>JARQZJ010000063.1:2192500-2670000 GCA_030704895.1 Henosepilachna vigintioctopunctata | reverse complement strand
AAACACATTCTAAGAATTTCAAAAATTTTATATATAGTTCACTACAATATTTGAGGTGGATGACACTGTTAATCCACCTGATGATATGAAAAATTTTAAGGTATTTTATATAGAAATAATACTATAAAAGGGTACCACAGCGTTGATGAGTTCCTTGGGGATAGGTTTGATATTTGAAGTCGGTATTTTACGTAGTAGTTTGTGTAATTTTTAATTGCGTGTATTCTTATGTTTTTATTTGTAATCTTATATTTTTATATGTATTCTTATATTTTTATTTGTAATCTTATATTTTTATTCTGACTTGTCCTATACATTATTTATTGTCAAAAAGGATCAAATAAAGATTCTCATTATTATTATTATTATTATTATTATTATATGGTAGGCAATATACCTATATGCATAATATTTAGAAATGCTTGAAATGTGTTCAGTTCATTAATCGTCTTCCTTTTCAGACACTTCATAGAGGTAAGCAGATTAGGTAAAAAGAATTAGAGAAGATGTATATGAGCATACATTTCCTTTTTACATTTAAGCACAAAAAAATAAGTATTTCAACGTGTTTCTTGATGTGCTTATTCTCTATAATGCATGAAATCACATGAATTTTGTCTAACTTTTACCCACAAATGTCCCAACATTTGATGTTTCATATAATTCTCACATTCTTTCACAAGTTTAAAGAACACACCTTTTATTATACAACTGGGCAATGCACCTTATAATAACTAGCCAAATTGAAACCAAACTTGCAAAACGATTGTTAATTGAATTTAGACCAACCAATTACAGGAAATTATTATACTAAAAAATATTTTAAGTTCCACAAAATAAAATGATTACTTTCGTACAATTTATCTCCAATAATCTACAAAAAAATGTTCGCCTTGAAAGTTGAACTTAATATTCTTATATTTATTATATTATAAGTCTTATTTTTTTATTTTGTTGAAACGAACACAAATAACTTATTAGGAGTATTGATCATTATTTTTTGTGAACTTTAAGACTGGACACTTCCTTCGAAAAATTTATATATAACAACACAAAATAATAAAAGATTCAAAATGCATTTTTTGTATACATTTTGATTAGGAACTCAAACGTGACGTGACATGCGACCTCAACCGTTTGCGAGTTGATTTCGAAACTCAAAACTTATATGTCTTAAGTTTCTCACACACCTTCAATTTTTGCAGAAATATGTTTATCGTTGTAAATGAGGTCAATTTCTGAGAGCTACAGATTGTCAAAATAGGTCATGAAGTCTATTGTACTCGTAGAAAGATAAATTAATAAAAAATAAAAGAAAGATAAAATAGAAATTTATTGATGTTTATTACTGATTTATTGAAAATTTCAATATAATTCTCTTCGAGAAAATTCGTTCATGAAATTTTTCTTCAACATCAAATTATGTATAGAATCCCATCGTTGTTTATTCTCATCTAAATTGGTAAATCCACACGTTTGACTTCACTGATGTTACACTCCCAAATCAATTTGAAATAGATTTCACTTACCTATTTCACATACCTAATTCCTTAACTAAATTTTCATGTCTTTTCACTAATCTTTAATTTGCATTTCCTGCCATTCACACATTTTTCAGTATATCATAAAAACCCTGTTAACTAAAATACCGTCTGTCCGAATTTGATTTATGTCTTCAGTTGTCAAAAATTATATATTATTATCTATAATTATCTATATAACATAATTATTAATGAATCCAAAGAGTTTCCATGAAAATGAACACATTGTTCTTTTTTTATAAATTGCATATCTTATATAATATTGATTCCATTCAACTGAAATTTCGATTGCGAAGAGTCTTGTGAAATATCTAATATTCATTTTTCCCTGAGTATGATAATTTCTTCCTCTGAACATTTAGTTCTTGACAGCATGATAATATCAAAAACCGTAAGATGTTGCCTAGATAACTAGAGTCTTCAATCGTGCTTAGGGGCATTAACTGAAAACATCAATCTCGAAAAAAGACATTTCGGTGTGATTAATATATCACTCAACGTGTCGCGAAAGTCGAATCGATTTCACATCGAAATTGAGTTTAGTTGTGATTATTCTGACAAAAACTAACAGCATCTAGTTTTCAGTAAATTACCAATTTCATTTCATATTCCTTCTAGAAACAAATAGTGATTCTGACCAAGGGACTGTGTCCACATTATATTTATACAGAATATTTCAAGTACTCAATTTCAATTACGCAATATTTCGACTACTATAACTTTGTCCTACTATTTTTAAAATATTTTAAATTTAATGTCAAAAATGACCTGGATTGCAATGACATGTTTGCGGATTCTAAAATGACAATCTTTTCTATAAGAAAAGCCCTAATTATCGATTCCATACTATTTTTATCTGGGAATGGGTAATTCCAAGGGAATCCCAAATCGTTTCGATAAATATCGATACAGGGTGTACAAATTAAAATGAAATGGGGAAAAATGTGAGTCCAAATGGAATTTCATAAATTTCAAATAGTTATCTTTTTCAACAGTAAAGAAAACATAAATCTGTTTAAAGTCATATATCTCTAAAACTTCTTGTTTATCTCGTTTATTCTTACAAATATTGGTATTTTAATGATTTGTATACGGTAATCACAAAAAGTTCGGGTCTACACACATCTAGATGCTAAACTGCAACGAGAACTAATAACAATGCCGAGGACCTTAAATCAAGGGATCCAAATGAAGATAATTTGAATTCATTCATTATTTTTGGACAATGTGATAAACTAATATCAAGTACGTGTGACACTAAGCCAATACATAAATCAATGAAAATTTATAGAAATTTGACTGATAATTTAAGTAATAATGGAGAGAAATGAAACTCTAGTTAAGAAAATACTGAAATTGCCATTTTGTTGCATATCAAGCATATATGTATATCTATATGTACGTAAATACCAAGTCTCAATTATGGTTCACGGCAAACAAACTCAAATTGAACGATGACAAAACTCAAAATTTAGTATTTTCATCTAATCACTTCGACAATCCTGCGGTAAAAAATACTGCAAAGCTGCTTGGCGTAACACTAGATAGCAAACTTACTTGGAAAGACCATATTGAACAACTGAAAGGAAAACTTTCCGGTACTCTATTCTTGCTTAGACGAATGAGAACTATAACGAACAATACCACATTGAGAATTACATACTTCTCTCTATTTCACTCATTTTTGAGTTATGGCGTTGTTCTGTGGGGAAATTGTTCCAACGCCTTAGTAGTTTTCAGGTTACAGAAAAAGGCAATTCGAATAATGGCAGGCGTTGGTTACTTGGATTCATGCAGACCATTATTTATAAAATATGGAATTATGCCTTTGCCTACATTGTGGATATATAACGTTCTTCTAGAAATACATAAGGATGCAGATACACTGATAAAACAGTCTGATCTACATAATTATAATACAAGAGGCGCAAATAATATCCGAACAAATAAGTATCGTCTAAATAAGTCAAAAAAAAACTCGATAGATTATAATTTATACAATGTCTTACCCTCCCACTTCAAAGAGCTTTCTCTCAATAAATTCAAGATAAACATCAAGAAATATCTTCTGAGATTTTGTTTTTATTCTGTCAGCGAGTATTCGCAGCACTTCAAGGCAGAGTCATTAATATGAACATGCTCGCCACATCCTTTTATGTGTTAATTTTTATTATTTTGTGCATTATACGAAGTTTTTTTTTCAGTCTTGTGGATCATTAATCACTAAGTTTACGAAGTCTACACTTATTAGACTTCAATCATTAGTTTCATCTTGGTTTAATTTTTTTATATTTATCTAATATTTTTGTATTATTATCTAATGTATGTTCATTGTACATATTTGTGGAGGAGTGGAAGAATGATTCGTCAAACTCCTACCATTTGTAAGAAATTTGTTTTCTCTACAATAAAGATATTCTATTCTATTCTATGTAGAATAGTATATATGTATGTAGAACAGGATGCAGTACAGGCAGGTTTCTCTTAATGCCTAAATCAATAATTAAAAATATAAAACGTTTCAATTCCAACCATACACATTCTCAACAATCCAAGAAAGAAGCTGACTTTTCAAGACGATTGCATTTTGTAAGTTTATTTCGACGGGGATAAAAGAGAACAATAATAGTATGAAAATATTATTTGGGCAGAAGATGCGAAATTTACAAAATTAATTCCACTCCAATATTGCAGTTAACGATAATGTGCATCCGTTAAGTGAACAGAAGTTCAGAAATCTAGGCATTTCAATGTTCATTGCGCAATAAGAAATGACGACCTTATGACTCTGAAATTTTATAAAGCATAAAATTTACATGGTAAGTTAGGAATTTGAATAATTTTGTATGTAAAATGTTCCCATTATCTGTGTAAATGACGTATAATTGACGCTAATTGAACGTATTTCATTTGGAATCCCACTATTCAGAAAACTTGGCACTCTCTGATCATTATTTTTTGAATGAATTTTTTATCGAATTGATGAAAACCTATCTTGAAAACCTAGTGACAATCAATGGGTATTCGGCAAAAGTCTATTCTTTCGGTCATCACGGTCTCCAGAACTTTATGTGCTCGATTTTTTCAAAACTATGGACGTATGATATAATCCATCGATACCACAAGTTGAATTATTTTATGCAACGAGTTTTTTCAAATGGAATAAACAAAATGTCCAAAGTTTTCGAAATACTCCATTCAACTTCAAAATGCTCATTGTTAACAAGAACTTTACATCATTATGAACTACCATTATTATTACTTTGCCATATTATGTATACATTATACATATATTTGTATGAACATATATATATATATATATATATATATATATATATATATATATATATATATATATATATATATATATATATATATATATATATATATATATATTTTTTTTTTCAAAATATTTTTGGGTTATCGGCAAAGTTGGGCAGACTAATTTAGGCAAACTAAAAATGTAGACAGATGTGAATAAATCAGTTACAACTTGTAAAACAAGGGAAATCTACATCTGACACAAGTCAATAAGCCAACAAAAACGTCACAAGAGGCATCCAATAATGATAATATCAAAAATAATAAATGCAGCAGTGTTAAGGACGTACGATATATAAATGACATATACATAAACTCCTAAATCGGGGTTAAACCATAGAACACATAGTAAGACTTATCAACGTACAAAAACTGTATTGACACAGAAAACAATCAACAACACCGATGATCCTAGCCATTAGAAATTTGGCCCTGCTCACCCAACGACAGCAAATAACTGTAAACACTACTCTCAACATCTGTCCTCTTGTTAATATATTAACAAGAAAAAATAAAATGAAAATGTTAATGACATTTCCATGAAGATTCTTTTCTTGTAGTTATATTCGATGGAGAGAATTTTTGGATCCTCAAAATCAAACTTATGGTCCAAAGAAAACGCATAAACAGGTTTGAAACACAAAATGCCAACACTAGTCATGTCGGATTGCATTTATCGCATACATTGCAAGGATTGTCAAGCAGTTTACATCGATCAGACGACCCAATGCTTAAAAAGGAGGTTAGCTATCCATAGAAGTGATGCCAGATTGCAACCACAGAGATGCGCACTGGCAAATCATGCGTTTTCTTTGGACCATGAGTTTGATTTTGAAGATCCAAAAATTCTCTCCATCGAATATAACTACAAGAAAAGAATCTTCTTGGAAATGTGCTACATTAACAATACTCCTTACAACATTAACAAGAGAGCAGATGTTGAGAGTCTTGGCGAGACGTTGGGTGAGCCTGGCCAAATTTCTGATGGCTAGGATCATCGGTGTTGTTGATTGTTTTCTGTGTCAATAAAGTTTTGTACGTTGATAAGTCTTACTATGTGTTCTATGGTTTAACCTCGATTTAGGAGTTTATGTATATGTCATTTATATATCGTACGTCCTTAACACTGCTGCATTTATTATTTTTAATATCATCATAATCATTATTGGATGCCTTTTGTGTCGTTTCTGTTGGCTTATTGATTTGTGTCAGATGTAGGTTTCCCTTGTTTTACAAGTTGTAACTGATTTATTAACACCTGTCTATATTTTTAGTATTCCTGAGGAAGAACGAAATTCGTTCGAAATATATAATTACTGTCGATTAGTCGTTTAAATTAGTTTGCCCACCTTTGCCGATAACCCAAAAATATTTTGAAAATCTTATCATTACGGCAACACTCCCTGAACATTATATATATATATATATATATATATATATATATATATATATATATATATATATATCCTCCCTAACATTTTCTTTTCTAGTTTTATCAGGTCTTTGTTGTTTGCGGACGATGCAAACATCATCATATCTGCATTAAACATTTCGTATGGTATAAGTAAATTTGAGGATGCCATGGATAGAGTAAACGAATGGTGTATAGAAAATCAGCTTGTGCTCAATAATGATAAGACCCAATGTATTATTTTTAAAACTAATAGAGCAAACCGTAACTATCCAGAAAGCATAGCCTATTGTAATGCTGAAGTACCAATCAGTGAAACTGTTAAATTTCTGGGAGTTTATATAGACAGTTTCATGAAATATTACAGCCATGTCGAAGAAATTAATGATAAATTGAAATCGGTTATTTATGCATTGAGGGTGCTTAGAGATCAGGTTGATGTAGCTGTATTAAAAACGGTGTATTATGTTATGTTCCAGTCACTATTGAGTTATGGTATCATTTTTTGGGGAAATAGTTCGGGGTGTCGTCAAATTATGAGAACGCAAAAGTTAGCCTTGAGATCTATATTCCGTCTAGGTTTCAGGGAATCGTGTCGAGGGTTCTTCAGGAGAAATGACATTTTGACAGTTTATGGATTGTACATCTATAAAATCTTGATGTTTATGCATAAAAACAAGCATTATTTCGGTAGACATTCAAATGTAAATAACACAAGAAGAATGCATTCATTCATTTTTCCGATTCATTCTCTGTCTCTAACTGAAAAAGGCCCGATGTATATGGGCATTAAACTGTTTAACAGTTTACCAGTAAACATACAAAAGTTGTAGTGTCATTCATCTTTCGGAAAGTCTCTTTATCGTTTTCTTGTACAGCTTGAGCCATACAATATTGAAGAATTTTATGGTTCATGTAGTGACAGTGTAGTCAATATTTGAAATTTTTTTCTTCCTTTTCTTGTTTTGTTTTGGAATGACCTGTTTTCCTTTCTACTTTGTATGTTTGGAAAATCAATAAATTATTATTATTTTTTTTATCATTATTATTATATAATATATATATATATTATTTCGAAAATTTTTAGCAATAACAGGCTTTTTATGATATGAAAAATTTTATTTTTGTTGACGTTTCGTTGTTATATTACAACTTTGTCAAAACTAATATAACAATAATATAACAACATATAATATAACTAATATAATTGTGATATAACAACGAAACGTCAACAAAAATAAACTTTTTCATATCAAAAAAAGCCTGTTATTGCTAAAAACTTTCGAAATGAAATATCTTAAACAGGCAATAAATCAATTTCAAGAAATATATATATATATATATATATATATATATATATATATGAAATATATATATATATATATATATATATATATATATATATATATATATATATATATATATATATATATATATATATATATATATATATATATATATATATATATATATGTGTGTGTGTGTATCGAACTGGATTTAATTTTCTTTACTTCTGAAAATCTGATTTTAAACAAGAAGCAGTTCTAAAATAAAACTCGAGGAAGACCTCATTTTTTTATTCATTACTTATGTTTCATCCAAAGGCTATCATCGAAGGATTTGTTTCTAGTGAATCTATTTATAAGATCAGAAGCCCAAGTAGGTTGATCAGTCGGTACCATATGGCCTGCATTTCTCACTAATAGATCGGTCAGATTGCCAGCTACTTTCACAAAACCAGCTATTTCATTATTTACATACCAAGTGCCTCTTCTAGCTGTTTTGTATTCTTCGGCATTGCTGAACTGCAACTTTTCAAGCCAACTGACAGATAGAGGATATGCTACAATTATATCAACCTGACCTCCATAAATCAAAACTCTATAGTTATTTATAAGTTCCGGAAGAAGATGTACAACCGATTTCATAACATCGCTATTCAATGCATTATTCACTTCATTGCCATCGTGATATATCAAATTTCCCACATGAATAGCCTTTCTTATATCGCTACTCTGCACAAAAACATCCATCAATGAGGAACTGCCACCATCGTTGATGTCAAGGTAGTTGTATGGATTAGTATAACCTGTACCATCCTCGAAAATCGAAAGTATTAGATTGAATTCGATCCGTGCAGCCGCAAACTGTTCTTTGTTTATATAATCAATTGCTTTATCCCTGTGAGCATTCAACTCATTTTTCATTTTCAAATCTACAAAACCATGTTGATACAGGTATTCTCCATAATTGAGTTGGTTAATGGGATCTGTCCAACCATCTCCGATCGCAATACCCTTTAAGTTAATTTGATACTTCTCAGAAGCAAGCCTATTGTTTTTAAGAATGGTGTACGATATTGCTGGAATGTAATGCCCAGCATATGATTCGCCAGTAATAAAAAAGTCATTCGACCTTAATTTGGGAAAGAGTAGAAAAAATTGCTGTAAAGCTTCATAAAGTTCCCTACCAACTTGTTCTTCATCGTGAGCATATCCTCCTGGATTTGTGAAACTATAACCTGTTCCAGCTGGATTATCAATGTATATCAAGTTATGCGTTTTACTCCACCTTTCTTTCCTCAAATTTACCTCCTTTTCATTCTTCATTTCAAAAGGACCGTTTTCTCCAAATAGTCCAAATAGAGAACTGCTACCGGGGCCACCTTGCAACCATACCACTACTGGATCATTCAGGGGATCTGACTCAGATGGAAAGAACCAGGTGAAAAGATTTGAATTGAAAGTTTCATTCACGGTAAAAAAACCAGTGTAGTGGGTAACATTTAGAAATGCTGGATGATTCACTTCAGCAGCTTTAACTCCTTCCTCTATTCTTCCTTTCACGATATATTCAGTTAAAATCAAAGGGCTTCCATTATCTTCTAATTCATTTATAGGAACACTTTTGACTTGTCTGTTGACGAATGGATGTCTACTAGCAGCCAACGAGAGCTGTACCGAAATACACAGCAGTAAGCAAAACCCTACACGGTGCATGTTTCAGTTAAAACTGTCTGAATTTGATTCAAGTTTTATTTTATATAACTGCTCTCTTAATCAAGGGATTAGTGAAACAATTTGGATAATATTCAAGATGTTAATTGATCAACTTATCGGCATAAATAATTAGATAAAATTTAATTTATTGCTATAAAACTTCAATGAGATAAGGGAACTGTTTTTTAAATTGAATATAAACTTAAATTCAAACTTGAACTTATGATTTACACTTTATTGTTTACATAGCACAACGCGTTTCGTCGTTACAAACGACTTCTTTCAGATGCTTACAAAATAATGTAAATCATAAGTTCAAGTGTTTGAATCTAAGTTTATATTCAATTATAATGGATTTATATCAAGTAAACGCCAACACTATTGAATGTTTTTTTAATTTCGGAAACATGCAGAATTTTTCATTAAATTTCTCAAGATGAAAAAATTTATTTTCAGAATAAAACATATTCAAGAATCAAACTTTATATAACTACCAGGAAAATAATCTATCAACAAGTCCTACGAACAAGGAGGCCAATTAACAGGCCCTTGTCGTGAAATTCGTCGTTTTCAAATATTTCCTAACAGAATGACGTTGTGATACATTATTGCGTTTTCAAAACAAGTTATCTTCATAGAAAATTGAAATCTCAAATCTGAAAAACAATTATCAGATAATTTTGCTATACCGAAAACGGTTGCTTTGTGTTTTTGTCACAACTATTTATCACTACTTTTAAGTATTTATCAAATTCCAATTTCATTTTTTCATACTACTTCGAATTGTATTTACTCAATGATATTTTTTCGAGACTGAATCACTTGTCAAATTTAAATTTATTATATGTTCATAAAGTACTCATACAAAGACTTTTTTCAATTCAAATAGAATTCCCATTCATACCAGTAAATTGATCATTTGTGAATCTTAAAGCTAGCTACCTTTTTTGCCGGCCAGGGCGTGATCTGGAACGATTAGGCATGGGACTATTCTTACACATTGCAGACAGATTTTTGTTGTGCTCGAACGAAATACCTACAACGCCTCTACGTACTCGTACTAATCAGTACGAATATAGAATGCTGGGGAGAGTTTATACACCTTTTCTTGGATAGAGGGTGCTCACATGAATATTTCACGAACTAATGTTCTCATTATTCGGATATAGTACGTGGGGGAGAGGGGTGTAATGTTTGAAAGTCATCGATTCTTGATTGATTAAATAAGTAATATAATTAATAGTGGTGATTCATAATAATGATAAAACAATTGTATCCTATTATCATTGAACAAGATTGATGATTTTTCAAAGCGTACTTAGTATTCACTCTCGAAAATATTAGGTTCGTTCTCGTTGACAACATTTGTGTAGACAGTCCCCAGAGCATTTTATTTGAGATATTTGATTGAGAATCTCAGTATTTACTAGTATGAATGTATTGTGAATCTTTAAACTATTCGTAGCTATATATTTGCCACGTCTAGGCGTGATTTGGAGCAGTTAGGCATGGGACCATTCTTACATATTGCAGACAAAGTTCTGTTGTATTCGAGTGAAGTGCCTACAAAGTCTCTACATACTCCTACTAAGGTTGTCATGAATAGGAATCTAGAATGCTGAGGACAGTTTATACGTCTTTTCTTCGATAGAAGGAGCTCACGTGAATAGGTCACGAACTAATGTTCTCCTCTTTCGGATATAGGACCTGTTGGCGTTTTGAAAGTCATCTATTATTGATTGATTGAATAAATGAGGACTGATGATTCATAATAATTATGAAACAATATTACAAGATCGATGAAATTTCGATGTGCACTTAATATTCATTCTCGAAAGTGATAGGTTCGTTCTCGTTGTTGACAACATTTGTATACAGAGCTCCCTGAGAGTTTTATTGGAAATATTTCCATATTTCTATTAAGAGTCTCGGTATTTACTAGTATGAATGATTTGTGAATCTTGAAACTATATACAATACATTTATATATATATATATATATATATATATATATATATATATATATATATATATATATATATATATATATACTATTATTTTTAATGCTAAAAGCTTGATTTTCATTGAATATTTCCGTTATATCTGAAACAGGCAATATATTTATTTCGAAATATATATATATATTTTACTTCTCGGTTTTTAACTGTCTAATTTATTCACTATATGAAATATCCATTTTTCATATCATAAATTTGCAAAAAATATAAAATGTACCCAATCTGCAATATAATAAATTTTATCTCACCAGAACGTTCGAAGCGACGGTAAACTTAAGAACTTCGGCTGTAGTTGGGTAAGAATGGTTCGATGCCTTATCGCTCTAATTCACATTTATAGTGAACAATTCGATAATCAGTTTCCCGTTTCACGAATCCTTCATAGTAAGTCAATACTGAGACTCTTCGTCCAAATACCAACAAATTTCAAATAATACTCTCAGGGAGCTGTCTACACAAATCTTGTCCACGAAAACTCAATCTATCATTTTCTAGAGTGAATACTAATTACGTTCCGAAAAGTTCGGAGGTGTTTGAATGAAATTTCTGCGAAGCCTCTTCGTATTCTCACTGATCTTGTCACGAGAAAACGATCTACAATGCTCGAGAGACTTGATGACATTGCTTCGATAGAGGGAGCTCACAATATTAATTCACGAATGAATGTTCTCCTCATTCTGAAAATGGAACCTGGGGCTTTTGAAAAACCACCGAAACCTGATTCTTACGATATATATAACTGAAGATTACTAATAAGGATGAAACAATTGGATGGTATTTCTATTCAACAAATTCGATGATTTTTCGAAAGGCATTTCAGATTCACTCTCGAAAGTGATAAGTGGTGTTTTGGTTAGTAACATTTATGTAAACAGCTCCCTGAGAGTTTTATTTGAAAAATTTGTATATATATATATATATATATATATATATATATATTATATATGATAAATATATATATATATATATATATATATATATATATATATATATATATAAATATATATATATATATATATATATATATATATATATATATATATATATATATATATTCAATTATAATTGAATATAAATTTAATATAATATAATTTTTTCATTTGCAACATTCAATAAATTATTCGAATTTAAAACCTACTGGTCCCGCAGGAGTATGTGGGATGGCCATGGAGAATTTTTATTTCACATCTCTGCTGCTTATCCTATCTCTTTTCAGTGTCCATGTTATAATCTATTCCAAAAATACAGAGTAATAAATCAATCATATGCCAGTGCTGCATGGGCGTCCCCTTGAAATGTCGCATTTTTCTAAAAGCCTGTGCGAGAGACAGAATGTAATAACCTTTTATGTTGGGCATGAAAAGATCAATGAACTGAAAAAAGTTATTGTTATATATTATAATCCTTTATATCAAACAAAAAGTATGGGTATGACGTCTGGAAGGTGTTCATTACTTTCATAAAATTATAAAATATTTTTATTCTATAGGTATAAGATGTATACCTATAAAGAAACAAATAAAACTATATAAAAACTCACGGACAAAGGTGTTCCAAAAAGGGTTAGAAATTCACATTGTGAAATATGAACAATATATTGTGATAATGAATATCCATCGAGTAGTCGGCATATCCATACAAAATGTTGAGTTCTTTCTGTATTCTTACTTTAACTTTCTACGATATTTTCCATGAAATTAAAACTGATAACCTGAATAGAAATTGAAGGTGAATACAATACATATTTTGCAGAATATTATTAAATTTCTCTATTTAGGTATAACATGAGATTTCATTAATTATATGTTCATATTATCACAATTGATAATATCATATAAAATGGTGTTCTTAATCATCTGCTTTACACGCAAATCCGGAAAAGAAATCAATTTCAGAAATCAAATTATATAAATCAATTTTGGGTCCATTTTTCTTTGTGGAGGAATGTTCCGTCATCTACTCGCTTAACGAAATAAACCTCTTTATTAATATTCAAAACGAAGACTTTACACCTGGCAAGCCCCGCGCAGTGATCTAAGTAACTCAACACCAGCTAGAAATCAGATCGACTACCTACTGATAAGTAGGCGTTTTAAAAACATAATTAAAACTTCCAAAACTTACCCTGGAGCTGACATTGGCTCGGACCATAATCCCCTTGTGGCTGAACTGTCGTTAAACTTAAAAGTAAAAAGGCAAACGAAACCCGCTAGAGCAGTTGATGTAACGAGACTAAATGACCCTGAAGTCAGACATATTGTTGCCGAAGAAATAAACAACAGGTTAACAAGGCTGCAGGAGAATCAGCCCCAGGATACAGAGGATATAGAGACTCTCTGGAGGGGTATCAAGAATATCATTGTAGACACGTGTAAACTACACTTCCGTGAAACCCTTAAACCCAAGAACAAGTGGATGACAGATCACATTCTAACCCTTATGGAGCAGCGTAGACTGGCGAAGAACAAACCTGACAAATATAAAAAAATATAAAAGATCATAAGAAGGGAGATCAAAGAAGCCAAGCAGATATGGATGGAAGGGGAATGTGCAGAAATAGAAGACCTATGTTACAAACATGATACTTTTAACATGTTCAAAAAGGTAAAGGAAGCAGCTGGACTTCACAGGAAGAGAACGACTATGTCACTAACAAATGATCGCAACCAACTAATTTTGGAGGAACAAGAATTAAAGAACACATGGACAAGCTATATAGAGGCCAACTTTGAGGATGAAAGAGCTGACGTGGTATATGTGCATGAGGGCACGGGACCAACAATTCTTAAATCCGAGGTGATACATGCATTCTCTATAGCAAAAAACAGGAAAGCATCTGGCCCTGATGAGATTCCGACTGAGGCTCTAAAACTCATTGCAGAGGAAAATATTGATTTAGTAGTTAAACTTTTTAATAGTATCTATGAGACAGGTGAGATTCCATCTGACTGGTTATCATCAACCTTTGTTGCTCTACCTAAAAAACAACAGCCAAAAAAATGTAGTGATTATCGCTTAATCATCCTTATGTCCCACATGCTCAAAGCATTCCTAAGGATCATTCACGCTCGCATCAGACGTATATGTGAAGAAGATCTGGATGATTCTCAATTCGGTTTCAGAAACGCTTTCGGAACGTGTGAAGCACTTTTCGGAATGAACCTTGTCCTCCAAAAATGCCATGATCAGCGGAAGGATGTATTTGCATGCTTTATCGATTATGAAAAAGCCTTCGACCGCATACAGCACAATACACTTATTGATGTGTTGCGGGGGGTTGGAATAGATGATAGAGACATGCGTATAATTAAAAATCTATACTGGAATCAAACGGCACAGATAAAAATTGGCAATATTAAAACAGACCATATTAAAATACAGCGTGGAGTAAGACAGTGTTGCATACTGTCGCCCTTACTCTTCAACCTATACTCTGATCGAATATTTAAGGAAGCATTGGAAGGAATATCACACCTCGGCATCAAAATAAATGGAGAGCCAATAACAACAATCAGATATGCTGATGATACAGTGATTTTGGCAAACACAATCGAGGGACTACAGTTGCTTATAAACCAAATCGGTGACGTGGGAGAGACGCAAGGTCTAAAAATCAATATAGAAAAGACCAAATTTATGATATTCAGCAAGCAACCCCACAATGGCACCACCCTAGAACTTAATGGAAGCCAAATCGAACGTGTCTCTAAGTTCAAATACCTTGGTAGTATTATTACAGCAGATCTGAACCCGGACTGCGAGATTAAGTGCCGAATAGAGATTGCTCGGGCAACTTTTAATAATATGAGATCCTTCCTTTGCAATGACAACTTGAATCTGAAGTTAAGATAACGTATGGTTGAATGCTATGTATGGTCGGTATTGCTGTACGGAGTAGAGACGTGGACTCTGAAGGTCAGGACGATGAACCAACTGGAGGCATTTGAAATGTGGCTTCACAGAAGAATGCTTCGTATTCCGTGGACACAACATGTTACAAACGAGAATGTATTACGAAGAGCAAACATCCAAAGGCAACTCTTGGCGATCGTAAAACGCCGAAAGACATCATATCTGGGACATATTTTGAGAGGTGATAAATATCATCTACTACAGCTCATATTAAAGGGCAAGATTGAGGGGCGCCGTGGAACTGGAAGAAAGAAACAGTCGTGGCTCCGAAATATTCGGGATTAGACCGGCATTAGAAGGGCTGGTGAACTTTTCCGCTTGGCGGAGGACCGTACAGCTTTTGCCATGGTGATCGCCAAAGTCAGGGAGACCGGACAAAGCACATGAAAGAAGAAGAATTAATATTCATCAAAGTAACTATAACATACGTTCGTATATGAAGTATACATACTCGTATATAGCCATTGATACATGAAGTATACTCTAAATGAAATATATTGAATATTCTCAAACTATTAAAATCAAATTCCATCCCCAAAGTGGAAAACTAGTAATAAGTCGAACATGTAATAATAACTGAACTTTATAAAAGAAAGATATAGTTCAGCCGAAATACACAAAAAAATATATATGATTTGCCATTAAACTATTAGCAATGAAATGTCGAAAATCCCCTCCTATCCAACTTCTGTAAAAAAAATGTAGGTATCCGAAGTCAAAGATCAAAAGCGATTGATTTATCATGAAATTAAAAATGAAATACCTACAACCCATTTATAAATTGACTCAAAAATTTCAAATTTAAAACAGGGTCGATAACAATTGAAAGTGACTTCCTTGTTAATAAATTATCATTTTAGTGGAATGGTAGTAGAGGCCACGATGAGAATTATGCTTGAAAATTGGGTCGCAAATGCAAAAATGTTTAGAAACGCTCCATTAAGCACAGAACTTTTAAAATCACCCTTAATGAATAACAATTCCGTCACATAAAATTTTTTTTTTAAGGTTTTAAATCAATACTATTTAGAGGATAGTGTGATATATCACATAAATTTCTTACGTCTGTGTTCTTGTTTATTGCTCTTTTACTCTTCATTATTTCGGAAGATAAAATCCAAGAAATTCTTGTTTTTTGTTTAATTGTACCTTCATATATTTTGGTATTTTCATGTTAGAATTCATGTCTCAATTTGGTCTTGTGGTTTTTCTTCTTATCGTATTCATGTTCTTTTTACGCCTTTATACCACAGCATGCCATAGAAATTGGCAAATTAGTATACAGTGTACGCAATTCGTGTTTGTGAGTGTCCTTGTCTTTAGTTTAGAACAATTATATTTCAATATATTGTAATTTTTTGTATTATGCAATTATTTTTTGATATAATTCTTCCCTAAATGTCATAAGTACATAAGAAATTAATCAAAATTTCCTGCTTATTCACTCTTCCTCCCGATTATTAATTTTTCTCATTCAATGCGTTATAAATTCTGTTGTTGATTTTTCGCTACTATTGAATGATGTTTCAATACTTGAAATTATTTCCGCAGAAGATCTGACGTAAGTACTGAATCGCATTTCTAATCAAATATTTCTCTATTTTACAGTGTACCTACCAATTGAACAATAAAGAATATTTTTCACTGAGATATCTATAAATAAAATGGACAATAATACATAAGTTCTTCAATGCAATTTATCTTTGAATTATCATCAAATAATGTCAACAATCTCGAGTCCATTATAAAAAGTAAAAGCTACCATAAATTGAATATCATTTCCTAGATTAACTATTGTTCGAGTTGAGATCCCTCAACAATAAATTTTTTAATACATTGATTGAACCAAGATAAGAAGCATCAAAAATTTGAGCCGAATGAATACTTCATTCATATAGTAGTCATATAAGTACATAATAATATTTACGATTTTAAATATAATGAAAACTGAATGGAGAAATGTAAACTTAACATTTCGACATTCAATTGATAAGAGGAATTTATTTTCGTAGTTTATTAATAAAAATGTCTGAGTAGGTAAGTAACAGATCACTGAGTATTAAAATAAATTATACCAATAATACCATATAACTTTATCTATTCTCTGAAACAATGAGATAGAACCTGAAAATCATTTTCTAATTTCATCTCATCATTTGTGATAGAGGCCTTTGGTACTTATTTGCCAGCATCCTAGTCTAAGGAGTTCAAAACGCCTACCTAGAGACTGGGTATGAACCGAGTTCTGGTTTGGGTCAAATCCATTACTTTTACAACCACTCAAATTATAGTGTATGAGATTCAAGTTTTATGAAAAATTTAATTGTGCAAACTGCATATCGATCTTATCATTCTATTCGAATTACAACATTATTCTCAAAAACATTATGTGACTGTCGAACAATTTATGTGACTTTTTTCATGAAGTTTTTTTTGTTAGAAACATTTCTAAGTCAATTTTTACGTAGAATTCAATTATTTGAGTTATTAGTTTTCTGAAATCATATAGGTATCAATAGTTATGAATAGAAAAATAATTTTCTCAAATGAAACAACTTGTATATTCTGATAGAAATTACCACTTCAAAAATGTAGCTCACTTGATGTTTTCCTATTTTGATTCCGATATTCCGATTTTGAAATCCACAGTTCGAATAAGTACTCTACGAGTGACGAAGACAACGATAAAACAGAAAGCAACTTTTTAATATGACCAATGCTGGCAACCTTGATTCAGGAGTAAAGACGCTCCCTAACTCTTAGTTTTCGTTTAGTTTTCATATGAATTTGCATTGAAGGATAAGAATCATCAAAATGGGTTATAAGTTTTATACAAACACGACGTAAAATCAATTCAAATGCAGAGGCAGAAAGCAGTTTGTATTACGAAAGGTATCAATAAAGAAGGCTTTTAGAGAGACTTTTGCGAAATTGCAACCCAAACTTATTCCTGGTGATCAATTTTATTTGAAAATAATTGAACTATCAAATAAGGAGAGACGATTGAAAGAATTCATGGTTTAAAGTAAGAGTGCACGATATAAACCGATATTTCGTAAATATGTCTATGCGATATATATTGCTTCAACCCGATAAATCGAATCACCTAGTATCGATATATTTCATCCGATTTATCGAATATTTGTGTTTAGTATATGGGAAATTGTCATTTATCATTGATAAGTTCTGTCAATGTTTAACACTGAATTACACCAGTTCCAAAACTACACGATGTAGAAGTCAAGAATATACATCACGGAATAGTATTACCATTCTGTTCATTGTCTAGTAGTCATATTCTCTGTTCAATACAGTTGGGCAGTAACGGATTGTTTTGAAAAACGTAACGGAACAGTTCCTTGACTAAAATAACTGTTTCGAAAAACGGTTATTTTAGGTATTTAATAGTGTTGGCGTTTACTTGCTGTAAATCCAATATAATTGAATATAAACTTAAATTCAAACACTTGAACTTATGATTTACACTTCATTTGAAATAAAGTATGAAGTACTGTTGTGAAGTTGTTGTAACGTAGAAGTGGTTCACCGAACTGAAAGGAAACATTGCAGAAAGGTTGCAACGCGACTCTTTGCCACTGGACATCTCTCCGCTAATAGACATTGGCAAAGAATTGATCAGAAACGGTTGTTATGACTGTTGCCTGCGTAAACAAGGATCGTGCATAAAGTATGTGAACGGTTTTTGTGACGCCACTCACCGTAAAGACACCACCGCTATATGATGGTACCGCATTACTAGAGAAACGTAGCTTTAGTTCCTTTCGCGCCAATTCATTAAGTAATGATTTCTTGCCTTAAAATTTCAACCTATTTTTGTCAGGTTCAATTATCATTATGAATGGCGTGGCGCGGACAATAATTCAACTCCTTATAGAAACTGCCCACATATTGAATTCAAATTTTTGATTTCTGCTCTACAGTAGAATATGGATTTTAATTGTGTCCAACTCTAAGAAATATATAATCTGAAATGATGACGCTGCCTGTATAAGCTTCCTTGGTTGAAAAACAACTTACGAAAAATAAACCATTTCGTTCAAAATTTTTATGAATGCGTAAAAAGTCCATGTAAAATTTCCTTGACTGACTATATCAACTCTTCTAGTCCTGCGTGGCTTGAATTTATGCTACGGCGTCTAGTCGCAGTCACCTGATCCGGACACCTGATGCACCAACCGATAGACTAGTCACAACGAGGAAGTACAAGAGTAGTAAAAGAAGAAAAGATGAATGCGTATATCAGAAAATCAGGAGAAGACAAGATCTCGTCCACTTCGGAGCCTGCCGTCAAGCAGTCAACGTGGCTGTCATCTACGAACATTATTAATGCACTTCAAATGTATATATTTGTAAAAACTTATTCAAATAAAGTTGTTCATACTGAACAGAGTTGGCCATACCACCACATACAGAAATCCCAATAATGCGTTTTCAAAATGTTTCTGACAAGAGTTTCAGCTATGCATAGTATATAAAATTATATATATATATATATATATATATATATATATATATATATATACTGAATTTGCGTTTTTATCTCCAATTTTCCAATTTTTTTTTTCGTGTATACTTTTTTTCCATTAAGAGTTGTATTTTGCGTCATTACACGTTTGTAAGTAAGTTGCGCCCAGTGTATATAAAAGGCCATCTGTAGAGTGATTTTGCTTCCGAAAGTATATATTTTTCAATATCTGTATGTATTGTACGTCATGGATGTTGCCAAATCTATTTAATATCGTTAATATGTAGTAAGAAGTGCGAATTTCAATTATTATGTATAATAATTACAATAGGTAGAATTTGCTTTTAGACATCAGTTTATGTAAAAATTTTTCAATGATTTCACAAACAAAATTTGAACCTTAATAATACAAATAACTTGGTGAATGCTGTTTCGTATTTTATCAAAAACGGAATATGTGATAATTTCAATTAATTCCACCAGCAAATTATATTTTGATACATCTTCACCATTAAGAATTCGAGTGTTACTTGAAATCAGTATTCCATATTGAGTCAAGGGCTCAAAGACCCTTAGTATGAGGTTTCGGACATTCCAATAGATGAGAACCTAGTATGTGGAGTTAATGAAATGAGCGGAGTGACAAAAAAAGATAAGAATGTAAGAAATATTCATGGAAAAAAGAGTCGAATTCAAATCTTCAAGACGATAACCATTCTTCAAATCGAAAATAATTAATTAAAAATTAGTGCAGCTTAGTATCTCATTTATTGTCGTCAACCCAATTAAGTCGCATTTCTATTAATTTCAGAAACACAGCAGTGTTTAGGCTTAGCAATAGCTAAACGTAGTATTGGATAGAAGATACGAAACCTGCCTTATACGCTTTTATCAAGGACTTGCGAAACCAAATAGCAAATTGAACATAGCCCTTCGAGTCGGAAATTGATCTTGCTGATGTAACGATATATGAAAAAACACCGATAGTGAAGTGTGAGCGAATAATATTCAGTGTTATATGAATAAAATCTCAATTATACGTTTCAAGTCGTTAATAATTCGTATGTAGTTTTCAAATATAGAAATATCTTAAGCGGTGATCAGAGTTATCGAAAATACTTGTGTAAAAATATGAAATAATAAAAACACAAAGCAAAGCGGAAATTTATTTTTCATTTATCTCTTCAATTTGAGATTCTGTCATATATCTTTTTAAACATTAACTATAACACTTGAAGTACAAAATGTCACAAGCGGCATTAAATTCAATGAAAACGCAAAGGGGGGGTTTCAAAACAAAACTAAAAATATGCATTAATTATCCAAACGCGCAACGAAATCACAAGGTTAAAAGAATTAAATTACGATTAAACAATATTGAACTTCTGTTAGATACATTTGAAAATATTTATTTACGGATTGTGGAAATTGATTGTGAAACATGGAATGATTTGGACGAATTTGAAATTTTATATTATGAGACAATGAGCGAGCGCATGATTTAATTTCACATGGTAGCACCCAATCCATGTAGTAAAACATATGCGATTTATATGAAGAATCAGAAATCAAGAAATTAATATAAGCTTGCCTAAAAGAGAGTACCTAAGTCACATTAGAGAGTTGATCGGATAATTGCCTTGATTTCTACAATTCCTTCATATGGATAGTAATGAACAGATTTCTGATATAGCATTATGCATTATAGCCTTGGAATCTTTATTGAAAGATGAAGTTTTTTTGTTAGTAAACGAGTAAAACGATTTCGAGTGAAATTACTTTGCCGCTTGATCGTTAAAAAATCGTTTTCATAATAAAAGAATCGTAGTTCAAAATAACGTGAAAATGCTTTCCTAGTTGCCGAACATTCTAGAAGAATTTGGAGGGAATTTAGAAAAGTTATAGATATAATACTCATTCTCGTGCTTTTAAATTGTTGGGCGAATCTGTAGATTGATGGGTTTCGTTGCTTATTTATACATCGAAGTGTGAAATAAATACAATTGCGCATAGAGCGTGGTAAAGGTTAGTACACTGCCTTATCGTTGTTATTAATGTCTCACAGAACTAATAGCAAATTAAACATTACCATAAAGATAAAATGACAAGAGGAATCCAAATTTCGAACTATTTCAGATTAGATATAAGCAGAAATGTTTACTATTGGTTTCCAAATTATTTCGCCTAAGACATCAAGTGTTGAAACTATTGTTTCAGTTGATGTCATTATAGAGGATGTCGAATTTCATCAATATTGTTCTGAAATGAGAATCAGTAACAGAATATTTTCCGCTATTAATTATTAATTTATTGATGAATTTGTGGCAAAGGTGTTTTTCGCAATTTCAATGCATATGCTTCTAAAATACAGAAATATAAGCTTGATTTTCTTATTATTTGTATATTTCAAAATTTTGAATGTGTTGATTCGACACTTTCTTTACTATACTACTATACTTTACCTACTACTTTAACGTCATGATATTCGTATAGAATAAAAAGTATAACACACATAGTAATACACACCAAGGACTTATTCTCAAATATTTATATTGAAATCTGTGAAACTACATATAATTGCTACTTAAAATCAATGAATTCAAATAAAACGTTTGAATCATTAGATTACCAATATAGTTAGAATTCATTTATTACCTGATATTATGTCGAAATAACTGATTTGTCGAATGACTTCTGAACGATTTTTGAAAATGAATACTAAATTTATGAAAAAAATAAGAAAAGACCTTCAATTAAAATGAGCTGTAAGTATCAATTGAAAATTTTTATTTATCCAAGTACAATGTAGAACATAAATACTGAGTGAAACTTAAAAATATTTCGAATAAAATATAAAAAATAGAGAAATCATTTCCTATGAAATAAAGAACAATTTCTATTTATCAAAAATAGAAAAAATAGAATTTGTAGAAAAGAGAGTGCACTCATTTTTATTTAAATATGATTTTATTCAAAGAAAAATTGGAGAAATGAAACTCGAAATTCGAAGAAAACACAAATATTCATATATATCTGCCGATGCAGTCATGAAGTAGTCGATGAAAATATCTTTGATAATACTCTTAAACATTACCCATTTTTGATGAAATCGAAGAAATTATCTATTTTTATGTAACAGATGCCATATTCTTTTTATTTTTCTAAACTTTAAACTATCTCGTCTGCTTATTTTTGGTATACAAATTTTGCACAAAAACTTTAATTTTTTTCCAATCTCGATTGGATAGAAGGTTGGGATATTTTTTTTTCAAATTGGCACACTCTTTCTCTTTCGGAGGTATCGCTCTTTTGATATGATCCGCGAAATATTTTTTAACTACTCTCTTCTCATCGTCACTCCATTTGACGCAAACTCTAGTGTTTTTGATGGTATTCGGAATTTCTGTTTTAGAAATACCCACGTCTGGTGTAATATTTGTTTTATTTTTGCTTGTTGATGCCGTATTGATCTCATTATCACTGTCACTGAGATCAACGTTAGTGTCAAAGATTTTGCTTTCATTATCGTTAGACATGAGGTTTTCTTCTAATGACAGATCAATGTCATCTAAGGATTTTCCTTTAAAATGGCCAACATTTCCTCCTTCCATCAATAAGAGAAGTTTGGAAATCTTGGCTGTTTGGTATATGTCATCCGGTAAGCGATAACTATTTTTATGGACATTCAACGTATGCCCCATAAACGTTGCTAACTGTTCAAGCTCATCGTCTTTCATATTTAGAACTTGGGATAAAGTTGCCAAATGCTTTCTCAGTCTTGTGGAAGTTAATGCGTTAGGGTTTTTAGCACCACACTGCTTACTATATTTCTGTAAAACTTTATATCCGTAAATAGTGGATTCTGTTCCTGTATTGGGGGTACCAAACAAAAAAGGATTATCTGAATTAACGAATTTTGATCTGTGTTGTATCATAAGTTCAATATGATCATAAACATCTTGACTTATTAGCACAGGAACTCCCCTACCACGTTTTCCTTGTATAACAAGTCTTTTGAACTTTCTAAGCAAAATTATCTCTGTTGGTGATAGGGCTTTTTCAAATTCTTCATATGATTCCTTTTTCGAGTTTATATTCTTTTTGTACATATGGAGTTTTATTCGCTGTAACTCGCCAGGTCTTTTTCTATTTAATAAAATTAATCTGCAATAAATTGTTTCTAGCAGTGTGATATAGGATGATATATTAGAGTCACTTCCAGCAAGATCAACCGATGCTTTCATAGCCCTTTCATCTAAATGATTTTTAAGCAACTTCAGATCAGAGGCCAATGGAATGATTGTAACTTTATTCCAAGTTTTTGTATTCAGATCTTTACCTGCTTGTGAGGAAACATCGAATCTCCAATTGCTTTCAAATAGGAATTTCATTGTTTTCAAATTGTTTTCGATTTTTTCATCGGCATATTCACTGTACTTCTTAAGGGCACAAGTTATTCCTATGTCACAACATCGCTTCAGTGATTTTGAAATGTTCATCGCGAATGTCGGCGATTCATAAGTCTCAGTTACTTTATTGAATTTTGCTATGATTTTAGTGGCATCTATAAAAAGATCAAAGTTCTCTGGTTTCAAGGCTTGTAAAAGATTCCTGATAGAAGGTTTGTTTTTTTTTATTTCAATAAGTATTTTTGCTATTTCTCTCATTTTTCTAGAAACCAAATTAATTTTGTAATTTTCCTTATGCAATTTCAAAATTTCGGCACCAAACGCACAAATCAAATTATCAGACTGGGCTATTAGAGAAACGCGATCCGCCTGCATCCTATGAAAAACTTTCTGCTTCAGTAGCTCATCTATCCTCATATGCATAGAAAGGCTGGCCTGTGAGTCTCGTACAGAATATTTCAATTTTTGTGGATTGTCTGGACATATTCTTTTATGATTTCTTATATATTTCGAAGAATAAAAGCCCAGGCAATGGATGCAAGGGAGTGACTTGTTACCTAGTTGGCTTTGCTTCCTTGGCTTGAAGCATGTTTCGGACGATTGAACATTTTTCAAATAGTTCCCTTTTTTTTTCAACGCTGTGAGGAGTTTTCTCCTTTCGTCACATTTCTTTGGTTTAGATAATATCCTTTGAACCTCTAATTCCATGCTATGATTCCTAGTTACGTGACGTTCAAAATTCAAAACTGAGACAAGAATTTTCAGATTATTTTATCGCAATTTATACCTATTTCCACGAGAATGTAAGACAATTTCGAATACACTTCACTGTTTTCATCAACAATGCATATTTCTCAATATCCAGATTGTAGTTTTTTTGAAACTCACACTATTGATCGACATGTTATTTTCAGCATTCATGGAAATTTCCTCTTCTTCTTTGGGCCCATTGGGCTCTGAGTCTAGTAATTCGATCGTATTCGCCATAATCCCACTTTCTTGATATCCCATATTGCATTGTGTTTCTCTTTTTCCAATGTCTATGTCGCAATAAAAAAAATTAATTTAGTAACATTTAAAATAATGGCTTACGCTACCTGATGTATCCGCCCCATGAACTTTTCCCATCTTTTTTCCATAAGTCACAGTCCAGTTATTGGCACTTCGCCAGGAACAGCTAGGCAGAGGAGATATGGGAGATAGAGGTCTATTGCAGAACCATTGCCCTTTCATTTTATTTTTTGTGGAATCCATAATTTCAACAATGACGAGGTCAATTTGATAGGGAAAATCTATAATTATATGGTACATCATTAAATATTTTCGGGATTGTCAAATAACGACGGGCATTTGTTCTTTCTATTGAAAATTCTTACTATCAACAATAGTCGTTATGTGAACATAACTAAGTGCAGCGTATTTTCCGTTAAAGTTAGAAATTCAACCAAAAGAAGTCTTTCAACAAAAACTCGTGCTCACTACGACGTTTCCAATAATTTTTAAAAATGCTAGGACAGACTTCGACTAAGATTGTACCATTTTACTTATAATACAAGGAGTGAATGGGCAAATATTTGAGTGATAGTAGTACAGCCCGAGTAGTATTCCCTATAGACCATCTATATCATAACACCAAAACTATTCACTATTAGTGTTTGAACGTAAATAAATTCGATTGCCATAATTAAAATATAGGTAGTAAAGCCAAACTTATTCATATATCTACGGCAGATATCTTCTGTTTAAACAGAATTGCTATACGCTAACTGAATCTTTTGTTGTACTTCATTCGATTTTTTTAATGAAAAAAAATTTTCGAATTCTTGAAACTTACACTTTTCATATATTTTCAACACTTTTCCTTAGTGTTTTTTCAGAACAGAAAATACTCTAAACATATTATGTTTTTTTAGTTTGTTGGTGAGAAATCAATTCCAGAAATTGTGAATACATTGTTTCTGATAAAAACGTCTGACCTACTAAGACTATATGTACTACCTGAAAAAAATTGCCTTTTGAGATGAGCATATCATATTTATGCTCACTCGCCTATTCATTAAAAGCCTACTTAATGTAAATTTCCCGCACATAAATGTATCTGGCACCGTTCATCTTGATTAAGATTTGTCCTAACTAGCAAATATGTAACCTTTCATAAGTAATATTATACTATCTTATGTTTACTGCGATAAATTGTCCTAAAATCTGAGTTAGGATATTTCGTCTTAGATTGATATGCAAAATGATGATATCATTTGACCTTCTTGAATAAAGAACATTGTTATGGGTAATTTCAGCTTGAATATTGAAAGCCCAAATAAATAACGGAAAAATATATTTTCTTGAAAAAATCATCCGAATCATTATTACTCGTTTATATTTATTATGTACCATTGTTACTGATATGAATGCTGTATGTGTTTCTATGATATGATAAAAAATACAATAGATCATTTGATGCTGAAATGTATGAAAAGAATAACAGCATGAGAGAACGTAAAATATACGAAGTATCGCCAGCACGAAAAAAGAAAGAAAATATTGCACGTGCAGAAGATCAGTTTCTGGTGTATTTTGTAAATGTTCATTGGAATACTTCACAAGGATAAACTCCCAATATTTATATATAGGCTATATTTTTCTGTTTAAATTTGAAGAATACTTGGATGAGTCTAAAGAAATAAGTTCTCCGATAGGTGTTTTTTCTCATCGTAAAACAAATTCAATTAAATATCTGGAAAATCATATTTCACTAGACAGCCTATCATTCTAGAAGAACTATTTCTGCTTCTCATAACAATCGCGACCCCACATAAAATTCTCTTTTTCCAAGATATCTGTGTTCATTTGCTTATTTATATTTGATATTATCAATATATCATTTGCTAAAAATATTCGATAACATCATTTTACAGGCTGTGTTGTTGATTTACTTGTAGCTTAGGAACAATAAATCAATAGGAATAAAAAATTAATAGCTCAATGAATTAGGAGCTTTCACTGAAATATTTCTTTAATAGCAGGAGAGAATGTGCCATATACAAAAATTCGACGGAATAACATATTTTCAGTGAGGACAGATAGTCTTGTTAGGCAAAATTCATTAATGACGCCAGTTCAATTAATCTGAATGAGGAATACGTTCTCTGGATATGAAATACAATACTAATATGCAAGGGTGGAAGACATTAATCAGAATTTTTTTAACGGATTTTTGAATAAATTTGCGAAAAATAAAAAATGGAGCAATTTGCAGAAAATTTTTATAAGTGCGTTATTAGATATAAAAAAAAAATTTCTGACAAAAACCATTTCGAAGATATATATTAATAAATATATATTTCCGAAAATGTAGAACGAATATAGCATTCCGCTTAGTAGGGTGAAAATACCGCCACTTCAAAATAATCTTTAATAACATTCAAACAAGTGAAATATTGAAAAATGAGAGATGAGAAAATTTAGGCAATGATTGTATAGAAGGAAAAATTATACACTCCCATATATTTTTTATTGGAAATGTTCAATTAGTTACGCAATAGTCAATAAACAATTTATAGTTGCTCAAAAAGTCATTGCAGGTTGGATAATAAGTTGAGGTAATAATCTGAAAAACTTATATTGCTTTCTCAAAAAGCATCAAAATACACTGCTGTTGGAAAAATTTCAAAAGTTCTGTTCAACGTCATTTCAGTTTATGTTCAACGACACAAAATGTGTATCAAACTGAAAATTATTAAAATTCGAGGTTTAACGTAAAGGCACCGAATTCCGACCAGTGATGCTCATGATCAAATGAATCGTTCAAAAGATAATGAAATTATTCAAGGATTAATTTGAAAAATGGTTTTTCTGAAAGATTATATACTCTTATTTTAAGAAATGTACATCATTTCATCCTATAATAATTCGATCATTTATATATTTGATGTTGAACTGAAACGAGTGGAAATTAACCGAAAGCACCGTTTACCGACCGGCTGACAACTACCCCTGTATCCGACCCCTGAGGATCCTAATTCCGACCGGGCATACTCACCTACTAAAATAAACTTTATGGCTAAAAAATCATTGTGAATACAGTGAAAAAAATTATGATATAATTAAGTCAAAATATAAATTGAAAAAAAGGTTCAATATTTGTTAGGAATTGAGTTATATCGACAATAAGGTTAAAAAAGTCAGAAAAATAACGAAATTTACTCATATAATAAAATAATTTAAAAAATTGAATTACAATTTTTAATGATAATTCAGGAATAATTTTCAAGTTTTTCTAATTAACTATAATACAACCAATAAATTAATTCACGCATTGTTTTTCTTACGGAGCTCATTTATTTTGGGAACATCGTAAGTCCCACGACTGGATATTAGTGCTGGACTCTCGATTTTGCATTTGATTTCGCTCATGTCATAAACTAGATTTTAAGATTTTAATAATTCCATGAAGTATTTGAAATAAATAAAAAAGAACTTACCAGAGTATTGTTCGAAAAATTTCAAATTTTATTTTCACTTATTTGTGTTTTTTTCAAATTAAATTTGACACGAACTGCACCCTCTCGTAGCTTTTGTTAAAATGACCAGCTTTCCGTTAAGATTTTAGAAACAAATTTTGACATCTGGCACAGGATGAGTGATTCTATGAAGGGAGCTGTATTTTACAACTTTTGGTCGAAATTTTGAATATTTTAAATAAAATATTCAAAAACGCAAATGGTCGGATACAGGCGGTGTCTTTACGTTATATCCGACCCGAGGATAATGATTCCGACCAGGCATTCTAACCTTCTAAAATTAACTTTATGGATTACAAAATACTGTTTGAATGAGTGAAAAGATGACAATTTGAAATAACAATTAACTATTTTTAAGAATATATTCATATCGACAATGACAGGCAACAAAATATGCAGAAAAATAACACAAAAATCGATTCATATATACCATAACCCTTACGACGTAAAATCAGGAAAAGATATTGAGGATTAAAAGAATCATTGAAAAGTTTTCACATTTTCTATGAACTCGACAGTTTTTCTCTCTTTTATGATGTTGGTCTTTTCTTCATGAAATTCTGGATCCTGATATCTTCCGATGTCAATCAGGCCAATTCTTTGAAAGTACTCAAAGAAAATGAAATTAATATTTGTACTTTTTGTACTAAAATTTTATACTATTGATTGAATAATCATTTTTGAATTTTTCGTATCGAACTTCCTTAGGAAAACGAGGTGCAACTTCATTTAATAAGTCCAATGTCAGAGTTTCTTTCAAGAAGGTGAAATGTTCGTTAGTAGAATATGTATTATTTTTGAATTGCATTTTTCATTATATTTTCTTTATCAGAAACAAACTCTACGAACTTAGGTAATCTAAGTATAGCATCCTCATCAAATGGATACAATTCACAACTTTGAAATATTTTGAAATAATCGCAGAAGAGAATCGAACGTAAAATATGAATTGTATGCTGATTCCAATCAAACAAATAACTATTTGTGTAATAACGCCTCCAAATTGAAACTTTTATAGTAGTTTTTAGTACGTTTCCGCTCCATACACATTCATAAAGATATTACAATATCGTAAATATTTGCGATAAACAAAAAATATTAATTTCAAACAAAAGGAGTCTTATTTCTAATTTGTTAGAAATTAGAAAAATAGTAGAAGTTGACACTCCAATTACGGAGAATCTATTAAAGTTAGCCTCGGTCGCATACAGGAATATTATGCAGAGATACCGTTCAGAATATATAACTGAATACAAAACACTTACAAAAAAACTTGGAAAATAGAAAATTAACATTATCTACAAAGTGCTAAAACTCCTGTTACCGACCGAGTGGTCGGAATGAGGAACGCTAATATTTTATAGGGTTCCTCATTCCGTCCATCATTATTTTATCGATAAATCAAAGAAAATATGTTTTGTATAAATTTGCTTTCATGTTCCTTAAAAAATAATTTAAATAGCTCTACTTACCCTTCGTTCTTCAAAACTGAAACTGAATAAATCATCACTTCGCATTAAATTCGTTTATATTTTACGCTTAATTCGCGCTCAATTCAAAGAGACTTATTTCAACCAAATTCAATGTTGCCATATTGTATAGGACGCAAAATGATTACACTTGTTGAATAGACATGTATAGAAGTATACATTTCGAGGAGGGCTTTTGCGGCAGATGCTCAAACTAAACGTATACTCTAATTTACATCAGTGACCACCGGACGCAAAATAAATACGTTTTTGCGTGTTGGTGGACGTAAAATAAATACAGAGATAAATATATATATATATATATATATATATATATATATATATATATATATATATATATATATATATATATATATATATATATATATATATATATATATATATATATATATATATATATATATATATATATATATATATATATATATATATATATATATATATATATATATATATATATATAATTCACTGAGAATTCACTGAGAATTCACCGCCGGGGCGTGATCTTTAGCGATTAGGCAGGGGACTATTCTTACACATTGCGGACAGTTTTCTGTAGTGTTCGAATGAAATGTCTACAAAGCCTTTCACTCGCGCTACTGTTGTCATGAGTAGGAGTCTTAAACGCTAGGGAGAGTTCATAGGTCTTTTCTCCGATAGAGGGAGCTCAAGTGAAGTTTTCACTGAGAAAAATTCCCCTCAATTTGGAAAGGAGCTATGGACGTTTTGAAAGTCATCGATTCTTGAGTGATAGATTAAATATGATGAAACAATTGTACCCTATTATCCTTCAACAAGATCGATGAAATTTTCGAAACACTCTTAATATTCTCGAAAGTGATGGGTTTCTTCTCGTTGACAACTTTCGTGTAGACAGCTCCCTGAGAGTTTTATTTCAACTATTTCGATATATTGATTAAGAGTCTCAGTATTTACTATATATATATATATATATATATATATATATATATATATATATATATATATATATATATATATATATATATATATATATATATATATATATATATATATATATATATATATATATATATATATATATATATACATCCACTTGGCAAGTAGATGTGAGCTGTGCAATGTGGTCTGGAAAATTAATTTTAGTAGAATTTAAAGAACATCTTCAACAATATTTTGAATCTCACTATCCACTTCTGAAGAAGAAACAATACAGTTTCGAAAGCTCGAGCATAGGATAAAAGAGTCTTCTTATTTGATTTCACCTTGACTGCTATCCCACTAATACCTTTTCTTTATCTTAACTGGCCAGTCGTGATTACCATTATATATATATATATATATATATATATATATATATATATATATATATATATATATATATATATATATTGAAAGTTTTTAGCAATAAGAGGCTTTTTTTGATATGAAAAAGTTTATTTTTGTTGACGTTTCGTTGTTATATTACAACTTTGTCAAAAATAATTATTTCATTAGTTTCAAACCATGAACCATTTCATCATCCAAACATGGAATTACTCATGAAGAAATAGAAACAACCACACTCCAAACAATAGAACATACAGAGATGAAAATTCGTACAATGAAAAGAGACTTCACATGCTACGCCGTATACAATTCGCCGTCCAACGCAATATGCGACGTAGATATCAAGAAACTGTTTCGGTACAATTCAGCGAAAATTGCAGCAGGGGATCTAAATGCAAAGCACACTGCATGGACCAGCAGAACGGCAAACGCAAACGAGAAAGAGCTACTAAAGATGTCCAACGAATAAACGACAGCCATCTCATAATTGCTGCACCCATCGAACATATCTATCTATGTGCTAGATCGAATACAAACGATCTACTAGACATAGCGGTTATCAAAAATGTTTACTAGACGTACCAATTAGAAACAATTATAGAGTTATCGTCGGACCATTCCCCGGTGATCTTGGAACTTGAAACCGAAGCGGAAGCCAAGCCCCAAATGGAAACTCGTGCAAACTGGATAAGGTGCAAAGAACTATTCAGAACCAAGAAACAATACATAAACAACGCAGAACAACTAGAAGAAGCCGCCAGGAGGAGTCAACAACAACAAGAGAAGTCACAAGAAGGGAAGCAATACCACCCCAACTGAAAATACTACCGATCAAGAACAGAAGCGCACTCAAAATATACCGAAGAACATTACATCCAGAAGATTAGAAACGAGCTGATTCAAGAAGTAAAAGAACAATTGAGGGAGCATAGGAAAAAAGGCTGGAGTCACTGAAACGCGAAAATACCTCACTCTGGCAATTAGCTAAACAACTAATGAATAGGAAGACAAAAAAAGAGTTACCGAGGGTCGTCCTCGTAGACAGACGTTGACAAAGCGGAAGTATTCGCAACTAACCTGGAATCTCAGTTAACTAACAACCCGGAAAGCCGAGATGTCGATGTCAACTTCAATATGAATATAAACAGAATAAGTACAAGAATAGAAACACCAAATGAAAGCGCAGAAGAAGAAGAAAAAGAAGAAGTAACCGAACAAGAGGTTAAAACCATACTGAACAACCTGAAAGCCAGGAAAGCGCTAGGGCCGGATGGAATTGAAAACCAGGCATTGAAATACTTACCAGAAGAAGCAATCCAAGAAATTATTGAAATTGCACGTGGAGTCTTCCGTATTGAACAATTTCCGAAAACATGGAAGCGTTCAGTAACAATAATGTTACACAAGAATGCAAAACCAGGAATAGAAAACGCCCTCTAACTGCTGACCTGGAATCAACCAGGTCAGCAGTTAGAGGGCGATAAACTTGTTGCCTGCAGTAAGCAAAGTCATATAAATAATTCTAAATAGAAGACTGAAAACTTTTGCCGACCAAAAGTGTATCCTTCCGGAACACCAATTCGGATTCAGAACAACACTGGCTAGAATGACAGAAAACATCAAGGACAAACTCAATATATCAATACCAACTGGTGCATATTTTTGAATATAGAAAAAGCTTTCGACAAAGTATGGCATCATGGATTGATTACAAACTGAAAGAAGAACAATTTCCGAGAAAGTTAGTGAACATATTCCAGACATACCTACGTGGAAGAAACTCCAGAGTGAAGATAGGAGAAAAACTATCGAGCGAAAAGAGTGTCAGTGCAGGAGTGCCTCAAGGATCAGTATTTGGCCCACTTCTCTACAACATATACACGGCAGACATAACTACCCCAATCAGATGCAAAATAGCCCAGTTCGCTGACGACACTCCACTCTACATATCAAGTAGAAGAAAAGATGATGTTCAAAAAGGACTACAGGAAGATCTGCAAATGATGCAAAAATACTTCGAATAATGAAAAATCAAAGTGAACCCAAACAAAACTATTGGGGTTTACTTTGATCACAAAAAGAGGAGAAAGAAACCACCGAAAATAATCTTCAATGGGCGTTTCATCCAGTGGTATAAAAATGCGAAGTACTGGACGAAAACTTGACATACAGAACACACATTTCTGAGAATGTCAAGAAAGAAAGACAAATGCATGCCTATCTGTACTCCCTTTTGGACAAAGAGAGCAGGATGTCAGACGAAAACAAAAGAATACTTGGCAAAAAGAATACGAAGTGGCGATAATGTTCTATTACTCATCCAAAAATTTCTGCTTGTTGTTTTCTAGAACTTTATTACTATTGACTTCTGATCCTGTGTATTTGAAAATGAGAACATTGAAAACATCAAAAAAGCATTGAAAACAAATCAGTGAATTTGATATCGGCGCATTATTTCAACTTTCAGTCAATTGGAAAAGTATGAGTGAAATATATTTCAGAATCCATATACACTAAGTAAATGAAAAATTGTTGAATATGTATCAAACATCTTCAGGACGCAGCACAAATTAATTTTTTGGTAATGAGATGTATACTACCTGAGATGCATACTACCTGACATACCAAAAAAGGGAATCAATTCATGTAATTATCAAAAAATCGATGAATGAATCTGTAAATTTGTGTGATTTCATTCTGAATTCTGAATTTTAAATGAAAGAAGTCTTAAAATCACTGAAGTCTGTATTATACAATCAGTTTTACCTATAATTTATCAAATATCTGTTTATTATTTAGGATCGAAAGTTTTGAAAAATCAAAATATGATATCACATTATAAGACACTCATCTTCTTCGATAAAAAAATAAAATAATCCAGTATGAGTTTAGAAACAACCTGCGGGTTAGGAAAATTGCTCGAATATTAATGACTGTAAGGAATGTACAACGTTGCCGGATGTAATGGTTCAGATTTGTTCTATAGAAATTGGCAGCAAGCGTGTACATACGCTCGTCTACAAACGGTAATCAGCGCCACAAGTGGTAGACACCGGAACTAAATTTTGGAGTTTCAGTCAAACCTGAACCAATTCAAAAATCAATATTACGTTTTTCAAACACACCTAACAAGCGTTTTATGATGATAAACCAGTATACTGGTTCAGGATTGTTCGCCTGGTTCAGGATTGTATTATCGGATTGGTATTAGTGGTTCAGCTTTGTACTAAAGATGAATATATATATATATATATATATATATATATATATATATATATATATATATATATATATATATATATATATATATGTGTGTGTGTGTGTGTGTGTGTGTAAACTACTGTTAATTCCCTTTCTGAAATGAATATATCTATGTATCTATGGATATCACTTTTGAAGCAGTTGAAATGAAACAAAAATTATTAATTACAATCTTTCCGTCTTCCTTTTCTTATTCTATGTTCCAATAATATTCTTCTGAACAATACAAACTTATCTGAAGACAAATCTCTTCTTACAAATTGATCGTTATTCCATGAAAATATTTTCAAATCATCTAAACATCGAGAATTTATATCAATATTTATTCTATCCAAAATATTTGATGATAAATTCGGAATAATTGGTTGAAGTAAAATTCCTACCACCCTCAAACACTCAATAGTTATATGAAGAACTACTTTCAATTGTTCATGGTCAGCTTCATTCTTCTTCAGTTCCCATGGTTTCATCGATTCGAAAAATAAATTTCCAGAATGCAGAGTTGCAATTATGGCATCTACGACTCTATAAAATTTGATTTCATTGTAATGCCTTCGACAAATTTCTGCAAAAAAAAACCTTATGAGTGAATGAACCCTAGGTTACATAATCAAATACTTCAAGTTCTCTTGTCTAATATAAATACAAATATAAACTACTAATATAAATTGATATAAATACTAATAAATCAAGTTCTGTTGCCTACTATTTCCTCATTTAGTTGTCAAGTTGGAAAAGTTGAAAAGTTTTCCACAAGAGTGGAAAAAATTCACTTGAAAATTTTGTCAAAAGTACAATTTGTAGCGAACCTTATGTAAATTACATTACTAAAGTATGTAAAAACACACTTGTCTTTAAATTCCCAAATTATATTATGAAACGTACAACCGGTTTCGCTGTTTCAGAACAGCATCATCAGGTACAATATACTAAAAACAAAAAAAAAAGTACAATACCACTGCAAACAATTACATATAAAGGTCAATATCTACATTTTTAACAATAATGAGAAATAGTCAGAATAAATTAGTAACTTGCTTGAAAATTTTGTCGATTATAATAAAATAAAATTAAAACAGTAAAGAGGATGATACACGTGAGAGGAGCAATCAATTTAAGGTTAAGAAATCACAGAAAACTAATCTAAAATAAAATAACAATTGTAACATTAGCGACATCTATAATTAATTCCAAGAAGATAAGCTAACAAACAATGATACCTGTAGTATTTTATGAAGTCAATCAAAGAAAACGTTAATAATTCTTTTATCATATTGAACTTGTGAATTAATGATATTATTTGGATATAATTTATGCAACCTACAAATTTCTAAAGATTCCAGGCTATTAAGTATATAAGGGTAATTTTCTATATGTAGTAATTTGTAATTATTGGAAAAATCTGTGTTGTGACCAGTATCATTGATATGTTTTGCAAACAAGGAGTCATTGATATTGAATCTTATACACCTATGATGTTCAACTAGTCTTGTTCTAAAATTTCTTTTTGTTTTTCCCACATACATACTACCACATTGGTAATACCGGTACATCGGTACTGCCAATGTAATTGATATATACCTGGTTTTAGAAGAATATCCGTTTTATCTTTATTATTCATTAGAAAATCACCTAATGTATTATTTGTTTTGAAAACTAATTTGATATTTTGTGTTGCAAATATTCGTTGGATTTTATACTTGCTACCTGGGAAGTTAGTAGACGCAGCACGTCATGAAAAAGGAGATCAGACCAATCACAGACAGTCGGAAAGATTAAATTTATGGTTAGGAATGCTTCTGTAGACGAAGTGTCTGTATCGCTTTCAACAAGTGTGTTGTTTTCGTGAAAATTATTAAGATATCAATTGCAATTATATTTGCTTTTTAATTTATTTTAATTTTTGCTAATTTAATTATCCACAAAGATTCATTCCATTGCATAAATCACAAAATAGCAGCATTGAATAGTTTTGTTAATAGGGCATTTGACATTCCATTGGAAACAGAGGCACGAGATAAAGAAATGAAAACTATAAAGCAAATAGCCTTAAAAAATGGATTTAGTCCAAGCATTGTTGACAGATTATCGAAAAAGAAACTTCTAAGGAATACATCAAATAATGTATTTATACCTCATGTATCAACTAACAATACTGTGGACAATTTTCAAAAATATTTCTGCACAACTTTCAACGGAAAGGTATCTTATAAAATCCAACGAATATTTGCAACACAAAATATTAAATTAGTTTTCAAAACAATAATACATTAGGTGATTTTCTAATAAATAATAAAGATAAAACGGATATTCTTCTAAAACCAGGTATATATCAATTAAATTGCCAATGTGGTAGTATGTATGTGGGAAAAACAAAAAGAAATTTTAGAACAAGACTAGCTGAACATCAAAATATGAATTTTTCCAATAATTACAAATTACTACATATAGAAAATAACCCTTATATACTTAATAGCCTGGAATCTTTAGAAATTTGTAGGTTGCATAAATTATATCCAAATAATATCATCAATTCACAAGTTCAATATGATAAAAGTTCAATATGATATTAACGTTTTCTTTGAATGACTACATAAAATCCTAGAGGTATCATTGTTTGTTTGGCTTATCTTCTTGGAGTTAATTATAGATGTCGCTAATGTTACTATTATTATTTCATTTTAGATTATTTTCTGTGATTTGTTAACTTTAAATTGATTGCTCCTCTCACGTGTATCATCCTCTTCGCTGTTTTAATTTTATTTTATTATAATCGACAAAATTTTCAAGCAAGTTACTAATTTATTCGGACTATTTCTCATTATTGTTAAAAAATATAAAAATCAATTTTAACTATGGATATCAAAATGTCAAACTTATTTTTTTTAAAAAATCAAATTAGTTTTTTTTTATTTTCACATATTGATTTTTAGTATCAGAGGAATATTTCTGGCTTAGCATACTCTTCTTCACCATTAAGAAACCTCTGAAAAACTCAGTGTAAGCCAGGGGATTCTTATAAGTGTGATTTATATATATATATATATATATATATATATATATATATATATATATATATATATATATATATATATATATATATATATATATATATATATATATATATATATATATATATATATATATATATATATATTTATTTAAAGTTTCTAGCAATAACAGGCTTTTTTATATATATGAAAAAGTTTATTTTTGTTGACGCTTCGTTGTTATATTACAACTTTGTCAAAACTCATATATATATATATATATATATATATATATATATATATATATATATATATATAATTACATATAGTCGAGTTTTATACTATTCCAGAATATGTATATTAATTGGTTTTTCCTAGTGATATATTCACGCAGGTTCCCTCTATCGGAGAAAAGATGTATAAACTCTCCCTAGCGTTCAAGATTCCTACTCGTGACAACAGTAGCGCGAGTGAAAGGCTTTCTAGATATTTCATTCGAACACTACAGATTGTCCCCAATGTGTACGAATAGTCCCATGCCTAATCGCTCCAGATCACGCCCCAGCGCGGCGGGCAAAAGTGTAGCTAGTTTCAAGATTCACAAATCATTCAATTATACATACACAATATATACATTGAACGGGCACATATATTGAAATTAAATGTACTGCCACAAACTAAACGAAATACACAAAAGAAAAGAACCTTGAATTCGGAGAATATAGAAACATTCTGAATAAGGCTTCTTGAAGAAGACTAGCATGTGGTAATTATTGATAGGAACGCCAATGAAAACTTCGAAATGCTCCTTAGTATATTTTGCCTTTTTTTCCTTAGTTATTATTTGAATAACTGCTGACCATGAGCATTTTTACACAGTTTAGAACTATTGAATGTTCAAGAAGATTGCAGCAGATTAAATTAACTCTAGATTTTACAAGGAAAACATATTTGATAAATAAAGATGAAAATACACTAGATTTGTTCAAATTGCAGAATAAAACAATATTTGAAAGGTGCTGAGGTAGAAAGAAGCATTAGGAATGAAAACAAAATTGCTATCTACAATGCGAAATTATATATTCGATTTTTATTGACATATATCAACATAGAAGTAAAAAGTTATTCAAGTATCTAGCATCTAGCATGGTCAATTATGCACATAATAAGAACGGTGTAATTCACCGTTGCTATTAAGTTATAGAAAACCATTATAAAGGTATAGAAAACGAACGATTTTGTCCATTGTCCAAGTGTCCAGTTTTGACTTTTCTATGAAATATACGGGATTCAAGGTTTTGTTGATAGCTCCAACAGGAGCCAAAAACTTAGATCGATATTCTTCGGGAATAATGATTTATGAAAAAAAATTGAAGCAATTTTTTCTGGTAATTTCGAAATCTACAACTTTAGTTCGATCGGTTTTTACGCTAACTCTAACAATTTATGAGAAAGAAGAAGATTTTTATCAATGATTTCAAAAAATGATACTGTATACATTTCTAAGCTAACATAGAATATGTAATTATTTGTAACAATATATGCATATGCAATATCAATTGTAAGCCCAATACTAATTACTTTTATGTCTCTTAAGACTGAAGTATGTAAGATATTCCAAATATATAAAATGCACTTACAACTAATATTAGAAAAGTCAACTTTAATATACGATGAGTAAATTAATTGAAAACTTGCAACTACTCATCTGACGAAAAGAAATATCGGTTTTACCAGTAAAAAACAGATGCTTAATCGTCTGTAACCTATGATGCGGAGACTTCAATCTTAAAGAGTAAAACCGTTCACGTCCCGCGTACGGCAGTCGATTTCTCAGGTCAAATTGAATTTTCTCAGCAAATTGAATAAACTAGCCCCTGGAAATTCCTTAGATTTTGCCGAATAAACGTGACAAGGAAAACTGACAACAGAATATTTCTTTTGGGTAAACTAATAGATACAACCTTTTCCAGTTTCAAGCAAGAGATCAAGTTGAAATGCTACATTTTTGCATAGCTAAATAAATTAAGAAAAGATACTCATTACTAAATGTTTGCAGGTAAATCAACTGTAGTGTAAAGGAATCGTGCTACATAGAAGCAACTAGGTAGCTAATTATATTATTTTGAAGTAATCATTGATACATTTCATTCATATATAGCCCATACATATGGCATATCATTCAACAATATAGCCCATTGCAGCTATCGAATCTTTGTCGTAAGATTAAACTTCCAAATATTCAAATCATCTGGCTTACCATGACTTTATAGAAATTTCCTTATGTTGAAAAAAATATACAATCTACGTTAAAGAATCTTGATGAATTATATTGTTTCTGCCCTTTGAGCAAATAAAAATATATGTCAGAAGCATTTTATTGCTAATAATCCAAAAAAAATAGTACTTATATCTTACAAACAATGAAGGTTTGTGTGAAGTTACAATATATATATATATATATATATATATATATATATATATATATATATATATATATATATATATATATATATATATATATATATACTAACTACCTGGAGATCGCCCAGTCTCAAGCAGGGTGAATATCAAATTGATCATGTCGCAATTTCCAAGAACAACGTAAAGGAAATTTTAAATGTTAGAACTCGTAAAGGCGTCTTTGATTCGGATCACTATCTCCTCCAAATAAAAACAAAATTTCAACCACACAGAAATAAAAAATTTACACCCAGAAAAGTTAGATCCGATCCAGAATATCTGAAACTTCACAAGGATACAATCATTGCACAAATCAATCAGGAAGAATCGAAGAATTGGGAAATCCTTACAAAGAATATTCAGAAAGCCATCACACTAGGACAACCTCCTCGCACCAGGAAACACCGCTGGTGGAACTTTATCTGCGACCAAGCAGTCGACAAGAGAATAACTGCATGGAAAAAATTTAGCGGCCATAAAAATGAGGAAAACTGGGAGAATTTCCTTACAACTCAAAAACAGGCCTCCAAAGTAATTAGAAGAGAAAAACGGAGATACGATAATAATAGGTGTCACGAAATACAGAAGGATTTCACCAATAATAATACTTGAGATTTTTACAAAACTTTCAGAGAAAACTTGCGAGGATACCAAGCGCCCACTCTTTGCTTCAGAAAATCCGATGGCGCGTTGGAAACTAACACAAAAAATAACTGCAAAATGTTAACCGAATATTTCAGCACCCTTCTCAACTGCAGTCCACCCCAAGAAAAACTTATGTTCGACTTTTCGGGATTTACGCATCCAGACTCGCAAGCCCCTGATATGGAAGAGATTACGGCAATTATCAAGCAACTCAAAAACAACAAAGCAGCAGGAGAAGATGGGATTATTGCGGAACTCTGGAAACTGAACGATACTACTTTCACCCAAAAACTTCATCATTTAATATCAGAAATCTGGAGAACGGAACAGATACCAGAGGATTGGAAATGCGCGTTGATACATCCATTGCACAAAAAGGGGGACAAAATGAATATCAATAATTACAGGGGAATTTCCTTACTCCCGGTTGCGTACAAAATACTTTCTAAAGCACTCCTAAACAGAGTAGAACACCAAGCGGATCCACTAATTGGGGAATACCAAGCTGGATTCAGAAAAGGCCGATCATGTGCTGAACAGATCTGGACTTTGAAGACGATATTACAGATGAGGAAATGTAGAAATACAGTGATCACATTCATTGACTTCAAAAAAGCATATGATTCGGTAGACCGCGAAACCCTTTTCGAAATCATGAAAGAATTTGTAATCGATCGAAAGACCCGAACAATTGTAAAACAGACACTTACAGGTACAACTTCCAAGGTAAAATTTATGGGCGAAATATCAGATCCCTTTGAAATCAAAACCGGTGTGCGGCAGGGGGACGGACTTTCGCCAATTCTTTTCAATATTGTTTTAGAAAAGATCATAAGGGAATGGGAACTTCACGTGAAGGGCATACAAGTGGGTATCAAAAAAAAAATAGAATAAATGTCAAATGTCTCGCCTTTGCAGACGATATTGCTATCATCACAGACAACAAAACTGAAGCCATTCGCGCCGTGGAAAAACTACATGAAATTGCGCAGAAAACCGGGTTACAAATTTCTTATGATAAAACCAAATACATGGAAAGAAAACCAAAAGATAAATCTTCTCTCTCGACAAAACATGGTGAAATTCTGCAAGTAGGCCATTTTAAATACCTCGGGGAAGTTATACAGTCCTCAGGTTTAAACCGAATCGCTAATGAACAGAGAATAACCAAGCTCCAAAGGGCCTACAAACTAACATGGGCTCACTATAACAAAAAGTGCATTTCGAGAGGCGCCAAATTGAGGCATTATAACACAACGATTCTTCCAGAAGCAATCAACGCAGCTAAAACAATGGTTATTGGCGGCCATTCAAGAATTAGAGAAATAGAAAAACAAGAACGAAAAATTCTCAGAAAGATTTACGGGCCAATCAATAGAAACGGTATTTGGATGAAAAGACCTCAAAATGAACTGTATCAAAAGACAAATACGATAACGGAAGAAATCAGAAAACGACGAGCAAAGTTCTATGCACATGTCTATAGAATGAAACAGTCCAGAATACCGAAGAAACCACTCAATATAATTATGAATAGTAAATGCGGAACAGAGTGGCTAAAAGAGGTCCAAGAGGATCTACATAACAGATCAATATAAAAAATCTCGAAGATCGCACTGAATGCCGCTATAAAATCGCACATATAAAGTTTGAGCAAAAAGTAAATCGTCAACCTGGAGTAAAGTGGACAGATGAACGGAAGAAAAAGCATTCAGAGAGGATGAAGCGTTTTTGGGAGGCAAAAAAAAGAAGCAAAATTCCTAATGATTGCGAATTCAAGTTCAGTCGCTCTCCTCATGGGGAACAATCGAAATAATAATATATATATATATATATATATATATATATATATATATATATATATATATATATATATATATATATATATATATATATATATATATATATATATATATATATATATATATATATATATATATATATATATATATATATATATATATATATATATATATATATATATATATATATATATATATATATATATATATATATATATTATATATATATATATATATATATATATATATATATATATATATATTTCAGTGTTTAATTTGGATTGCAGTCTAGGACAGGAAAATCAGTTACCTCTTTAGTATTTTCCAAGCTTTCGAAAATGTTTATTTTCTTCTTCAGGGCTAAAATAGTACAAAAATCAACAGTTTATATAGCAAGGCACTATAAAAAGTTTTTTCTTACAATTACTGTGAAGTTAGTCCGAAAGTACATTAGTTTTTTGAATTTTGAAAATAACTACAAGTGTTCCCAAATGCATTGGGTTGGAATGTTACTGCATTCTACGTGCTGGATAGTTGAAGGAAGTCACGACAATGACCGTATTTCTCAATTTGGCTTTTCAAGTAGAGTGTTCCCAGATGTTTTTAAGGGCGTTTCTTAAAATGCATAACGTTGGCCGAAGTTTTATGACTAACGAAAAGAGAATGAATTTGTTTTTTTTTATATATTCAGAATGGATTTTTCGGTGAATAGGATATCCGAATATGAGCCATTAATCAGAAGAACCTATGAGATTTATATATATATTGCTTAAATTATCTGTATCAGATTTTTTGTTAATACAATTTCCTGTCTTTTTAATATGAACCATTTCTAGGAAAAGGCGTTTGTTGTAATTGTTTGCGTGATCTAAAATTTTTGTGGCATTGTAATTCATATTATGACCAGTGGCTTGCACGTGTTGGACGTCGTGGCTTCCTTCAACTATCCAGCACGTAGAATGCAGTAACATTCCAACCCAATGCATTTGGGAACACTTGTAGTTATTTTCAAAATTCAAAAAACTAATGTACTTTCGGACTAACTTCACAGTAATTGTAAGAAAAAACTTTTTATAGTGCCTTGCTATATAAACTGTTGATTTTTGTACTATTTTAGCCCTGAAGAAGAAAATAAACATTTTCGAAAGCTTGGAAAATACTAAAGAGGTAACTGATTTTCCTGTCCTAGACTGCAATCCCAATTAAACACTGAAAATACATATCTACAGTCGTTAAACATTCAACTATATATATATATATATATATATATATATATATATATATATATATATATATATATATATATATATATAAACGAATATTAGATATGAATTGAAGTTGCATATCAAAGTGTAGACCTCGGTAGCTTAGCGGTCCAAAGCAGTGGGGCGTAAACCTGAAGACCTGGGTTCGAATCCCAGTCGAGTTCAAAACTTTTGAAATGTAATTTCAATTCTCAATTTTCACTATAAAAATATTAACATGGAAATGAAATTTTTTGTGCTTATGGCACTGAATGAAATATTTAAGAAAATGAACATTAGAACATTCATTTGAAAAATTCAAATTAATCAAGTGAATGTTATAGTAGAGCTAAATATATATCTTATCCTTCAAGGGATTAATGTTAGAGAAATATTGAAATAGGTGCCACACCTGATGGAAGTGCGAGACATATATGTTTCGTTCTGCAAGGAACTCGTCAGTGGCACCACGTCCATCGAAGTGAGGCAACGATTTCAACCCCCAAGCATCTTCTTGTGACTCTAAGTGGAAGACCGTAGAGTAATGAATACTCCACAATTCCATCTATAGGAATCAGTAGAAAACACCTTTCAGATTACAGACACACCAAGCATCGAAATTTCACATATCTTCTATACCCTTTAGGTATCTACTAAATTGCAATGTCTATTTGACAAATATCATCATACGATGTTTTCAAATTTCAATAGGTTGCGTTAGTAATACGCTCGTGTTTATTCCCGTATTTCAGGGGCCTATTCGGCGATATTTTGAAGGAAATGAAATTTTTTTGTGCTTATGGCACTGAATGAAATATTCAAGAAAATATTATGGTGAAATCTGAAATATAAAAATGTGGTGCGACTGACGAGTTCCTTGCAGAACGAAACATATATGTCTCGCACTTCCATCAGGTGTGGCATCGATTTCAATAAATCTCTAACATTTATCCCTTGAAGGATAATGGAGACATCACATCGTACACGTTCACATATCTAGCTCTACTATAACATTCTCTTGATTAATTTGAATTTTTCAAATGAATGTTCTAGTGTTCATTTATATATAAATATATATATATATATATATATATATATATATATATATATATAAATATATATAAAATATATTTTTGAAAACGAAACTCGAACTAAAATTGTTCTGTTCGAGAATAATTGAAACTAATATTACATATCACTACTCTAAGTTTATACAATGCTCCCCGATTAGTACCCCCCAAACAATGCAGTCCTAAACCGATAACTATGTTAAAATACATAAATTATACCAAACTAAACGCTTCTTTGAAGAACAGAAACTGGGAAGAAATGTAGAGATTGGAAAATGTTGATAAAGCATGGGATTTTTCTATGAACACTTTACTTGCCGAAATAAGAAACAGTACAAATACAGTTAAGTGAAAACATGAAACAAAGCGAACACCTCGGATAACAAACGCCATAATAGAGTCTATAAGAGAAAAAAATAGAATGTATAGATTAATAAATATATATCCTCTGAACTATAAATTAGTCCGACAGTTCAAAAAATATAAGAAAAAGTTGGAAAATATAATTAAGTGTGCCAATCGACTTTATTTTCGTCAACAGATTAACAAGACCAGCAATGATTCAAAGAATTTATGGAAACTGGTAAATGCAAGAAGCCAGAAAAACATTATTCAAAACATCAAGAATGACGAAAATGAGATAATAGAAGAAGTCAATGAAATTGCTTAGGAATTGAATAAATATTTTGCTGAAGTGGGACTCAAACTAGTTGAAAACATAAAGAGCCAACGAAGTGAGCAAGAAACATGCCGAAGATGTAGAAATCTTAATTCGATAGTACTCACTGAAGCGGACGAAAATGAAATCATGAAAGTAATAAAAGAATTGAAACCTAAAAAGTCACCAGGTCTGGATGAAATTAAATCTGATACACTAAAAAACATATCCCAAAGCATAGTCAAACCTCTAACACATATAATAAATGAGAGCATTAAGGTATCTTCCCACGAATTCTGAAGACTGAGGTAATACCAGTAGTCAAATCAGGAAATCCCTCAACTCTCAAAGATTATAGACCAATCTCGCTTATATCTTCTCTCGCTAAGTTACTCGAAAAAATAATAGAACAACGTATATATGGCTTCGCAATGAAATATAAACTTATATCAAGCATACAGATTCAGGATTTCAGAGAAACAAATCCTCTCCGACGAAATTGAAAATTGTCGCTTGATATGAGATTGATATCAGATGTAATAGATAAAGAACCCCCTTCATTGTGTTTATTTGTCAACTTAGCAAAAGCTTTCGACACAGTGAACCATCAAGAACTGCTCGAAACCCTGGAAGCCTTTGGATGGAGAGGAAAGCCAGTAGTCAAAATAGGAGCATACATGAGCGACGAGAGAAAAATAACATGTGGAGTACCTCAGGGCACAGTCCTGGGGCATATACTGTTTTTGCTTTATGTGAATGATTTATTTTCCGTTGAAGTACAAGGAGAAATCTTCAGTTTTGCGATGATATAGCGATATTCTTCAAAGCCACTACATGGACGGAACGAAAACATAAAGCAGAAAAGGGATTTTCTCGTTTACAAAAATTGTTTCAAATAAAAAAATTGTCAGTTAATATGGAAAAAATCAAAATTTATACCTTTTACTAGCTACAGAAATTCCTTGCCCCAATATGATTCTTTACACATAGATGTAGGTGAAGATTCTAAAACAACATTCAAAACAGAAAACATGAGATATCTTGGTGTTGAGGTAGATTGCCATCTCAGATGGGATGCCCAGTCCGAAGTTATAGTCCGCAAGTTGAGAAGTTATCAAAGATAAAATTGTTCAGATCTGTGTGCACTATTATAGAACTAAAAAAACTTTATTATGGACTAGTTCATCCACACTTATCGTATGGTGTTACCACTTGCGTTTCAATGGCTGATTGTTATTACGGAAAAGTTGAAAAAATTCCGAAATGGATACTCAAAATTATGTAGAGGAAGAGTAACACTTGGCTGGCATCTTTTCAGTTCGGCAATTGTATGCTTATTCTCTTCTCCCTAGATATTTCTCAAGACCACAAACAGCAACTCAAAGGAATGTAAGAACCAGAGGAAATGGAATCATGAATTTACCAACAGTAAGAAAAAATTTGGGCCACAGAAGTTTCGAATATTTGGAACCTATACTTTATAATGAGCTCCCGAACCCAATCAAAAAAATAGAAAAATTTCATAATTATAAAAAAAGTGAACCTTTGGCTGAGAGAAACAACGAGGCGATATATTTATTATCTACTCAACAGGAACAATTTCACCTGACAATGGTATCTGTATGTCATAAACCTTTTACTTGTACTGTGTTTTCGATCTTGTTATGCGGTCATAAGTTTGTTTCGTTGTTTTCTTTTGCACTGTGCTATCTTGTGAAGATTACTCTGTTTTTGTTTCGAGATTATTCTTTTGTTTATTATTAATACACACGAACTAAGTAACAACTCACGCACAAGTTGATATTTTCTTTATCACTTTTGTGAGTAATATGTTTATCAATTTTTTATTTTCGTTTCATATATATATATAGAATAGAATAATAGATTTATTAATCTCACAAATCATCTACACAATTAATTGTACAAATAAAAATGAAATAAGTCATAAAATACAAACAGAATTTATCTGAGGCAATAAGCCCTAAACTCCTCAACCGTGTACGGTTCACACGTCATTATGAGTGACTGAACCTCTTTCTTAAAACGTTTATGACCCGAAATATCCTGCAGACGTCTGGGCAAACCATTAAAGAGCTTGATTGCCATGTACTCTGTACCTTTCTCGCGAAGAGAAGATGAATGCATTGGAAGAAAATATGGAATTAATTGTCTGGTTCTGTTAGTATTCTTATATTTCTCAAAGTAATGCTGATTCTTGTGAAAGAATACAAGTAATTTGCAAATATAGAGCCCATATACCGTGAAAATCTTGTGCTTCCTGAAATGACCACGGCAAGACTGTCTATAATCAAGTCGCAGTAATGTTCTCAAGGTCCATTTCTGGGATACAAATATACTACCCAGATGAATAGAACCTCCCCAAAATTGTATTCCATACGATAAGATCGACTGATAATTAGCATAGTAAATAATCTTCAAGATATGTAAATCAATCTGCTCCCTAAGCATAAAAAAGATGTAAGAGACTGAGTTAAGCCTCTTTATAAGTTTCAAAATATGTATACCCCATTTCAGATGTTTATCCAAACTAATACCCAGAAAACTCACATCATCCTTTACCGGAATTTGGTTTTCCAAATCACCAACATATTTAGGATAAAGCTGTCTAGATCTATCAGAACAAAAAAAATACTCTCTGTTTTCGAAAAATTCACCATAAGTTTGTTGTGGAGGCACCAACTTGAAAGTTCTTTTATTACAGACATTGCTGAGGACAATACGGAGTTAATATTCTTAGAATTAATGAGAAAATTGGTATCGTCTGCGTACATAATTGCTTTAGATCCCATACCACAACAACTACCGGGCAGAGAATTAATGAAAATTACAAACAGAAGGGGTCCAAGGATACTACCCTGTGGAACTCCCTTCGTGATGACATTATCATGTGATACATAAGTTATACCATCCTTTAACAAAACCACTCTCTGTTTCCGGTTACTGAGGTAACTGGAAAATAGATCCAGCTGTTTATCTCTTATACCGGATGCTTCTAGAAACTGTAGCAGTAGATTATGATATATAAGATCAAAGGCCTTGGATAGGTAGAAAAAAGACCTAACGTTAACCCACCTTTATCAAGGGCAATGAGAATATCATTAATTAATTCAAAAACTGCAGTCTCAGTTACTCTATTTCGTATGAATCCATGCTGGCAATTAGCAATCACCTTAAATTTTCTGAAAAAACTGAGCATTCTGTTAGCAAGAACTCCCTCAAAGATTTTTGTGAAAGATGTCAAGAGACTTATAGGTCTGTAATTGCACAAATCCTCTACATTCCCCTTCTTATGAAGTGGCTTGACTATAGCTATTTTTAGCGAATCGGGAAATATACCCTCTGTAAAAGAGCGATACATTAGGTGGGCAATTGGGTCAGCAATAAAATCAATGGATTCTCTAATGATGTTTAAGGGTATTTCATCATAACCATAGGAGTTCTTATTTTTGAGTGAGTTTACAACAGATATTACTTCTTCTCTAGAAATTTGAAAAAAGAAAAATGATTCTTTTACTCTGGGAGGCTTTATACTATTGCTGAAAGAATTATTAGAATGAGGCTGGGTACTGCTGGAAACAACATCAATGAAGTAGTCATTGAAAATGTTTAGCAATTCACAGGGTTCGCCTGACATCATAGGAGTACTCTTCGACTTAGCAGAGATCCTGGTTATAGAGTTTATCACTCGCCAAACCGCTTTCGATTTATTGGGAGAACACGAGATATAATCACCCAAATGATTTTTCCTTTCGTTAGAGATTTTCCTGTCATAGCAATTTTTAACAGATTTGTATACTTCCCTAAGTTCAGGCTGAACAGAACAAGCAACAAAAAGAATGTCGAGCTTTCTTTTCAGAGACACTATGACAGGAGAAACCCTAAAATTTAATTTTTGTCTTTTAGACCTAATGTGTATTTTAGGAATGCACTCATCAAAAACATATTTGAAACGAGAAAAAAATAAGTTCCACAATAGATTAATGTCCTCCTTCCAGGACAAAATATCACTCCAATCGATTGTTGACATCCTAAGCAGAAAACCTTCTACGGATTTCTTGTTAATTTTCCTTATCTGAGTAATTACTGGTTTGGGTGAGTCAGCAGGCAGATCACAGGTTGTAAATTTTAAAGCTGAGTGATCAGAAATGTGATACTCCAATACTACCGTGGTACCCATACAGTTAGTAAGAACATTATCCAAGCAAGCACCAGATATTGGACGAGTTGGAGTGTTGTTAGTAATTATAATATTAAATTGCTCCAGAATAGATAAGAAGGCTCTCGCATCTCCAACCTCCTTCAGAATATCAATATTGAAATCACCTGTAATTATTAATTTAGCATTCTCACGACAGCACACCTGAAGAATAAGTCGGAGTCTCGTGAGAAAAACAGATACACTACTGTACTGAGGAGAATTGGGCCTATAAATACAAATAACTATACATTTATAATACTTAAAGAATAGCTGAACAGCCGAGCACTCAATAACGTTTGTAATACTAAAAGACTTTAGGTCAAGCCTTTCAATACCATATATATCAACTCTACAGAAAATAGCACTACCGCCATGCTTGCCATGTTCCCTGCAGAAACTTGATCGTAAGCTATAACCATTTATCAGGTATTTATTCAACTCATCTTCTGACTTCCAATGCTCCGTTATCGCCATTATTGCTGGATTTTGCTTATTGATTAGAATCAGTAGCTTATTCATAGCAGTGCTAAGGGACTGAACATTTTGATGGATCAAGCAAATTTGCCCATTGTTTGCCTTACTCATAGTTGAAGACCCATCCAAAACCAAGTATTCATTAAAATTGTGTGAGTTTTGTGGACTATTTCATTCTTAACAGTTAAACTGGTTCCTGAATAACTCCTTGGGATGGTTTTCCTAAAAAATTTTGCTTTTTAATAGACTCTTTCTTCATTTTCTTGAAGTCAAAGTGAAATCTTCTTATTATTATGCCTTTTGGCCAAAAATCAGCACAGTTAACTTTATCATATCGAGAGACATCTATTCCTACCTGAAAAGCAAGAGATTTTCCGTGTGAGGATAACCTGTACACCTCGACTTCGTCTGGATCAGTAATATTACATTTGTTGATTATGTACTCTTTAACAATGGACTCAGTAACCGAATTCATTGCTTTCCCAACACAGAGCCACATTTTGCTCGGCTTAGCTCTGAAAACGTCTGTTTCAGAAACAGTTGCGCAACCTTGAGTCTCTATATTTTTAACCCCAGACATAGAAGTACGATGCAAATTACTCTTATTCTGTCTCTTATGTTTAACTTCAGTAAAACCATCCTGTATATTGTTTGTCGTAGGCGGTTTGTCAGCATTAACATCTGTTTGGTCGTGATTAACATTTATTATTTCATTCATGAGATTCAGCTGTTTGTTCATCAATGCTTCGGCGTTTTTTGCCCTTGTTAATCTCACAGGTAAATCATGTTTTTGCACAACAATATTTTTATATGAATTATCTGAGACTGGAGGCTGCTTTTTTTGCTACCATCTGTGCAACATTCTTGTTATCAACCTTAGTAAATTTAGAATTTTTAAATTTCTCATTTCCCCACTAACAAGGACTTTATTTTCTTCTAATAACTGATTGATCTTGATGAGTTCATTTATCCTAGCATCTTTCTCAATTAAAAGCATTTTCAGATAAGCAATTTCAATTCTCAAACTTTCCTCAGGTAAGTCTTTCATATCAACAACAGATACATTAGTAAATGAGAGGTAATAATAAAAACTTGTCTAAAAATCACTGACTGAACAATTCTTTATTCGACTAGTTTCGCCTTTTACAGCATATAGCTGTAAAAGGCGACCTCGAGTCGCTATGCAACGTTACTCGAGGACCGTGCGCCTTCCGTGTGTTAATTTCACAAAAATACTGATTAGGTGACCTTTGCTCGTGAGAGATTCAGAAATATTCGAAGTTTTCATCATCGGAATTATATCAATCGGAAAATTTGAACAGGCCGGTATAACCTTAAAAAACTAGATTCAAGGTTATCAATATTAATGGGAAATGGTGCTAACCAAGCCGTTCCTGAGTACCCCATTTTTCCAATTCCTCACCAGCAGTGATTTGAATCATTTATTCATTCATTCATTGTTTTGCATAAAGATCTGAAGTTAGTCACCTTCAAAATTCAACATTACAAGAATAAATGATATTCATTGCGAAATCGCGGTCATTACAGTGTCGATTTCTCGAAATGTCATTGTACATTTTGCAGTTCCACTAAATATATACATGCGACATAAACGCGGGCTTAACACTTAAAGACTTAATTTTCGAGAGGTAAGTTCTTAAATTTAGTATTTAAATAATGGTAAACATTTTTTAAATGTTTGTTATTACTTCTGAAATTCAGTATTTAAATAATAGTAAACATTTTTTAAATGTTCGTTATTATTTTAGACACTTCACTTTTTGCTTTATTATATCACTGAGTATATACTTTTTTTTCAATACCAGCTAGGAGCTTATCAAGGTTCTGAATCTTTTTTCTTATCTTTCTAAAATTTTTTTTTTTTAACAATAATTTTTTTAATGTCTGTTATTATTACTTCAGACACTTTACTTTTCAGTTTATCAAATCACTAAGTATATACTTTTTTTAATACCTTGTACTTGTTAACACCGAATTCAATATTCTCTAACATTTATCCCTTGAAGTATAATGGAGACATTACATTGCTCATGTTTCACATAGCCAGCTATGCTATAATATTATTATAATATTCCTTCGAATGTGAAAAATTATCGAAAGAAAGTTATAGTATACTTGATATATTTATATATGTATATATATATATATATATATATATATATATATATATATATATATATACTATAACTTTCTTTCGATAATTTTTCACGAATTATTCGAAGGAATATTATAATAATATTATAGCATAGCTGGCTATGTGAAACATGAGCAATGTAATGTCTCCATTATACTTCAAGGGATAAATGTTAGAGAATATTGAATTCGGTGTTAACAAGTACAAGGTATTAAAAAAAGTATATACTTAATGATTTGATAAAGTGAAAAGTAAAGTGTCTGAAGTAATAATAACAGACATTAAAAAAAATATTGTTAAAAAAAAAATTTTAGAAAGATAAGAAAAAAGATTCAGAACCTTTATAAGCTCCTAGCTGGTATTGAAAAAAAAGTATATACTCAGAGATATGATAAAGCAAAAAGTGAAGTGTAAAGTAATAACGAACATTTAAAAAATGTTTACTATTATTTAAATACTGAATTTCAGAAGTAATAAACATTTAAAAAATGTTTACTATTATTTAAGAATTTACCTGTCGAAAATTAAGTCTTTAAGTGTTAACCCGCGTTTATGTCGCATGTATATATTTAGTGGAACTGTAAAATGTACAATGACATTTCGAGAAATCGACACTGTAATGACCGCGATTTCGCAATGAATATCATTTATTCTTGTAATGTTGAATTTTGAAGGTGACTAACTTCAGATCTTTATGCAAAACATTAATGAATGAATGATTAAATGATTCAAATCACTGCTGGTGAGGAATTGGAAAAATGGGGTACTCAGGAACGGCTTGGTTATCACATTTCCCATTAATATTGATAACCTTGATTCTAGTTTTTTAAGGTTATACCGGCCTGTTCAAATTTTCCGATTGATATAATTCCGATGATGAAAACTTCGAATATTTCTGAATCTCTCACGAGCAAAGGTCACCTAATCAGTATTTTTGTGAAATGAACACACGGAAGGCGCACGGTCTTCGAGTAACGTTGCATAGCGACTCAAATTTCAAAAGCCATGCTACTTATTGTTATTACACCCTAATATTTCGGATTCGTTGCTTCCGCAGTAAGCTAAACAAATATATAAATCACAATACCTTGTATATTAGAACTTTTCTGCAATTGGTTTGAAAGTTCATATGTAATGAAATTTGAAAGATTGAAAATTTCTATCTTGATTTTTTTTAGTTTCACAGTTTAATTTCTTTATACGATATATTAAATCAAAGAAAATATTTGTAGATTTACCTGGTAAAGCTGTAATGTTATCAACAAACTGCTTAGTTACGTCTTTTTCCATTAGATTCCTCAGTACGACAGCGTCAATTTTCGGAACTTCTTGATTTGGGTTCAAAGATTCACTAGTACAGCGATTTAATAAATTACCAAGGGTATCAGCCAATTCCGAGTTTAAAACACGAATTACTTTGTCCTCGTTATAATCTGTAAATAAGCAATACATGAGTAAAGAGAACATTTGATAGTAAAATTAAGATTCTTAACCTAATATTTGTTTTAATGCGGCCCTGCAACTGTTCTTCTCAACCTTTTTTTCTCATACGATTTCTTTTGATGTCAAATCTTTAGATTGATATATTAACTTCTTTCCCGCTTCGCCTAATGATTCAGGATCCAAAAGCTATTAGCGTTCACATATGAGCCAATGAGTTCCCATTTCTATTCCCTTTTCGGGTTGATTCCAATTGAAAACGAAATTCTTTGACGAATCTGATAGATTGTTTGATTTGAACGAGATTATCCGTAACTAGGCTAGGGAAAATAAAATGTCTCAATTCAAGGTATGAATCATGGTAAATCCTTTAGCCGAAAAAGGCGAATGTATGAGGCCCAAGAAGAAATTTTTTACAAATTTGGTTCTATCGTAATTTGAAAGAACGCTTCTATTGGGACTAATACCCAACAGTATATAAGATACTTTTCAGTAGGTTTTTAAGGCACCTTGAAATCCTTTTTTCAATAGTTCGTTTTTCATATACAAAAACCAAACCTAAATAAAGAATAAAATACTATCTTTTTGAATGTTTTCAAAATGTTTTCGTTAAAAACCTTTTAGAGGGATTTTGCAATTTTAATCTTCCATATTTAAAAATAAGAAAGGCGAATCACTAAGTTATGTCATTCGATATTCATAACATTCGGCATGATAAACCATCTTTTAGGTTTATCTAACACTTAATAGTAAACTTATTAACACTTAATAGTAAAACATATTTGTATTCAACTAATTCCCATTATTTGATTTTGTAATCATTAATATACATATTGATGATTAGATTATTTAATAACTAGAATATTAATTTGAAACAAATACTTTTTCATTTATGATTCTATAAAAAATGGCCATGCCAATAATTATTGGCATGACTACTATAATCAAAGATTTTATTTGTCATCTAATAGTGTAGCAGAAGTAGTATAAATACAGAGGGTAGAGAAATTGAAATTTTGAGCTGATTATCATCAATTTCATGCAATCCCAATTTTTACCTATAATCCAAAACATGATTCATAAATACCTACTTCCGTCACTGTGTGTTACTCCTGATCTGAGTAGAAAATATCTCAAGCCTTCAGGAGTATAGGCATTTGCTCTGTCAAAAGGATCAACAACATTTTGTTTGGATTTAGACATTTTTTCAGAGCTCACCGTCCAATGGGAATGGCAAAGTAATGTCCTGGGTGGCTCCAAGTTCGCAGCTATCAAAAAGGCTGGCCAATAAATGCCATGAAACCTAAAAAACGAAATAAATATAATTATTCAAGTATATTCATATAAATAACAAGAAAAAATACTAAAATTGAAGAAAGGGGTTGAGGCCTCATGTACACTAGCGCCGAAAACAAAATAACAATAAAAATAAATATTCATATCAATAACATTCGAAAATATCCAACATTATCGTTTTCGTTATATTTTTTATTGGAAGCAATTTTTCGAAAATCATCAAAAAAATAGTGTTGAAATGGTTCCATGCACAGTCAATTGTATTTTTCTCCAATCGTCAATAAATCCCAGTATAAACGTATCATGTAAAGGAGAAAATATCCGAAATTCGCTTAATTACTGACTTTCGGATTATATGGATGCGAATAAATAGAAGATTAATCCGTACCAAATTAATTGAAAACTCAATTACAATTCCACCAGAGTAAGATTAGCATGTATGATTCCGATTTTCAGTCAATAAAATGTTTTCCAGTTTATCTGGGAATATCCACAGTCGATTTTTTATTGCCGCATTGGATTATAATGACATGTGTGTCCATTTAAATAAGCTTCAGTTGTAAAATTAGTAAACAAATTGAAACGTATATAGGATTATACTCGTATTTGCTGATAGTTTCGAGTGGAGTTTTGATGATTAGAATATTTATGTACCTCCAGTGGATTAGATTTTTGGGAAAAACTTTGATGTGTCTAATACAGTACTTTATATAATTTTCTCAATCGAATTACAAGCTTTTATATACAAAGTCATCCAGAATTATATAAGTAGGTACATTATTTTCTAGACGTGACACTACATACAAAATTAAATTTACGTTTATCATTTACACCTTTTCTGAAAGTCGAAGAGTAAAGGACAGAAACGTTCAGGTCTTAATCAAAAATGGCTATTATAATGGGTTCGGATTGAGAAATTTATTTATTGAGCCCAATTATAAGACACTTGTATAATTAATTTCAATCACAACCTATCCCAACTCTTATGACAGAAGGTAAATTATGAATTATGAGTCTCATTACGTTATACTTTTTATTGTTGATTATTTGAAAAAATGATTATGAACTATTCTTCCTTGAACTAATATAGTATTGAAGTAATATTTCGAGGAATTAAAACTTCTTTGGATACTAACGATTATAGTAACATGTAAATAGTACTTCTAGTTCTAATAGAAATTTTGCTTCGAAAAATAAATCTACCTCTATAGCTCATCTCAATTCGTCAATTTTTAAAAAAATGACGAATGACATGTGTCTAATATATGTTATATTGATAATTCATACTTAACTGGTTACAGTGTTGAGAAAATTCTAATGAATTAACTATTTTAAAAATTTCTTTTACATAATTTACGTACTTCTTTTACATGTTATCATTATCACAGTTTCTGTTGTAGATGTGTCATGTTTATATTTTAACCTCAAACTCGGTAAGGTTATTATAATTTTACAATTTTAACATGTTCTGTTTGACACTTTTTGTTAATTGTAGAAGTCCTGAAGATGCAATAAAATATTGCGAAAGCTTGGCTAAGAAAAAAGAGTACAAACAATATTTGCTCAATTGAGTCGAAAACACCCTAACCCCGCTTACTATATCATTAAATACGACTCTGAAAACTATACTATATATATATATATATATATATATATATATATATATATATATATATATATATATATATATATATATATATATATATATATATATATATATATATATATATATATATATATATATATATATATATATATATATATATATATATATATATATATATATATATATATATATATATATATATATATATATATATATATATATATAGTTGAATGTTTAACGACTGTAGATATGTATTTTCAGTGTTTAATTGGGATTGCAGTCTAGGACAGGAATATCAGTTACCCTTTAGTATTTTCCAAGCTTTCGAAAATGTTTATTTTCTTCTTCAGTGCTAAAATAGTACAAAAATTAACAGTTTATATAGCAAGGCACTATAAAAAGTTTTTTCTTACAATTACTGTGAAGTTAGTCCGAAAGTACATTAGTTTTTTGAATTTTGAAAATAACTACAAGTGTTCCCAAATGCTTTGGGTTGGAATGTTACTGCATTCTACGTGCTGGATAGTTGAAGGAAGCCACGACAATGACCGTATTTCTCAATTTGGCTTTTCAAGTAGAGTGTTCCCAGATGTTTCTTAAAATGCATAACGTTGGCCGAAGTTTTATGACTAACGAAAAGAGAATGAATTTGTTTTTTTTATATATTCAGAATGGATTTTTCGGTGAATAGGATATCCGAATATGAGCCATTAATCAGAAGATCCTATGAGATTTATATATATATTGCTTAAATTATCTGTATCAGATTTTTTGTTAATACAATTTCCTGTCTTTTTAATATGAACCATTTCTAGGAAAAGGCGTTTGTTGTAATTGTTTGCGTGATCTAAAATTTTTGTGGCATTGTAATTCATATTATGACCAGTGGCTTGCACGTGTTGGGTTAATGCAGAGGAATTCGTCTTGTTAGTATTTCGGCAATCACTTTTATGATAAATGATCCTCGAATGAAGATTTTGGGATGTTTGACCTATATATACAGAATCGCAATTTTGACAAGGAATTTTGTAGACGACATTTGATTTGAATTTCAATTCTATGGGATGTTTTGTGCGAGTGAATAATGACTGTATCGTTAATGTGTTTTTTTGGGCTATTTTTATTTTATTATAGAATAATTTGATCAGTTTTGGCGTTAGATTGTGTATATGCGGTAGAACACCGAATGGTAGATTCTCTGGAATAAAGATAGAATAAAAATAGCCCAAAAAAACACATTAACGATACAGTCATTATTCACTTGCACAAAACATCCCATAGAATTGAAATTCAAATCAAATGTCGTCTACAAAATTCCTTGTCAAAATTGCGATTCTGTATATATAGGTCAAACATCCCAAAATCTTCATTCGAGGATCATTTCTCATAAAAGTGATTGCCGAAATACTAACAAGACGAATTCCTCTGCATTAACCCAACACGTGCAAGCCACTGGTCATAATATGAATTACAATGCCACAAAAATTTTAGATCACGCAAACAATTACAACAAACGCCTTTTCCTAGAAATGGTTCATATTAAAAAGACAGGAAATTGTATTAACAAAAAATCTGATACAGATAATTTAAGCAATATATATATAAATCTCATAGGTTCTTCTGATTAATGGCTCATATTCGGATATCCTATTCACCGAAAAATCCATTCTGAATATATAAAAAAACAAATTCATTCTCTTTTCGTTAGTCATAAAACTTCGGCCAACGTTATGCATTTTAAGAAACGCCCTTAAAAACATCTGGGAACACTCTACTTGAAAAGCCAAATTGAGAAATACGGTCATTGTCGTGGCTTCCTTCAACTATCCAGCACGTAGAATGCAGTAACATTCCAACCCAATGCATTTGGGAACACTTGTAGTTATTTTCAAAATTCAAAAAACTAATGTACTTTCGGACTAACTTCACAGTAATTGTAAGAAAAAACTTTTATAGTGCCTTGCTATATAAACTGTTAATTTTTGTACTATTTTAGCCCTGAAGAAGAAAATAAACATTTTCGAAAGCTTGGAAAATACTAAAGAGGTAACTGATTTTCCTGTCCTAGACTGCAATCCCAATTAAACACTGAAAATATATATATATATATATATATATATATATATATATATATATATATATATATATATATATATATATATATATCAGTTCCAGCAGCGTCAGGTATATATACACATATAAATAATCAAATGATTTCAGCTTCTTACTTGAGTATATCCTTTCCAATAACCTGGAAATCTGGAGGCCACGTATGCGTAAAATTCGCATCATCATTCGCGTATCCCGCAGCCGTCAAATAATTTACTAATGCATCCAACCATACATAAATCGTTTGAGAGCTATCGTTAGGAACTGGAATACCCCAGCTTACTCGAGACGATGGTCGTGACACGGAAATGTCAGGGAGAGGTTCTTTTGAAATTTGATCGAACAGGATTTTGTGAAATTTCTTCGGTGTCACATTTTCTACAAAACATATTTCATTTAATACAATATTTGACATCACTTATAATAATAAAAATTTATTTTTGAGAATAGAAAAAGTATGTCAGTTTTACTTTTTCCTCCAAATAAGTAACATCACTCACAATTTAGAACCTGGAAATATTGTAATGGTGATTTTTAAAAATATTGGTCGTGTATAAAATAATTTTATACAAAATAGTTATAGATGTATGAAGTTTATAAAATATTCATAAGCACATTTACTTGGTTTTTATGTAAGATAAAGGATAAGCTTTTTTGTATTAAATATTTTTTATTTTCATAATAAGTTAATTTTTCATAATAAGTCAATTTCTCATAATAAGTGTACTTAATGCTGGATATATTTATCCAAATGTTTTTCGATTGTTTTTATTCTCACTAATATGTAGGACTTCTTCAATCGGCCAGTTTTTACAATTGGTAGCATTATTCCTATCAGTTTGCTATAACGAGAAGCTCGAGTGCTACACGAGGTTTGTTCAAAGGAAAAGATGAATTCTGAATTATTTCAAAATATTTATTTATTCATTTTGTGCCTTTCAAAGTAATCTTCCTCAGATATGATGCACTTAGCTAGCTCTTCTTCCAATCCTCGAAGCACTTCTTAAATGCGCTTTTCAGTATGGCCATCAGCTCGTTCTTCAATTCCGACTTTACCTCATCAATTGTGGCAAAACGCTTTTCTTCCATTGGTCTCTTCAGTTTTGGAAATAGGAAAAATTCGCAGGGAACCAAATGTGGTGAATACGGTGGATGAAGCATGATTACGGTGTTGTTTTTGGACAAAAAATCAGGAACAACGTTGATGTGTGAGTTGATTATCGTGATGCAGAATCCATGATCGGTTTTTCCACAATTCCGATTGTTCTTATTATTACTCACGCAAACTTTGCATAATTTCCTTATTAACCGTACGACCTCTTGGCAAGAACTTATGATCCACCACGCCGTTGTAATCGAAGAAAACAGTAAGCCTTCACATTTGATCGAACTTAACGTGCCCTTTTCGGTCTTGACTCTTCTGATCGATTTCACTGGGATGATTGGGCATTGATTTCGACGTCCTAACCATATAAATTGGTTATGCTCTTTCGCATATTTGAGCAAACTTATGAGTTTTTGCTAAAATGTTAGCAATTTCGGAATGAACTTCGCTGCCACACATTTCATGTCCAAAACATCCGAGAAAATTGCAATGCATAAACCCATTGATATGCCAACATCCTCTTCAACTGCCCTAATAGTGATTCGACGATTTTCCAAAACCATTTTCTTCACTGTTTCGATGTTTTCTTCGAATGTTGACGTTGTTGTAACTTCAGGACGATCATCGTCATCAACATCTTTTCGTCCTTCTGTAAAGCGCTTGTACTACTTATAAACCTTGTCGCCATAGTCAACATTTTAAGTAAGTTGGAGCACTTATTTCCATTTTTAACACAACATTTAATACATATTTTTTATCCATTTTTTCCAACGTAAAAAATCTTTACCTTTTCTTTCTAACAGACTTCGTACCTCCCGATATTCCATTTTTTATCCCGAGCTTTAAATTGGACTGCCTAAGTCTGACGTCACAGCATGTAGCGTTTATACTGATTTCAAACAAATAAGTTCATTAGTATAAAATCCCATAATAATATCTTCATTTAGAGGTTTATTGCTTTAAGTGATTTAATAAGAACTTCAATTTGAGGTGAGTTAATTTAATGAAATAATTCGGCTTAAAATTTTTCCTTTAAAACAAAGGTTCCAAAACAAATTATATAAAGGAGAAGTCTTATTATACCGCCAAAAATGAGAAAACACTAAAAAAATATTATGAGACTTTAACCCTTATAAACTTTTATAATTAGAGTCAGTAATGGCTTCGCTGCGCTCTGTGGCGTCAAGACTTCGGCACTCCATTGGCAATCATTGCTTAGAAATTTACACATCTGTAAACAATAGAAAAACGGGAAAATTCTTTTACCTAGAAAGACGGCAAGAGGTCTTTTGACCTACGCATAAAATATTAGTTTTGAGTATTAAAAAAGTGGCAAGCATTCAAAATTAATTTGGATTTGTATTGCTAACATTTTTAATGATTCAAAATTATTCAAATTTTCTCAAAATTTTGTCAAAAATGTAATTTTGATTGATAGTCCATATAATGGTTTTTACAAGCATTACACAATGTATTAAAATTATTTTTGCATCCAGAAGTAGAACAGTATTTTTTTCTTTCTCCTGCTGAACAGTACATATGTATTTGTGGAAGTCTAGCAGATTTTTCCGACATGTTACCCAGTTCTACATCTAGCTGTAGTATAGAATCCCGTATACGTACTTTTTGTCGATAACTAGAACTGTCTACTGCTCGATGACCTATTATTTTCAGCAGTATTCTGCGGAGCTTTCATTGCAGAAGCACCCTGCAATCGTCACCTAAACTCTCAGTTTAGGTGATTTAGGTAACTATGGCCTTACCTTTGTTTTTGTACAGTAGGCACAAAAAACAAATTTAGTCAATTCAGGAAAAAACATATTCATTGATTGTTCTAGTTAATGACACACATAATGTTAATTACCCAATAGCATGTTATCATTTTATGAGTCACTGCTTCATGAGCTTGGTTCGGAAGGATTTACCTCGTTTTTGAAATCAAGTTCATTTTCCACATCTTCAATCCACGGTCTGATTCGTCTTCAGTAGAGATTGTAAAGTCAATCATATTTGCTAACCACTAATTCTTTGCATAGTAGGTAAATCTAAAATAGCGAAATAAAACTATTTGCACCACGAAATCTGTACTTGAAATTAATCTTCAAAATAAATATTTCAAATGCCAATCATAGGGTAGATAAACATTATGAATTACCCGCAATTTTATATCGTTCATATAAGTAAGATTAAATATCATTTTTAATTTTGAGCTGTTTCAATAAAAGTCACAAAAAATATAGTACATAAATAGTTTAGAAATTATTGAACGCTAAACTTTCTTGCTTCAAGGGGTTATTTGACCAATACAAAATGGATCAACTGACCGTATTTCTAGTGATAAAGCATAGCGAAAATCTTGTGGAAACCTTTCTCCTTCAAGAAAGTATATAGATGTTGAATTGAAATATACAAATTATCAAGGAACCTTTTTTTAAATAATTTTATATAATGCGTATTGTTTCGCCACAACTCATTACGTAGCAACATAGCAATCTGCAGTATTGTTATTTATTTATCCATTATACATATACTATTTTATGACAAAGAAGAAATTGCTGTTGAAGACAAGCTACTGAACACAATATAAAAGCTACAAAAGAATAATAAAGGGAATTTTTGAGAGAAAATGCAAATAGTAACACAAAAATACACACATTTTTTCAAAATAACTATTCACAAAAAAGCTAATAAATAATAAATAAAATAATATGATTCTTGGATCAACAATTCTGCAGAACTCGGTTTTAAAAAAGTTGCTTTTATATCAGAAACCGTACAAATAACCAGCTTAGCTCTTAAAATATTGCACTACTCACACATCCTGTGTAATGGTGAAAATTTTAGAACATTATTTCCAGCTGTTAAAAGGTGGAACGGGAATTCGATTCTGGAAGCGACTGTAAGTGCAATCAACTCAAGCTTATGCAATCACTCCTGACATTTAAATTCCTTCGTACAATGAGTGTCCACATTACGTCGACGTGTCAATAGTTTATGCTTTATAACTATATGTGGATAAATTCCATTCTAAAGCTAAAGCACTTCATAAACTTGTGTTGAATAGACTCCAGCCTATCAATATGTAGGTAACTGATAATCAGGATTTCAAACTGTTGAACCGTATTCAAGTTTAAATCTCACAAAAGCGGAATAAAATATTATCAAAGCTGATATATTCACAAATTCTTCACCAATTCGGATGAAATTCTAAAGGCAGCAGTAACTGTAGTATTAGTATGTGAAAAAATGGTCAGTTAGGGATCAAAAGTTAACCCTAGGTTAACTAAAGTGTTAGATCTTCCCAAAATATTATTACCAATATCATAGTGGAAATTTATTAAATTATATTTTGTGGAGAACGACACAACATGAGATTCAGAGATGTTAAGAGTTAGCTTATTAAAATCACAGAAATTCACAATATTACGCTAGTTTCCTTCAAAGCGTTCACAATCACAAATACCTAAAACATAATAAAAAATCTTGAACTCATCAGCAAACAAATAGACCACTAACATCTATGACCTCAATGTATCATTGATAAAACCAAGGGACCAAGGATGGAACCTTGAGGAACTCAAAATTTTAATTTAGAAGCTTTATCACATTTATATGATTGATCGTAATCAGGATAAGATTCATTTCCCATGTTCCATTTTGATTCTTTGATGATCATTTTGATGAGGATACTATACTTAGATTATTCTAAATAAGAGCCATTTTCTGATTACGAAAATATAATGAAAAATTTAATTGAAGAAATACGAAGTTAAGAATGTTATCAATATTATAAATATCAATTTTATTTTAAATTGAGTACCTAGTTTTGAAGAACTTACCTCATATAACATCAAAAAATATCACAATCCAGAATTTTATGAACAAAAATTATTTTATGAAAATGTACCCAACATAATGATTTTTTTAATTTTCGATATATTCGCCTGATTTCACGCCGTGTGAGTTGAGTGAATATATATGTTATCAAATTGGTGGTGTATAGCAGTAATTTTGAGCTCTAGATTTGAATAATAAAGTGGTTTTACGAAAACTTTAAAAGTGGAAAGTATGTCAAAATGATGAAAGAAGATAAGCGGAGCCATACTCGTGCCTCCTGTTATTAAAGCAGGTCCGTTTTCAAATGTGTTTTCGGCAGAACTTGTGAATGAAATGTAAGAAGGTGATGGTTCAAAGACATAATCCAGGACCCTTTTCGAATACTATCAATGTAATATTTGTGCAGAATGCTCGGATTCCTCTGCATCGGAAGTTAAATTCTACAGTTGTAGAAAAGAAAAGTAATATTTTATTTTCCAAATTGTATTCACCTCATAAATGATGATAGTATTCTTATATTTCAAGTAAAGGAAGTAACAGGGATTAATGAAGTGCTTAGGAACTAAATAGAGGAATCAGCTAATACGAATCTGCATAGAGAAAAGATACTGAAGAAAAATAATCATTTCAAAAATATTTGAAGAACATTGAATTTAAGGAGATGATATTGAATCAAACTCGGCAAGAGAGAATATTACATACAAGGTAGATAGCAATGAAAAACAAAAATTAGTTCATTAAAAAATCTACTTGAAGAATCAAATGACAAAAATGATATACTCAAGCAAAACAATAAAGTTCTTTTGGAAAGAACGAATTTCAACCAGACTAAGACAAACGGGAAAATCCAAATAAAAATTCGAATTTGTTATTGAAAAGGTAGATCATAACGAGAAATCATCAATAACTTATGCCAAAGCGCTTCTATTGCTTCCAAAAAATAAATCAAATTAACGATATGAATCAAGGATTGCCTGTGTTCACCAGCCCCCACCTACCACAACTATGAATGATAACAAAGAATCGATTTCGTTATTAAGTACTACAGATAAAGAACGAGGAGAAGCAAGCCAACAGATTAAACCATATGCCACCGAAAAAAGTTTATTTTGTACATCAGAATGTGGAATCAATTGGAACTTCCTACAGATTCAAAATTGACAACATTGATCTTGTTTTTCCTGAAAATGGTTTAGATATAGTCGCATTAACGGAGCACTGGAAATCTGAAGAACAATTACGTGTTTTGTAGGCTACGAATTGATTTCTAATCTTTGTCTTGACATCTTACGTGTTTGAAATATGTTAAGCCATTCACCATTCCAAAAGACTGTTTGTATTTATCGGCCTGATACACAGCCATTTTCTGACGTAGATTTGTTCTTTGATAGACTGTCGGTGATTTTAGAGAAGCTCACGATGAAACAATGTCCATTCATTAATATACGAGATTTTAACAAGACCTGTAAAGAGAATCTAAGGAATCAAATTCTTTGTTGTCTTTCCGGGAAACTTTCAGTTGCAATGTGCTCTATATCGGAAGTCCACTTGTATTACTACTCATTCTGCAACTTGTTTAGATAATATAATAATTACTAATATAGATGAATAGTCTTCCGCAGTATTTGAGTCTCATATATCGAATCATTCTGGCCAAACATTTATGTTCAGTTACTCACTTCAGTCAATTGAAGTAACTGAAATATATAGAATACTTTTCACTAACAATATCATTGATTGTTTTTCAAGACTGTCTTTCCTAAATTGCAGTAATGTGTATACTTTGAATGCAGCTTTAAACATAACGTGGGACTTTTTCTTAAGTGAATTCAAATCAATATTCGATTTGTGTTATCCGATAGTTGAGTTGAAGAATCCAAGATTGAGAAATTTCAGAGAAACATTGAAAATAAAACTCCTGAAAAAGGTACTTGATCAGTATTACATATAAAAGGGCTAAATCTGATTATGACACTGCAACTCATGAAGTTGATGACTGCAACTCATAAATTGATAGGTAAAAAAAGAGAGTCCATATACCACAGGCCAAATATATAGATTATACCACTTTCCAATCGTTGCGTTCTGAGTGTCAAACACTCATTGCTACACTATATAGTAATCACTTAAAACTTATTGAGTTTAATATACACTCCAATCCACAAAGCTCCTGGACATATGTCAATTCTAAACGACACGATTCTACACTTCCAAGTTGCATGGTGTTTGAAGGTAGGTCCAGTTCTGATGGCGGTGATATAATTGGTCTCTTTGCTGATTACTTTTCTCGAGTTTATAACGGTGAGGTCATTATCCCACTGAAATTACAATTTGATCATATGGTGAACATTGCCTAATGGCAATTCTCAGTCAAAGAAATATTCGTGCTGATTGATGGTATCAAGGCAAAAATGTCAGTATGCGTTAATGCAATGCCAAATTTATTGTTGAGGAGGTGCGCTTGCACACTGGTTGCTCCAATTACTGATATGTTCAAAGCATCCCTCAGGGTGGGCTATACTTTCCTTTATTATGGAAGAAAAGCTTTGTGGATCCCATTTTTAAATCTGGCAATAAGTCATTGATAAGAAATTACAGGGGTATATCCATACAGTGGGCAATACCTAAGTTACTTGATTATCTGATGACCAGCTTTTTATCTTGGAACTGTGATGCTATTTTGATCGAAGAGCAACACAAATTCAGAAATGGACGCTCTACCATCTCAAATTTGGTCCGCTACCTGAGCAATATTATTCGATGTTTCGAATCTGGTATGCAGATGGACACTGTGTACACTGACTTCTCGAAAACGTTCGATAGGGTCGATTTGAATTTATTATCGGTTAGCTGGAGTCCTTGGGTATGCATGGTGCTCTGCATCGCTGGTTTCGTAGTTTCTTATGTGGCCGAACCCAGATGGTTCGTTAGAAGAACTACTGTGGAAATGTCCACAGAAATTGAAGTGCTGTCGGATGTGCCCCAGGGTTCGCACTTGGGCCCTATTTTATTCAAACTTATAAATGATATCAAGGGTTCCCTAGATGCTAATTTTTTTATCTTTGCAGATGATGTGAAGATATATTCACCAGTAGATTACACCTCAGGCAATGATGACTTCCAGCTTCAAATTGATTCTACTGTTAGATGGACTGAAACTAATTGTTTAGAACTTAATATGAGTAAGTGCAACATCATCTTTTTTCATGAAGCTGGTTCTTCGATTCCTAATGATTATCATCTGGGAGATCACATGTTGACTAGAGTGGATTCGGTTCGTGACCTTGGTGTGATATTCGATGTACGTCTTAATGCCAAGGAACATTTGCGAAGTATAATTTTCAGATCTTACCAGATGCTGGGTTTCATTATCCGCAATTCTACCGAATTCTCACCCAACACTATCAGAATATTATATTGTTAGCTTTGTAGATCAATACTATAGTACGGCTCCAGCATTTGGTCTCCATACTACCGAGGCGACATCGAAAGCCTTGAGGGAGTTCAACCGAAATGCTTGCGTTTTTTGGGTTATATATCTGGTTTCACTGTCAGATCAAACTATGACTTCATGCGTGTCTATTTTAACTTGGATTCATTGAAAAACAGAAGACATGTGTTCGAAATGTGTTTCCTATTTAAAATACTTAGTGGTTATGTTGATTGTGGGTGTTGAATTTCAGATTTCCCTTTCCGATAACTAGACTGAAATTCTGTATTATATTCAAAAGATTTATTTCACAAAGGAATATACAAATAATTATTTAGTGTCGTGAAAAGTCACAATGACAGGACTCGTCTCCGAGACGTACTTGATCGTTTCAGACTGGAATTTCTAAATTCCAGTTCTTAGAAGTTCTAACATATGGTCCGGCTCGAAGGACCATATGTTGAATTTCAGATTTCCCTTTCCGATAACTCGACTGAAATTCTGTATTATATTCAAAAGATTTATTTCACAAAGGAATATACAAATAATTATTTAGTGTCGTGAAAAGTCACAATGACAGGACTCGTCTCCGAGACGTACTTGATCGTTTCAGACTGGAATTTCTAAATTCCAGTTCTTAGAAGTTCTAACAGTGGGGATGTGTTACTCAAAGTGGATTTTAATTTACCATACAAAATTACAAGTATAACACTTCCTCTCTTTCGCTTGAGAACATGTAAAGAAAACTATATATCGAATTTTTTTGTTAATCGCATTCTGTGGCTGAGCAATCAGGTATCCCATGATATTGACTTTTTCTCTGGTTCACTAAGATCATTTAAATTGATAGTACGTATAAGAGTGAATTTGAATTTTAATTAAGATAGTATTCAGATTCAGGATGTTTCAAATTATTTAGTTTTTCGGCTATATTGCCTCTATATGTAAGATTTATATTTTATTTTATTTTATCATTGTTAATTCAGCATTTGAGTACTTCGTAATGTGTCATGCGTATTTGTTAATATATGAGAAAATTCTAAATATTGTTTCATTATAGATTTATATTTGATTTTAAGTTGGTTGGTACTTTATTCTGTATTCTATATTTATTATAAGGGGTTTCCCTTTCAATAGGTTATATATATATATATATATATATATATATATATATATATATATATATATATATATATATATATATATATATATATATATATATATATATATATATATATATATATATATATATATATATATATATATATATATATATATATATATATATATATTGATTTATTGCCTGTTTAAGATATTTTATTTTGAAAGTTTTTAGCAATAACAGGCTTTTTTTGATATGAAAAAGTTTATTTTTGTTGACGTTTCGTTGTTATATTACAACTTTGTCAAAACTAATGAATTATTAATCAAAACTAATTAATTCATTAGTTTTGACAAAGTTGTAATATAACAATGAAACGTCAACAAAAATAAACTTTTTCATGTCAAAAAAAGCCTGTTATTGCTCAAAACTTTCAAAATAATATATATATATATATATATATATATATATATATATATATATATATATATATATATATATATATATATATATATATATATATATATCACAACTGATGAAATGAAATATAATAATATAGGAATAAAAAAAACTTAAAGGTTGACCAAACTTACACATACATATAAATTTAAACACACTAATACATATAATTTTGTTTGTGAATGCACATAAATGATTGTTCTATCAGAGATTATGTATATCAAGGAAACTTGCCTTAATATCAGTAACAGAACAGTTGAAAATATCCACCTTAGCTCCCAAAATATTACACTGTTCACACATTGTGTGCAATGGAGACAATTTTAGAACATTCGTTCTAGTTGCTGGAAGGTAGAACGTGAATGCGCTTCTGGAAGAAACTCTTGGAGCAATAAAATTAAGCTTTTGCAATAATAACGCAAGAAGATTATTGCATCCTTCGCGCAATGAGTGTGTCCACACTCGACTTGTAAGCGCTTCATGTTTTATGCCTATAGGTGGATATAGTCCATCAATTCTGAAGCTCAAAAGCTTCAGGAACTTTCATTGTATAGACTCCAGTTGATCAATATGTAACCGATAACCAGGATTCCAGACTGTTCATTCTATTCGAGTTTAGATCTTACAAAAACAGAATACAATGTTTGCAGAGTTGATATATTGCTATATTCCTTTCCAACGCGAATAATGAAACCATATACTCTACAGGCAGCGGTTACAGTAGCATTGATAAGTGACACGAAAGTTAAGTCAATAAATGTATTAGATCTTCTCAAAATATTATCACCAATTTCATATTTGAAATTTATCAAATTATATTTTGTGGAGAACGACATAACATGACATTTGGAGATGTTGAGGTTTAATTTGTTGGAATCACACCAATTTAAAATATTACACAAGTTTCTTGCAATGCAAGTCACCAATGCTAGGAACATAATGAAAAATCTTAAAGTCATCTGCGAACAATAAACCCTCAACATCAATGACATCGATTATCATTTATGAACATTGTAAAAAGCAAAGGACCAAGTATGGAACTTTGGGGCATTCCAGATGAAGCCCAGTATTCAATTGATGTATACCCACGGCTAAAAACGCGTTGCTTTCTGTCTATCAAGTACGATTCAAAAAGTTTGATGAGGGATGTCGAACGCCTGAAACTGCCTAGTTTATTCTAGCAAGTCTGTCAAACGCTTTAGAGAAATCCATGTATATCACATCAGTCTGTTTGCGATTATGAATACCCTCAGCAATGTACTGAGTAATACATGTTAGATTAGAAATTGTTGAATGACCTTTCATAAAACCATGTTGGAGTGACGAAATCATGGAATTAATATGTGCAAATGAGAAATATCAGTTTTTATATTAGCTTTCAATCTGAAGAATTCAATATACGCTTAATCGTTGCCTGTTTTTCTAAACAAGATATGACATTTCGGTTTGCCATGAATATCTCTAATAACTGAAGAATTAAACCACAGAGGATATCAATTTTTGTGTTTCTCAATATGCATCGGCACACATTTATCAAATATACTGTATAACTTTCGATATAAATAGCTACACGCATCTGCAGCATTTACAGCTGTCTCAAGAAAGTTCCAGTCAGCATTACATATCAGGTCATACATCATCGGATAGTTCGCTTTACGAAAGTTATAACATTTATCAAAAGATATCTGGAAGTTTTTTGTTCTAATTTTTTATTAATATTGCAGTGTATATATATGATATAGCTATATATATATATATATATATATATATATATATATATATATATATATATATATATATATATATATATATATATATATATATATATATATATATATATATATATGTGTGTGTGTTTGATTTCTCACCATTGGTCTTCATCCAGTATTTCAATTCCTCTTGATATGAACTCAACTTAAACAAATAATTTGTTTCCTTAGTCCATTCAACAGGATGTCCACTCTCCTCAGAAACAAATTTTTTTTTCCCATCTTTATCCAATATTTCCTTCAGCTGAGAGGTTGTCAAAAATGTTTCATCAGGTACACAGTACCAACCCTCATAATTTTCTAAATACAAGTTACCACGTGAGTACAACTCATTCTATGGAATAAAGATCTTTTCAATGAAAAAATAAAATACTTTGTGGAAATCTTACCCAAAATTTTTCAACTGTTTTCATATGTAATGCATCAGTTGTACGAATAAAAGAAGTGTAATTTATTTCAAAATCTTCTGCTAGATTTTTATAAGTAGCAGCTATTTTATCACAATACTTATTAGGAGAAATATTACTGACTGAAGCAGCTTGTTGGATTTTAATACCATGTTCATCAGTACCAGTAGAAAATTTGATTTTCGAATTTTTATTTTGAAGATGCTGCCATCTAACTATAGTATCTGCAATCAATGAGGTATACAAATGCCCAATGTGCGGATCTACAAAAAACGTGTTATATAATGCAACCAGATCACTCAAAATAACAATTATTCACCTGCATTGACGTAGTAGATGGGTGTAGTTACGAAAAATGTATCCTTTTCATAACTTCTCGTTTTTATTGGTTTAACTAGCTTCTGCCATCTACTTGCGGAAGTTGATAACCGCCGAAAATGGGGTATACCTACAAAAAAAATTATTAACTATTTAAATGAGAGGTAATAATAAAAACTTGTCTAAAAATCACTGACTGAACAATTCTTTATTCGACTAGTTTCGCCTTTTACAGCATTATCAAGAAATAATAATGCTGTAAAAGGCGAAACTAGTCGAATAAAGAATTGTTCAGTCAGTGATTTTTAGACAAGTTTTTATTATTACCTCTCATTTAAATATGAACTATCACAGAGTAGATTCATCGTCCATTAAATTTATTATTAACTATTGTTTAGAGCTATGGATGCATTATACTTACATGGCAAAATCATTAGAAATGATTGTTATCGAAATTCTTAAATGACATTTATTTCAAACAAGATATTTCCTTTAAGCTTTTTTACAACTAAGATGAGGATTCTATCTTGCCAACTTAGGTTATATTTATATACACTTATAAACACAGAACTTACTCTAATTACTAATAACGATTGTATGTTCTGTGCTTATACAGCACCTATTTAAAACAGAGTACGTTCAACTATACCCTTCTCGCCTCATACATAAGCACACAAATATGCCCCCAATTTTCGAACATACGAGGAAACTTCAAGCTCGATATGCCGTACGTACTCTACAAGGACCAAATCTGGTTGCCCTAGTGACGATGATAGCCCCATGGTACTCACGCCGAGGTGCACTCTAACCAAGAAATAAATTTCCATTCCCGCCAGCACGGATTCTACAGACTTTACAGGAACCTACAAACGAAATTCTCGACCATCTTGAGAACATACCTCTACGCACGACCCCCTTTACTACAGGCCATGAAGAGCGTAGTCCCTCGGTGTTGCCAAATTGTGCTTAGTTGTATACTATCCTAGTCGTATGTTCCAAGCTTTCAAGCATTATCTCAACTATTTTTGTATATTGTGAACAAACAATGAATATTATTAGTATGTATAATATATAGAATATTATATTGGGTATTGTGAGCACATATTTCTGTAACAGAAAACTGTAAAACATTTATTATTGCAAGAAAACAACGATGTTTTCGATAAAGCCCCACTGCGTGAAAAATACCTCTATTAATCAGTGGGATTTATTTACATGAAAAGTTGCCTAGCCAAATTTATTAAATTATTTGAGAGAATAGGAACCTTGAAAGAAACGCTGTAGGAATTACTCAAATTGAATTATTTACCTTAGTAAAAATAAATATTATATTTCTGATTAGAGCAACCAACAAACTACTTTATGAAAGTATTGAACTTTCTTCGTTTATTTTTTGATTCAGGTTTCTCGTGTCCGGCTTCATTATTTTTTTTGTCTAATCATTCAATAAGATATTCGAAAAAATGGAACACAGCATGTTCAGAATATTTTTATTGTCTTCATCACATAAACAGCAACAACAAAATCTTTAAGGACTCATCCAATGACACTCTTAAAATAGGGAGATTACACAAAATTGCTTTCTGGTGTATATTATACAAAAAGGCACGTTCAAGAGAAATACCTTTAATAATTTTTTCAAATATGGAACACATGTGAAATAAGACATTTTCTGTAAGTATATTCAGTCCTCCCCGTTGCAAATAATTAAAATATTATCAATAATAAATAAAATCATAGCTTCCAAAAATTCTGTTTTGAGGAAAGTTTGGATTTTGAAAGAATATGTTATTGTTAGTTAGATTTGTGAATAGCGATCTGTTTATTCGATGGTTATCGGTAATAAATAGGTTAGAAAATATACTTATTACTATAAATAAACTCACCTATCCCAAGCTTGAAACTTACTGAATCATCTACGGAATACCTATCCTCTACATTACATTTCACAAACAAATTATTTGTAAGTAATCCGTACTCAAAACACAACACAAATTCGATTCGATTAAATCGGTACACACAAAACACTTCGTTTTTATAATTTGATGTTATGTTATCCACAAAATATCAACACTAGCACGTAAATAACACAAAAGAGAATTGATGAATAGAGAATTAGAACTGAAATCGTAAAATATTCTACTTAAAACTACGAAAGTCTTGAACAACACGAAATTGATTTCGTTTCACTGAAATTTGTAAACAAACTAAACACTTCGTTTTTTAGTGTTTGATGTTGAGATTTCAACAAATTATCAACATCACCACTTGTAATACACTGTACACTATTGAAAAATATAGTATTTATACCGAAAGCTCAAATTATTTAACTTCAAATTGCGAAAGTTTTGGGAAGCGTCCTGTTTGTTCTACAAGAAATTGCGGGAATATATGCCCACGCAATGACATATGTCAAATACTCATTTCATGGCCTGTAGTAAAGGGGGTCGTGCTCTACGTATCCGCTAGCGTGCGTGATTAGTGGCGCAGTGCGCGATAATGTGCTGTGTCCTAAAAGTCAAATGTGAGCGAGTGGATAAGCGTGAAATATAGACTATTATTTCATTTCTATCACCCTTGTCATAAACCTGAATAATAATATTTCATGTGATATATATATATATATATATATATATATATATATATATATATATATATATATATATATATATATATATATATATATATATATATATACAATATTTAATATTCAATTGATTTTGTAATTTTATACCATCTTACGTGGGTCAAGTTTTCTGTGGTTTCCTTTACCATCAAATGTCTGACGAATTGAAAATCGGACATTTGACCAAATGGCACGTAATGAATAAGTTGTCCACAGACGCAAAACAATTGTATTCAATACAAATATCTGTTTTTTTTTTTTTTTTACATATTATGTTAAATATCTAGGGTTGAAGAAGGTCGCGAGACCGTATAACTTCCCACTGTAATTATTTGTGAAAATTTCATGAAATGTAAATTACTAAAGTTTCAATAAACGTATTTGATTTGATGAGTTTTGATGAATTATATCCATTAGACGTCAGGTAGCCATACAGTGAGGACCTACTTCAGGTAGCAGAGCGACTAGGTACTCAATACCGATTGCCGAAAGTTATTAGTGCGCAAGTGCAGTGATTTCAAGACCAACCCGAGAGTCAACTAAATACCAAACGAGCGATCCTAAAACCGCGAGAGTTTGTGCCGCGACGCGTCTACACGCGCGCAGTGCCTCGAAAAGTGAGACAGAGACTCTGAATAAATTAAATTCGAAGACTAGCAGCAACGTAGTAAGAAAGTGATCCAGAGAACTCCTCAAGGCAAGGACTAATAGTGATATAAAATGCATATATTGGAAGATGCCAGAAGAAGGATCGAAATAATGAAGAATAATATTGCCTACTTAGCAAGAGAGGGATACGACGTTCAAAGCTTCATATCTCAACCCCAATCAGCGTGGGCGGCGTAACCCGAAAGCAATGAAAAAACGACTACAAAACGACCGGTAGAAGACGACGAATTCAAAGTTCCCAAAAAGACAGCACGTAAAAGCAATCAGAGTACACAAGACACAATAACAACTAGTAACAAATTCCAGACACTGGCCACTGAAAAAGAGATGGACATAGAAACCATCCCAGAAGAAAATGCTGATTTGAAAAAAGAAGAAACCAAAAAATATCACAATCAAAAAACCACGAAAGGAAAGAATGGTTCTACTTATTATTCGGGAAAAGGATAAGTGGAACGAAATATGAAAAATTATGAAAAATATGAAGATCAACTACAAGAAGGCGAAACTTGTTTACCAAGGTATACAAGTTGAGCCAACCACTGAAGACGATTATAGGAAAATGTTCCATTTACTGAAGGAACGAAATGTTCAATTTTACACTCATCAACTGAAAAATCAAAAACAGTTGAAGGTGGTAATAAGGGGTATTATGACTGAGAATACAGAGGAAGAAATTACAGAAGATCTAAAAGAGCAGGGCTATCCGGTCACAACAGAGGTCCGGATGAAGGGCAAAAAAGGTTCCCAGCCCCACTAGTTTTAGTCGAATAATCGAAAGAATTCAAGACCATCTACAATGACCTGAATTTCTGCTGCGGACTATCTGTACAGGTAGAGAGTCTGAGGTTGAAATCAGAAATCGTCAATGTTACAAGTGTCAACTGTTTGGACACGTACAGCGTAACTGCCATGCGGACCCCAAATGTATAAAATGTGGAGAATCCCACAATTCATACGATTGTAAAAAAGCAAGAACGATTACGTCTAGGTGCGCCGACTGCAGCGGTGAACATTTATCCGCAAATGTTCACTGTGCCAAAAACCCTAATAATCCGAACAATAAGAAAATGGCGACTAGAAAATTGGAACCTACACCACAATTTCCTGTCAATTACTGGCCGAAAAGGGCTGAAATGCAAAGAAAAAGCAAAAACTACACTTCATCGACGAACAAGAAAAGCTAATAAAATTGTTTAGGTACAGAGCTTAAACAATTCGCACAAATAAGAATGACAAAAGGAAAAGATCGTCAAACGAGCAATACTATCAAATCAACAAGAAGAAAAAAAAATACTAATGAAGCACTAAGTAACGAAATGTGAGAAATCACAAAGCATCATCGTAGAAAAAAGGCTAAACGAAGACGAAGATGTAAAGGATACAAATCCAGTCCTCAACAAAATTCAGTGCAGACCACCGCAATTATATCCATGTCAGTGTCGTATTGAATATGCCGTAATACGTTCCATTATTTTATCACGAAAGTAACTGTCTGTCCATTTTCCGGAAGATACATAAGGCACTCTGAGAGAGAATGGTATTCTAGAAAAAACATTATATCATTTGAAGATGAGTGTAATTTATGTGGAAATAATGAGCACTTTGAAAGAAATTATTATATAGAAATATATTACAGGTTATAGAACAATGGATGTTGTTTGAAGGAAATTGCAATTTGTGTAGAGTATAGGCACTTTAAGAAGAATTGTCATTATAAAACAATTCCAATATAGTGACTTAATAAATAAAATAAGATAAAATTACTCTTCTTTTGGGATGTATGGGCATAATATAAGAAATTGTAATTTTCTACAAATCACAGTGATTGAAAGTTAAGAAATAAGATAGAGCAAAGAGATAACCAACTAGGCAAGGTAGTTTTTTGGGAGCAAAATTGTTATGACAGGAATTTTGAAAATCAATGAAGACGTTAAGATGAACAAAATCATAGTTAACTTTAACCAAAAATATAATTCTAGAACAAGAACGATATCCTGAACTCAGGTGGAAAGAAGTTAATCGAACACTTGTCTGAAAAATTGTATCAACTATGGAACGTATTACGAAAATCCTTTAGGTATAATGGAACTCATTAGTAGTAAAGAATGAGTTGCTGAAGCGCGATGGTAAGTTCGGTAGGTAACGAATTCAAAACACTCTTGGTTTAGCCGAAACACAAAGTGGAAGAAAGCTTCGAAAAAAACATGGTGGAGGCATGTAAGCTCATCTAAGTTAGAACATAACTCTGGCAAAAATTAAAAGGAAGATTTTATTGGATCTATTGACGTGATGATGTAGAAGCTTTGATTGGAAAATGTGCAAAGTATGTGTAAACTACAACTAATAATGAGAAGTAAAACAGCAATATGTAACCAACATTTGCATGAGAAACCCACTCATTCGAAATTAAATAGAGATATAAGTTTTGTTTGTACAATTCCTAGCAAAACGGTAAAGAATCACTAGTGTTGTCCTGCTTCGGGTCTAAGGGCCGTCGTCGGTTGGAATTTCTTCCTAACGTTTCGCTAGCACGAGTGGCGAGCTTCTTCAGAGGTCGTTCCATTTTGATTCTGGAAGTAGAGTACATCCTAAATCAGAAATGGAACGTTAGGAAGAACTTTAGCGAAACGTTAGGAAGAAATTCCAACCGACGACGGCTCCTAGACTCGAACCAGGACAACACTAGTTCAACGACTGGCCGCGATGAAAGCCTCAACCAATTTGTCGGTAAAGAATCGTCTAGCTCTGACCAAAATAGGGACGAACTTCGTTAAGTAATGATTTCAAAGCAAAGATCAGACTCGTGTAAAAATTGTTTGATTACAGAGATTAAAAAAAGGAAAAGACTGGAACTAACAAAGATTGTGATTTTGATTGCGAAGATCAAATTTAAAAAGGGGGCATTGTTACGAAAGAAACCAATTCAGGTTTCTTGTTTTCTGGAATATTTGATAGGCGATATGCAAACAGCTTCTGTTCGAGTGATAGAATTTTTACGATATTTTTCAGAAACGCAAGTCTTTCATATAAGAAACACGGACCATGAGGAGTAGTAACAAAAAATTATTTATAATAAGAAGTGTAGTTATTCTTTATATTGTTGATATTTCTGTTCGTAAATAAAAAGTGAAATATTTGTTGCATTCAAAGAAGTAATCGCACTCATTCATCAAAATGCGAAGCCGTATATTATCACTATTGATATATTCTGTGAATTTATCTACATACATTTCTGAACTAAACAATGCATTTTTGTGCAATCTATGCAATTTTAAATTACATCGCCGTTTTATAGCTGACACTAAGGATTCCTTAATTTAGTCACAAAAACCATGTCCAAAGCCACCTTTTTTTCATGAACATAATCTTTAATATTTATTAAGTAGAAAATGCCCATCTATCGAATATTTGCATATATTAATTTCACTACTCTGAAATAAATTCAATTTTCAGAAGTACATAATAATTTTCTGTATCTTTAGATGCGAACAAAAGACGTTTATTGTGTCACCTTCTAAACTGATTGCTGTTATATTTAATACTTGAAATAATATATACTCCACAAAGAGAGACGAATACCAACAATCATCTCTCTTAAATTCTTCTATCAAGTAATTTGAAAAAACAATTTGGCAAAACTCATAATACATGGTGAAGTTGAAAACAGAAAACATAACAGAAAATGGTTTATGGTGAGATATCGAACGAGAAAAATTCAAAAAAAGAACTTGTTTAACTGTAAAGAAAACACTTTGCAAACCGAAGAAAACAACGTGCGAGAAGAAAAAGGTTAAAAAGAGACATTTAACTCTGTCACTAATACAGATTGGGGACGAAGATTTGAATAGAACAATGTAGTTTGTAGAAAACTAAACTATTTATTTGATTATAGTAACCTTTTTTATTGAAATAGGTATAAAAATCCCGCTGATCAAGTCCATACCCCGTCCAAGGCAGAACTTTAAAAAAGTGACTGGAAGAGCTTGATAAGTGCCTAGGATGGATAACACCCACGATTGAAAAGTATTTAAGATTCACAAAAGCGGTGATTGCAAATCTAAAAATGTCCATACTGAGAGGCTTCAGAAAAGAGTATAATATATCGGGATAGAATAATAACTCTGAGGAACTATACCAACAGTTTCTCAAAGACGGGGACAGAGAAATAGCTGATGACCTGCTAGAAAAATTAGACCTAGCGCGACGTGAAAAATGGATGGAAACAGTGGCGAATCTGGACTTTAAAAGATCCAGCAGAAAATCCTGGTCGCTTGTAAAGAAATTGAATGCAAGCCCTAAAACTGCGAAAGGAGATGTAGCAATACATCCAGACAATATCGCAAATCATGTTGTGTCTACATGAAGAAGCACAGCGAACAAAGCACATACAGTCAACGTTAAACATGAACTCAGAGCATTAAAAAGAACCTCTACGGAATTGACCGTATTTTTCCTCCCATTCAGAGATGAGGAGCTATCGTTAGATTGCCCTATTGACTTAAATATACAAGCTTCTTGAAAGGATTCTATACAGCCGAATGGGGGCTGTAATACTGGAGATAATTCCGATCGAATAAGCTGGCTTTAACTCAGGAATTTTGATGATTTCCTGAAAGCAACGAATGCTGCTATTGATTATGTAAAAAATCTTGATGTTTGTTTGTGAATGAATGTGCTATCATTACTATACGATAAATAAATAAAATAAATAGTAACGTTCTTTTTCAGAATTGTTATTACATGGGCAAACTAAAAATAATAGGAATCTCATAATAGCAGCTTTCATTTTTGAATTGAATATTTCGGAATTGAAAATGAATATAACTTGTGATATCGAAAACGTCACGTCATTCTAAAATAACATCTAATATTTTGAATCACTACTATGTAGTTTCGTACTATGTTGATAGAGATCGTATACTCTCTACGCCTATGTTGGAACGCATAACAACTTCGGTAGATTCCCGCTCATTGAGTATGAGGTTACAAATGCCAAATTTGTTTTGATAATCCAAAATGTCAAATTTGAATATTCTTGATGATGGGCGCAAGTTCAAATATGTGATATGTGAAAGGTATATGATGTTTACTATTGTTCAGAATTATTCGATAAAGATTCTATGAGATTCATTTTTATAAAAGTGAAAATATGGACGAACCAGGGATCAGCATTTTTCAAAGCAATGGCCTTAGTGTAGGCAACAATGAAAATCAAGAGGAAGCAGAGGATCTAGAAGAACAAATTAGGCGACGTGAAGAAGTTAGTTATATATAGACAAGCTTTTTATTTTAACTATTGAATAAAATGTATGTATTTCAGCTTCAAAATCTTTTAATTCATGAATTAGATGAATTCAATTATGAAGATAGTACAGTTAATTCTTCAAATAACATATCGGTAACTTCTATAGATTATATTGAACAAACTTATGGAGATTCTCAAACCCCCTATGAACAACTTAAACTTTTATATGATATCAGAATGAAGGAAATACAATCATTAAAGGAAGAATTTGACAATTTCAAATCCAATGCTAAAAGAGAAATTGATAATTTGAAGAGAAAGTTAACATTACAGGAAGCAGAGACGTCACAAGTAGAGATATCCTGGAGAAACACAAAATCTATATTAGGTAATTCATTCTAACAATTATACTATACCAATAATATAAGAAAACAGAGTGATATGTTTGAGCAGGTATTATGAGTATCTTGAGAACTTGTTAAGTATATTTCATGTGTTAACTAAACACAATATCCGCAATACATTGTGAATATTGTAATAAATAATAATAAAAAAATAAATATTATTCAGCATATTAGTTTACATGCTTCGTCAAAAGAAAGTTACATTCAATCTCTCATAAATTCCCCCAAGGTATCTTGCTCTGTCAATATCAACAACTTTGTAGTTATTTCGTCACCATTGGCTACAAAATGTATTCAACAAATTCTCAAATACCTGCTCAAAAATGGCACTCAGTTCTTATTAGACTGTAATTTTTATTGACAAATATTTGCAGTGGACAAAATGGAAATAATTACTAAGCAGGAAAGGGAGTTAGTGTCGAAAATAGAAGAAATAGAGAAGCTTAAAAAAATTATTGAACAGGTAAATTACAGATAATTTTAAACCTAAAAACCTAATTTTGTGATATAAATTTACATTTAGGTAGAAATTCTAAAAATGTTTTTTATTAAGTCAAATTCACGTCTCAACGGCTGCTACTGATTGCGGTATATGCCGACAGTGTCTACTTTTGATTTATATATATATATATATATATATATATATATATATATATATATATATATATATATATATATATCCAAAATTTTTTTGTTATATTGCCTGTTCGATATAGTTATTTTTAGCAATAACAGACGGTTTGTAATATAAAGATCTTTAGTTTTGATGACGTTTCATTGTTGATTACAACTTTTTAAAAAAAAGTGAAATATTTGTACTAGCGGAGACATGAATAAGGTTGAAAAACACTGGTTTACTGAAACGCTGCAGTACCTCGTCATTTTTTACTCTTTTTATTAAAGTTCGCATGGTGCCTAGTGGACTCCTGATTTAATTACTGTTCCTGCTGTCATGGATAATACTTCACAGGTACTATCAGGAGATGTTTACTATCTCTTTAGAGTTGAATGTCGTTTATCATATATTAATGGCTGTCATATCTTTGATGTTATCATGTTCAATGTTAAAAGTTATTCTTTTAAACAGGTGAGGTAATTACGCTTCCGAAATTTGCAAGGATCAGGGTGTCCTCTACATGTCATATGTTGTTCACGAGTTTTCGGTTTATTACTATACCTTCATTGATATCTTCTAAGGCTTCATTAAATAATTGTTATGCTTATATATTGGAGATCAACAGAGGAAGAATAATACCTCTCCTGATTTCCTCCTGTACCAAAACTCTATCTCTTAAGCGTTTACTCGTAATTTGTTACCAATATAGACGTACTAATAACCTGTCTTCATCATCCACTTCAGTATATTTCTGCATTGACAAATTCTTATCATGCTGAACTTTATTGAAACCTTTTTTGAAATGAATTAAATTGAACACATAAACATTTTGGTTCATATACTGACATCTTCAAAAAGCTTACAAAGATTGAGCTTCAACTAATCCAGTGTTGTGTATTGAAGTTTAACTTAGTAAGGATATGAAGGCTTTCTTTGATTATTTTCAATGTTTCGGTACAGATTTCGTCTGATGCTTCGTCTTTCCTGTCTTAGCTAGGAATATAGGTTTTTCCACTTCTTCATGAGTTATTAGGGGTCGATTTTCATCGTTAATTACTTTCGGTACTGCTACTATCATCTTCAAACATCTCAGACATGTATTCATGCCGCCTCTCAATAATTTTTATGGCCTATATATCTTCAAGACTAGTAGGAAACCAATTTCTTCATACTCCTGTAATTTGTTTTTGTTTTTGGTGAACCTTGAACATTATGCTTTTTCGTATTGTTCTATTATTTTGATTTTCTTTCATGCTATTATACTGTTGTCTATCTAATCTTTCGTCTTATCTTTTCATAGTTATCCACCTTTATAATAATTTAAAAAAAAAATTTGTTTGAAACAATTTTTAGAATTTTCTCATATATCAACAACAATATGCATGACGCGTGTTTCGAAGTACCACTTCTTTTTCAAATGCTGAATTAACAGCCAAATGCACATTGTTGTTAATATATGAGAACGTCCTAAATATTGTTTCATTATGGATATTAATTTTCTCCAAGTATCGGCCTCACGTCAATCATCAAAAATTCTTTTAATAGATTCTCATAATTAGTAGTGTAGAAAATGTAGAGAATCTATTAAAAGTATGTAAATAATCTTATTCACATGTATTTATGTTGAGCCTTTTATTTGGTTCATTAAAGAATGTGTGGAAAAACAGTTCTTTCCTTTACTGATCTTAGCATTTATGTCTCCTATAATGACTGTCACTTAGTATTTAGTTGATAATAAATACTTTCCACGGTACTCTCTAGACTATTGAAATTTTCACCAATATTTATTTATTCAAGTTGCAGTATGACATGCAAGCTCATAAGGCAACAATAGAAGAATTAAATCTTAAAATGGCAATGGATACAAGTCCATTCAATGTAGCTGCCAGAGCATTCAATTCAGAAGAATTGCAGAATAAACATAAAGAACAAATAGAAAAATTAGAATCATTTCTTGGAGAATATCAAAGAAAAATTGAAATTTTGGTGAGAAAATGAGGTTCTAATAACAATAGAATTAAATACATAATATTTTATGAGAATATTTCTAGAGTAAAGAAAAAGACCAGCTGGAAGATGATTTACAAAAGAAAATTACAAATAACGACGAAAATGAAAGACTTTATAATAAAACAATAGCACTATTAAATGCCAATGTGGAGAGTGCCCAAAATCAGTGTAAAGATCTTTTAAATTTAATTGAGGTATTGAGTAAGGAGAATGAGCATATCAAAGGTAATACTTTCTAATAAGCAGTGGAATATTTTAATACATTTGAAAAATATTTATACATTTAAACTATTGTAACAATGTATAGCAGATGTGGTACTCTTTGCCTTTAGCTTATTGACTGACAAGTTATTATAATTCTTATCTACTTCAACAATTTGTTAAATAAAAACAAGATTTTACTGTTATGCTCACTCATCATATTATAACAAATTAATCACTCAAGTACCTCAATCCTCCAGGTCGAAAGAAACTTCTTTTTGTAGAGGGTTATTTTTATGATATATCATTTAATGTCTTTGTGTGTACATATTTTCTGAAAGAATGTAAAAAATAACTATTCAATTTGATGAATGATCTGTGATGTAATTTTATTAATGCATAAATACTGTGAGTTTTCATTTGTAGGTAGAATATTGAAGCTAGAATCTGGAGATCCAATCATTCTATCCAATTCATTTAAACGTAAATCTTTGGTGAGTAATTACTTTTTGATTTCTGGTGATTTTTTGGTGAGTAATTAATTTTGATTAGGACAAAGTCTTTGTCCGAACGTGAACGACAGCGCATTGAGTGTAAATTAGGATAATTCTCTATTAGAAATATAATAATTTTTGAAAACCTTTCTTCATTTAAATATTGTTTCATAGTATAATAATAAATATTGTTTTTGTTTCTGTGTTGATGACAATATATTGATGAAATTTCATTTGAAAAAGGCCCAAGAAATGGACCGAAACGTTATGTGATGTTTAATAAATATTTTTGAGAACCAGAAAACCCAATAATTTCTTTCTGAATATATATATATATATATATATATATATATATATATATATATATATATATATATATATATATATATATATATATATATATATATATATATATATATATATATATATATATATATATATATATATATATATATATAAGGAAATGAATTTTTTTAAGTGGTTATGGCATTCATGAATTAAATATGTAAGAATATGCGAACGTGTACGATGTGATGTCTCCATTATCCTTTAAGGGATAGATGTTAGAGAAATATTGAAATCGATGCCACACCCGATGGAAGTGCGAGATATATGTTTCGTTCTGCAAGGAACTCGTCAGTCGCACCACGTCCATCGAAGTGAGGCAACGATTTCAACCTCCAAGCATCTTCTTGTGACTTCAAGCGGAAGATCGTAGAGTAATGAATACTCTACAATTCCATCTATAGAAATCAGTAGAAAACACCTCTCTCAGATTACATTATATCTACTATAACATTCTCTTGATTAATTTCAATTTTTGAAATGAATGTTCTAGTGTTCATTTTGTTATATATATATATATATATATATATATATATATATATATATATATATATATATATATATATATATTCAGAATAATTTAATTCTGTATTTTCAGGACTACGAAACATTATTTACTCATAATGAGCGCTTAAAAAAGATGCTTCTGGATAGAGATTTCGAGCTCTCTACCCTGAAATCCAAAGTTAAGTGAGTTCATGTGACATGTTTTATGAAAGATATTGAGAAAAAAATCTTGATTTTGAATTGTTTTCTTCATAAAGGACTTGATTTTGCCAGAAATATGGATACAATGAAATCAAAATATTTTTTAATTTCTCAATTTCTATTGGAGTATCAAAATGTCTAATTTTTTCAAATTGTAGATTTTATGAAAGTGATATGAGGGAGCTGATAGAATATAGAAGTATCAGACATAAATCTCTATTCAATAAAGAATGCAGTAAGTGCTTCAAAATCAAAATTTTTTTTTTATGTTTGAATAATTTTTGTTATAAATCAATGATTTTTTAATTTCAAGGTCAATCTGAACATGTGGGGAATATTGCACTTATGCAATATGAACTTAACAATGTAAAAAGTGATGTTATTGACAAAGAAAGAGAGATATTGGAATTGACTTCAATCAATAAAGAACTGGAGAACAAAATTGAAACAATGATAATACAAACCAGAAACGAGTTAGAAATTATATCAAATAAATACAAAGTACCTGAACTAGAATCTATGAAAGAGGAACTACAACACACAGAAATGAGAATAAAAGAATTGCAGCAGAAAATACTGAAGGCTGAAAATGAAGCTGAGGAGATGAGAATAAAACTTCATGAGAACGACGTAAAATTGAAGGAAAAAGAAAAAAAATTGCAGAATTAGAACAAATACTGCAAAATAGAGACGAAATCAATAAAAATCACATGTTGATAGTGGATGAAAATAGGAAACTAAGAAAAGAACTTGAACAAGCAATAAATACTTCGAACGATAAACAATTTTATGAAAAAATTGAGGAAGAATTATGTTTGTTAAAACAAGAGTACAGTAAAATAACTGACCAATATAAAGATTTGATTAAGGTAGATGAGAAAGAATATTCTATTCAAGATATGTTAGATCTAAGATCAGACATTGAAAATTTTTGGAACACCAACTCCACAAAAGCTATACAGAACGACCTAATGGCAATCAAAATATATAGTTGGATTAATAGAATAACTTTGAATTGTGAACAGATCAAACAGATGTCTTCTTCTCTTTGTGATGTAATGAAAGATTGCAAAGAACTTCGTGAAAATTTACAACAGTCTCGGAACAAAATTGCTGAGTTAACAATAGATATAGACAGATTGAATAATTCGAAAATATTATGGGATGGTGAAAAGAAAAAAATGGAAACCGATTACATTGTGTTGCAGAAAGAATTAATTGAAAATAATAAAGAATTGGATTGTCTGAAAAAAGAAATGGAAAAGAATGAAATTGAATTGATGAAAAAAAACAAAGAGTTGTTGGATATAAAAGACAAAATAATAAATAATGAAGATAAAAGTACCACTAAAACAATTCAAGATGCTTCCTCATCGTTGGAGGAAGTAAAAAAAGAATTGGTTATGTGCCAGGAAGAAATATATCGCAAAAGTGAAATTATCTTGAACAATGATTTGAAAACTGCTGAGTTAGAGGCTGATCTTAAAAATGTGAACAAAAATTTAGAGTTATCACAGAAAGAAGTGCAGAAGTTACAAAATGCTATTGATGAAATTATGGAGCAAAAAGGAACTTCACAGGCAGATAGCTGCAAATGTGAGTACTCCCTGAATAATTTTTTGAGAGAATATTTTATCAATTTGCTCCTATTTCGTTTTTTATGTAATTTTCTTGATCATAATTTTTATGTGTCATGATTTGGATTGCATGTTATTGCTGGATTGCTCTTATTTTTCATGGTCAATATGTTGTTGATCTATCAATGTGTCTTAAATTTTTCGCCAGTCCAAGGCTAAACAAACAAATAGTTGACTCACTTTAGAATGATAATAGTTTTATTATTTTATGGCTATGCGTATGAAATAATTGATTTTACACCTAGATCAAATTTGTATGATACACGCAATTGTAAACATTTTTTGGTATATATTCAATGGAACTTTGTGAACATCGCTTGATATCCACGAAGTGATGAGAGACTACTTGTACCAGCAAAATTGCAGATATTGTGATTGGTTGTTTTCTGATAATTACTATGATAGCCTGTGAGATTTTTTTGCTTCTGTGTTTCATTTCATCAAGTTCGACATACAGTTATTAAACTTTTTTGCACCTCCACTTGTTGGTTGCAACCAATTACATTCTGATAAACCTATGAGTTGATGCTTGTCAACATATTGGTTTTTATAGCTTGCAGCTTCATTTTGGTCATTGTTAAGCATGAACTAATGAGATATCTCTAACTCCTTTTTGCATTGTCTGTTGGAAAGGTATCCATTACCTTTACATGTTTGAATTCTTTATTTAAATCAGGTTCAAAGGTGCAACCTGACATGTTCAACAACACATTTCTTCATATGTTGTGTTGTAATACAAAGACTTTTTGCCAGGCATATCTTTATGTCAAAAAAACAAATAACCAATACAAGTATTGGTTATTTCAAATGCCGGTTTAGGATAATTTTTTTTAAAGTTACATCATCAAATATTTTCATGCCAGGTCATACAATAATTATACTATATGCAAATCTTTGAGCAAGTACAAAAAAATTCATTAAGACTATACAAAGTTCTAATTTGGACCCTGGTTGTTTTTGGGATTTGAATTGGTAGGTGATTGTATAGTTTCGGTCTCCAATAGTCAATTACCTGCTGGGACTTTTTTTTTAATGAAGGTGTCCTCTATTTCAAGTGTTGAATTTGTGAAAAGTCATATTCAATGGAACTTGTGTAAATTATTATGGACATAAGTTCCATCTCCTTCTGTCTAGCTGTTATATTTAGCATGGTTTGTATTATTTTCCTAACAAAACCATTATGGTTTTCTTGAATTGAGACGAAGTTGTCAGCATATCATGGTAGTTTGTTTTAATCCCTTTGTAATGCCACAAGCAATCTTGTTAATAACAGGCCAAGTCATCTGTTTCGTTTACTTACGTATCGTTTAGTGGAATTAATGGAGTGCCTAAGTTTGACGTCACAGAAAGGGGCGGAGCCAATAATTGGCACTAAACAAAAAAGCTTATAACGTTAAGGTCCCATAAGAAATATTTTATTCAATGTTCTCTCATTTTTGATATGACTTCTGCTTTATATATTTTGTCTTGGAATCTGTTTTTGAAGGAAAAATTTTCAAACCGAATCATTTAATTAAATTAACTCAAATTTGGTAAAAATGGATAATGATTTGCAGGTTCTTGTAAAAAAATATACAAATTGAAGTTCTTATTTCATCACCAAAAGGGAGAAAACACTCCTAACATATTTTATTACTTTGTTTCTAGTCGGTATGACTTAGTCAGGCTTGGGTAGTCCATTACTTCCTATAACCATATCAGGTGTTGATTTCTTTGTTTCTTGGCGACTCTAGTATGGTTTATAAAGATCTACTGAGAAATTAAGTGGCATCACTCAAGGCATATTTTAAGGGAAATACCTTTAAAATATGCCTTGGAAATGTGCAATATTCGATTATGTAAATTAAAAATTGATAAAGATCTCAACTATTAAATACGAGGACTACAATACTGTCTAGTTTAGCTGTTAAAATGAATCGATTACATTGCAAATTTGCAGATTCCGCTCAGGCAGAGATAGAAGAAAAGCATCTCTTAAAGGCAGAACTTCTTAAAGCTGAAGTGTCTATCCGTGAAGATCTGCAAAAGGAATATCTACGCAAAATAAATAAAATAGAAGACAGCTACAAAAGTATTTTGACAGTAAACCAACAAAAGCTGAATAAGTACAAAGAACAAGAAAATACGTATCGCCATCAATTAGCTGATGTTTTAAGTAGATATGCTCAATTGATTTCTTCCATACAGAAAGAAAATGAAACTCTAAAAGAACATTTGAGTAAGTTTGAGTCATACTGCAACGCATTATCAATACAGTTGGAGACTACAAAAAAGGAATATGATATAAAAATTGAAAAGACAAAGAGCGAGGCCCAAGTAAGTAAAAAAATAAAAAATGGAAATTCAATAACACTTGTATATTTTTAGAAATCCATAGATGAATGGAAGATATGGGCTAAAACACTTGTTCAAGGATGTCTAAATATTGAAAAATTAAATGCACAAACGAGGAGTCAAATTGTGAATTCGTTTCAGCAATCGGAGGATCAGGTGTGTTGGTTCGTATAAACGTGTGATTTGATTATTATTATCTTCATTTTCGATTTAGGTTGAATCCATCGACAAATACTTTGAAGAGAAAATTAGGCAATATAAGAGGAAAAATAAGTTAACGAAACCGTAATACCATGAATATGTTGTTGAATTTTATTAACTTTTGTGATGTGTATAGCTTTTATCTTGTAATATTGTAAATAAAATTTTAATAATTTCAAGTAGTCATTTTTGATGATTTTCACATATATTATGCATGTATATATATATATATATATATATATATATATATATATATATATATATATATATATAAATTCAATGGACGATGAATATACTCTCTGATAGTTCATATTTAAATGAGAGGTAATAATAAAAACTTGTCTAAAAATCACTAACTGAACAATTCTTTATTCGACTTGTTTCGCTTTTTACAGCATTATCAAGAATTCATTCTTGATAATGCTGTAAAAGCATAATGCTGATCTAGCTTTCAGAAATTCATTTTTGTTTACTTTAAGTTTTACTTATAAAAGAAAAATTAAGTCTTTGTTTTCAACAAATTATAGGTCTGATTCATTGAAGGATATGAATGTTCTTGCGCTAATAAGTAGAAGAGAATCGCCATAGTCATAAATTTGAAAAAAATGGACTACTCAAAGTAGAGTAAATGGTGAATGCGTTAGATTTTTTAGGAACACAAAAAAATTAAATACGTTATATTCGTACTCAACGAAATTTTTATTTCAATATATTCACAACGTCATTATCTATGTACAAAAAATAAATCAAATAATATATAAAAGGATCAATGAAATTTTATGAACGTCAGAAAAAATTATTACAAAACAAACTTTCTCTGATGTTTACAAGTTTTAAAAAAATTGCAGTTCTTTCAAACTGCACATGATATACATGAAAATGAGCAAATTACCTATAGTGTAAGTTCTTGTCACAAGTATTGTAATTGAATTATAAAAACATAACATCAAAAATATACAAGATAAGCCCATAATTATTGAAATATTCTTCTTACAATAATTGAATTGTTTATGCATCAGAAAAAAAATTTACATGATATAAGGTCCCTCTATTTTGAAATGAAAAAATGCTTTCATTTCTTTTGCTTTTGGAAAGCCTTGTTTTATGAAATGAAGAGGAGATTTGCTAAAATTGAAACCATTGTTCAAATATTCAGATTATGAAAGATTAAATAATGTCCTATAACTAATATGAGATTATGTACCTGAAAGGGCTTACAAAAAATTTGTTAAAAAACGTATGGTGAAATTTTCACACACATTGCCAGTAAAACATTATTGCTAAATTGTTTTACCATTAAAATTAGATACAATTATTATCAATAACCAAATATATAAGTTAAGTTTGAAATATAATTCCCAAAAAGAATGTCGCAATAAATTTTTTTTGGTTAAAAGTAATATATATATATATATATATATATATATATATATATAAAATAATAATAAATATATAAATTAAGATTTCTATTAACAAATATTAATATGACCAAAATATATAACTACCTTTAATGTATACAGGTGCACACTTGAACTTGATTTTTATAAGTAAATCTTACTTGAAGACAAAGTCTTTCGATATATAAAATAGTATTCATTTTGTCATATCAAGTTAACATTTCTTCAAACACGTAGGATTTCTAGTGATTTATTATAACATATTGCAATCCAGTCAGGTTGTGTGGCTCCCCATTGTATTTGATTGACTTCTCCTTCTGCAGCAGTGTAAGCTAAAATAGGGTCTTCTATAGCTCTTGGCATTTGTTGTATATCCCAAATTAAAGCCTGATGGTCATCTCCGGCAGTACATATGTGACAACTGGAATGTGGAGCCCACGCTATTCCATTAACACAAGCTCTGTGGTTATTTAATTTGGCCACAGGGGTACAAGGAACTCGAACATCTAAAATTACTACCTCGCAAGCATCCATTGCTATAGTTGCAAGATAATTAGGATCTTGCTTATTCCAGGCCAAGCGGAGCAATGGAGTGTGTGCTGCATCCTCGTATATAATTGTGGAATGTTCAAGATGCCGTAAGTCGAACATACGTACTGAACCATCTGCTCCAACAGAGGCAAACATATCTCGTCCCCCTCCAGCTCTTGAAAACGCTAAGATGAACATAAAAACAATCTATTTTTAGATTCTATAATATTCGAGAAATTTAAATTTATATGATTATTCATATAATAATTACAATTTATATATCATCATATAATTGGATAAAAACTCAAGATTTTGAAATTATGCTATTACGCATTGCCAGTAACCTTTTTTTTATGAGAAGCTCAGTAGAAAAACTAATAGTGAAACTCAGCCTGTCTAGAAACATCAATCAATTTCTCAAAACGCAAACAAAAACTATCGATATTAATATATATATAGTTAAGAAATTTACGGTATTTACCTGAGATTTACGTTGCTTGTTTTTGTTACAGCCGTTTACATATGTTTCAAGCTAATTGGCTATCATCAGAACGGCGTAGTTCAAGTTATTAGATGTTCAAACTTGAATGTTGATTGAAAAGAAAAAGACACAGAACAAAACAACACAAAATTCCACCCGAGGAGTCTACATCATTTTTGGTTCAAATTGAGTACCTTGGGTACGAGCTATTACAACTTGAAGAAGGTATAAATATCTCATCGCAGGTAGACATTGATTCAGTCTAAAAATAGAGTTGTAATAGCTCGTACCCAAGATACTCAATTTAAACCAAAAATAATACAGATTCCTCACGTGGAATTTTGTGTTGTTTTGTTCTGTGTCTTTTTCTTTTCAATCAACATTCAAGTTTGAACATCTAATAACTTGAACTACGCCGTTCTGATGAAAGCCAATTAGCTTGAAACATATGTAAACGGCTGTTACAAAAACAAGCAACGTAAATCTCAGGTAAATACCGTAAATTTCTTAACTCCATTTTCAACCTGATAAACCTTGTTCTTATATATATATATATATATATATATATATATATATATATATATATATATATATATATATATATAAATATAAAATCGACTGAAAGAAAGAAAAAGAATTATGTAGTTATCGTACTCATATCATCGCACTTGTAAATATTCAATACTAAAGTACATTATAACTTCCTTTCGATAATTTTTTTATTAGAATTATTCAAATGAATATTATAGCATAGTTGCCTCTAAGAAACAATTTGATGTCTCCATTATCCTTCAAGAGATAAATGCTAAAGAATATTGAAATCAATATTTATTGGAAACACAAAACAGTCACCGTTTCGAGCTACCAGGCCCTCAATTGCACCATGTCCAACAAACGAAAGGCATCGATTTCAATCCTCAAATATAATTCCGAAGACACAAATATATTGCAAAGTCGTATTCATAGATAACTAACATCTCTTGCGTTTCCAATAAATTTAGGCACCGATTTCAATATTCTCTAGTGTACAAAGTAAATGAAAATTTGTATATAAAGCAACCAAAATAGTGTACTATATCTAGGAAGATGATTAGCATAACTTGAAACTGGTAAGTAAAAGGTCTTTTCAAAATTAATTGTCAATAATTTGTGGTTGAACCAATAAAAATCACGTTTAAATCTAGTTTAATTGGTTGTTTCAGATTTTCCCAGTCTTGTGATTTGTAGAAAATGACCGTATCATCGGCATAATTTAGTATAATCCCACCAACTGCCTCCATGCTAAGTAAACCATTTATACAAATAATGATTAAAAGTTGCCAAGTATAGTTTCTTGAGGCACTCCACAAACAACTTATCTAAATGAACTACTAAAATCATCTATCATTACACATTGTTTTCTTTGATTCAGATACGAAGTAAAAAAAGCTAGTGGAGTGCCCCGTATACCATTATCTCGCAATCATCCAACAGCTACGAGTGATCCACAGTGTCGAAAGCCCTCGCAAGATCGAGGAAAACAAGCATTGCAGAACATCCCTCAAGGGCCTTATATATCTTGGACACAATGTCCACTATAGCGTCATATGTAGAATTATTAGCCCTAAAGTCATATTGTCTCCCAGATATAACTGTGTTTTTCCAGACATTCGTCTAGTCTGATTTTTAAAATCTTTTCGAAAATTTTAGTAAAACTTGTGATTAGTGAAATCGGACGATAATTAGACATTACATTACAATTACCTTGTTTATGCAAAGGCTTTATTATTACTATTTTAAATTCTTCTGGGCATACTCCTTGTTCAATTATTTTATTGAAAATGAGGCTCAAGGGTCCCGCAATTTCCACTGAAATAATTTTGAGAGTTTCCGCCGTAATTCCGTCAATACCAGGACATTTACCATTTTTTTAGAGTGTTTATCATATCAACTATTTCTTCACAGTTAATGGGCCCCAAAAATATGGATTCACCAACTATACATTTCTTGACTGGATGTCGTAAGCTGGGGGTTTTGATCTGTTTGGACAGATCAAATGCTATATCAGATAAATACCTATTGAAACTTTCCGCAATATCCTTCTTACTGTGAATAATTGTGTTATCATGTTGACATATTTCTTTAATTTCTTTGTTTACTAATTTTGAATTCGTAATTTTATTTACAATCTTACATAGATCTTTAGAATTGGTTGTATTTGGCGTAATTATAATTTAACTATTATAATATTGAATTTTGTTTTTTTTTACTAATTCTTGGAATAAACTTCTAGTTATGATCCAGGAATTGCTCTTTCAAAACTACATTTCGTCTATTTCTCTGATACCGCTTATGAAGTTTGTCTCTAGATGACTTAACGATACCTTGAGTTATCATTCTTTTCTTCCAATATTTCTATTTTTTAATTCAGAAACTGTAGTATTTGCCGAAATCTGTTAATTAATTACATTTAAAAATTTAGTTGTTGTATCTTGCGCCTCTACTACTATTATAAACTAAGTTCCAGTCATACGAAGCTAGACTTGATTTTAAACTTGCATAATTAATTTTCTTAGGTAAATAAATTTTCAGAGGTTTTTCTCCAAGTTCAAGAAATATATTAGAGTTTAGAATTGTTAACTTATGATCTGTTATCAAGCTGTCTAAGATAAATTCTTGGTATTGGTCAAAATTTGTATTAATGTGTCTAACAAAAATGTGATCTATGCACGAATACGCCGAGACATGGATTCTTGTATGACTACTTATAACTGAAACAAAATTTAATTCGCCCTTCGTATTTAGGTAATCATCAGCACTATTATTTTTATAATTATTTTCGGAATAGAGTAAGAAATACTTAAAGTAAATAATTACCCTACAGAAATGATAGAAAAAATATTCAAGGATAAAATTCACATTATGTACAACACAATAAACAAAACAAAAACCGAAAAAAATAAATCAAATTACATAGTTATGCCATATGTTCAACACTTATCAGAAAAATTAAACAATAACTTAAAAAAATTCAACATTAAAATAGCCCATAAAAATAAAAATTTACAACACATATGCACAAAACTCAAAAAAAAATCCCACAATCAAAACATCAAATTGCATACACCAAATCAACTGTTCAAATTGCCCTAAAGTATACATCGGCCAAACATCACAATACATAAAAGAAAGAATAAACGGTCATAAATACTCCAAAAACAACACGGCTTTAAAAAAACACGAACAAGAAAAAAATCATACATTTGACTTTCAAAATTATAAAATATTGAACAAAGAAAATAACTATAAATCTAGAACTAAATTGGAAATGATTCACATTAAGAAAGAAAAAAATGCCATAAACGATAAAACAGATACAAATAGTTTATCTAAAATATACTATAATCTCATTAAATAAAATTTAAAATCCAAGAAATGCACGCCCATGAAACCAAAGATAAGAATACATCGGAAGATGCGCATGTCCTAAACAGACGAATCTACAGATGTTACCCATAGACCATAATTCTCGCACTAATCCGTTTTACGAAAGATTTGTGAAATTGAAGTCAATTTCCAACGAACATGAACCTGTAATATTCTTGAAAAAGGCCTAGAGCCGAAACATATGTAGAATAAACAAATATTCCGTCAATTTTAAACTGTGCTCATTCCCAAAAAACCTTCTCACTTATGTTATTAAGCAAAGCACAAGAAAACTAAACGAATTATATATATATATATATATATATATATATATATATATATATATATATATATATATATATATATATATATATATATATATATAATTATTATTATTATAACGATTGTTCCGCTTGAGGAGGCGATTGAACTTGAATTTGCAACTCTAAGGGCTTTTGCTCCATCTTTTTTGCCTCCCAAAAACTCTTCTTCCTCTCAGAATGCTGTTTCTTGCGTTAATCTGTGCCTTTTATGCTAGGTTGACGCCTTGTAGGCCTTTTTGAGCTTGGTAATTCTTTATTCATTAGCGATTTGGTTTAAACCTGAGAACTCCATAACTTCTCCAAGGTATTTAAAATGGCCGAATTGCAGAATTTCACCATCTTTTGTGATTAGAGAAGATTTATTTCTTGATTTTCTTTCCATGTATTTGGTTTTATCATAAGAAATTTGTAACCCGGTTTTCTGGGCAATATATATATATATATATATATATATATATATATATATATATATATATATATATATATATATATATATATATATATATACTTAGAAAAGGATATGGGCTATTCATATTCATGCTATCGTACTTAAGGCGTAGGCAGTAGGCAGAAAACTAATTAAGTTAGTGATTTTTAATCGTTTGTTTTAAAAGTTTACCTCACACACGCCTTAACGTCTGAACGGATTTTTATAAGACTTGGTTAATTTAAAGATAAGATCCTAGGCACGGACAAAGGCTACTTTTTATTTTGATGGTTTTTTTTTAAACTGAGTGTTACTAAGACTTCAAGTTAGTATTTGATCACTTTTCTAACTATTCTAACTAAGAGGGTAGATAGGTGCCATAATTTAGGGAATTTATGATAAAATTTTGATGCAACTGTCTTTATTTAACAGTTTTACTTGGATCGAAACTTATCGACATTCCATCACACTACTTAACTTATAGGGTAGGAAGGTACCAAAATTCAGACTATTTTTTACTTCGGGAAAATATCTCATTCTCACAGGAACCTATACATAGTTACCTATCTACAACATTAAAACTCTGTCTAGAATCACATTACGCCAAAACTATTGATCTGATTTGTATACGATTTTTTATTCAACTGACTGTTACATTACATACAGATAAAATCTAATTACCTACACCACAGAATTAATATAGTATTACATAACTAGCTACACTTTAAACTTGAGGAGGTAATTAGATAGACATTTATACGAACTTTAAGCCCAGTAATCAGTTCAGGATAGGTAATCAGTTCATCACCGAAATTATAACACCTACACTTAGTTTGTTTACTATCAACGAGGGAAAATAATTCAATATAACGCAAACCTTCAAATCATAGGTCGTCGTAGTGAGTACAAGACGCTGCGCCGAGCGAAGAGGCGGTGCGGCGCGAGGGGAGGGCCGTGCCCAACTGTGCCTACCCAAGCGGGCAGGTAGTTTTTTTAGGCAGGTAGAAGCATTAGGTAGTTACGGTAGCTGTTGGATGTAGGTATTTTCTTAACCAATCATTCATATCTCTAGGTTTACTCATAAATTCAATAGTTTTGAATTTATTTAGTTAATTTAGGATTTAGGTATATATATATATATATATATATATATATATATATATAGTAGTAAATACTGACTTTAATCGAAATATCGAAATATTTGTTGCAAATAAAACTCTCAGGGAGCTGTCTACACAAATGTTGTCAACGAGAACGAACCCATCACTTTCGAGAGTGAATATTAAGAGCGTTTCGAAAAATCCCTGAGAGTTTTATTTGAAATATTTTGTCAACGAGAACGAACCCATCACTTTCGATTAAGAGCGTTTCGAAAAATCCCTGAGAGTTCTCAGTATTTACTAGTATTGAATTACCTGTGAATCTTTGATCTAGCTACACTTTTGCCCGCCTGGGCGTGATCTGGAGCGATTAGGCATGGGATCATTCGTACACATTTCAGACAATTATCTGTTGTGTTCGAATGAAATATCTACAAAGCCTTCCACTCGCACTCTTGTTGTCATGAGTAGGAATCTTGAACTCTAGGGAGTGTTTATACGTCCTTTCGCCGATAGAGGGAGCCTACGTGAGTATTTCACTCTCTAGAACTTCTCTTAATTTGGTATGGGACCTATGTTCGTTTTGAAAGTCATCGATTCTTGATTGATAGATTAAATATGGACTGATGATTCATAATAATGATGAAACAATTGTATCCTATTATCATTCAACAAGATCGATGAATTTTTCGAAACGCTCTTAATATTCACTCTCGAAAGTGATGGGTTCGTTCTCGTTGACAACATTTTTGTAGACAGCTCCCTGAGAGTTTTATTTGAAATATTTCGATATTTCGATTAAGAGTCTCAGTATTTACTAGTATTGAATTACCTGTGAATCTTTGATCTATATATATATATATATATATATATATATATATATATATATATATATATATATATATATATATATATATATATATATATATATATATATATATCTATATATATAAAAATGAATTGCTGTGCGTTAGTCTCGCTAAAACTCGAAAACGGCTGAACGGATTTATCTTATCTTAGTCTTGAAATGTTCGTGGAGTTCCAGGGAAGGTTTAAAAGGCGAGAAAAAATCGAATAATTGCCGGGAAAACTCTAAAAACAGCACTTTTTTATTTCCCATACAAACGTTTCTAAATAAAATGTGGAGTTAATATGAACTTTATCGCACTGAACGGATTTATCTTATCTTAGTCTTGAAATGTTCGTGGAGTTCCAGGAAAGGTTTAAAAGGCGAGAAAAAATCGAATAATTGCCGGGAAAACTCGAAAAACAGCACTTTTCTATTTCCCATACAAACGTTTCTAAATAAAATGTGGAGTTAATATGAACTTTATCGGACTGAACGGATTTACCTTATCTTAGTTGAAATGTTCGTGGAGTTCCAGGGAAAGTTTAAAAGGCGAGAAAAAATCGAATAATTGCCGGGAAAACTCTAAAAACAGCACTTTTCTATTTCCCATACAAACGTTTCTAAATAAAATGTGGAGTCAATTTGAACTCTACTACTATCCGATAAAGTTCATATTAAATTATTCGCGTGCGCTTTGGAGGATTTGATGTCGCGTTCCGAAACTAAACAAAAGTAAATAGCGAACGTGACAGAATCGGATAGTCACAAAATGTAATAAATCATCAGTAGTACTGATTTTCAATCAATTTTCAAATTTGCGTAACTTTATTTTAGCTAACTTCAGTTGTTACCGTATCAGACAATTTTTTTAAGTTTGATAAATCTTTAAGTTTGGTCACAACTTGAGTTTCAGAACGCAACCATAATATTTGACAACCACGGAGCTAACCTCAAAACACGGAAAAAAGTTTTCCTATTAACAAAATTGTGTTACTATCATGGTTGCGATATTTTATGAGTACATCTATGTTTGTTAGTGACGATTACCGCTACGTGCGCGAGAATTTTTTTGCTTTTGTGATGCTTTGTGGTAGTGACATTCCAAGTAGTGTGCTCTTTTTTTGTTGATATTTTGGTGATAGTGACACTTTACTGTTAAGTGAGCGCGAATTTTCTTCACTTCAATTTATTATATTACGTTACGATGCCAAGGAGAAGACGACCTGACTTAGGTCGTCGCAGTCAGTCAAATGTACGAAGAGCTACCTCACGTGTTAACCGCACTAATGACCAGAGAGAGACAGATCAAGAAAATAGTCGTATTGCTATGTCAGAATTGCATTCTTTAGTGAGCGGCAATGAAAAGTAAATAGGCTCAGAATGCAACAAGTTCGTGCACATCAATCACAACAATAGCAAGCACGACATAATGAAATTGAGCGAATCCGCAGACGCAGTGCTTCTGTGATTCTTGAACGAGCTGCATTCCACTATGATCCGGCAATTGATTATTGTGCCGACAAATCGGTAACAACTCACCTCCGAATTAAATATGTGTCCGCCGTCGTTCAGAAATCAAATTGAGAGAATAGTTTAAAATGAATAACCAGTTAGAATTTTTATATCTTTGTTACTACATATTTATTCTTAGGGGGTAAAAAAAGAACTAAATTTTAGCTAACTACAGTTGTTTAATATCTATCAGATTATTTCCATATAGATTGATAAATCCTAAGGTTGTTCACAAATTTAAATTCTGAAAGCTACCATAATATTTGACATTTGACAACCAACTAATGTATCGATCTATCCTCTATGACATAGAGTCTATGTCGATCGATACCTCATACAAAGAGTGCATCCTTCTATATTCGTGAGTGGCGATTACCGCTACGTGCGCGAGAACTTTCTTTACTGTGGTGATCTTTTGTGACAGTGACATTTCAAATTATGTGCTCTTTTTTTGACCTTTTGTGATAGTGACAATTTACCTCTAAGTGCGCGAGATCTTTTCTCACTTTTATTGATTACAATTTACAATGCCGAGGAGAAGACGACCTGACAGGTCGTGGCAGTCAATCAAATGTGCAAAGAGCTACCTAACGATATAATATATGTTATATCGATTAAGTTTCACTGAGTGAAACTTAACATATTAACTAAACGAGTATGTTCTGGGCGGTTATCCCATTATTAAGAGTGATAACTTAATTTCTAAATCAATTTTGAAATGGGCGAAATATCAAAATGCATCATTTCTATTTGGAAATTTCTGACTTCAAGTAGAAATTATGCCTTCTGACATTTCAAAGTTATTTCAGAAATTGAGGAAGTTCTGATTTAATTTTGAAATAAATTGAAATCAGGAATTTACAATTAGAAATAATTCATATTGATTCAACGTTAATTCAAAAATTAAATCAGAAATTTAGGTATTATTCATCATAAGCCACCTGAAACTTACGTAGAGTTAATAGTATTTCAATTTCAATTTATTATTAATATACTGCAACTCAACGGATGGATCGACTTGAGTGAATTTTTGTATATGCATTAATTCGTTTATCCTGATAGCTTGGAATGTCATGGCAGGACAACGTCTGTCGGGTCCGCTAGTATATATATATATATATTAAGAGTGGTAGAGTATTGATTAACTGTAACAACACAAATTCGAAGGAAAAAATTGTAAATAAGGTAGAAGAAATATAAGATAATGAAAAATCCAAAATTAATAATTGTTAATGTGGAAGCTGAAGTCTGATGTTTGGCTCTAGAGCTTATAAATTAAATGAATTACAAAAAACTCAAAATAGAGCCATGAGATTAATATTGAAATTTAATAGACACATCAGTAAATAGATTGCTAGAAATATCAAATATTAAAAGTGTGAATTATGTTCCGCACATTAAAATTTATTTATAAAATTGAACAGCATATGGTTCCCAAGTATTTACTCGAAGATATTAGAAATGTAGATCATCACTGTTATGAAACTAGAAATAGGCAAAATTTTTATATACGAAAAAAATGTAAATTAACGAGGCCATTAACTAGTGTTAATTATGATGGTTTAAAAAAATTCCATGATCTGCCAATGCACATAAGAGAGTGTAAAAATTATAAAATATTTAAGGGAAAGTTGAGAGAATATGTAATAGATAGATGAATAATAGTTCTGTATAGAAATTATAGGCCTGTGACAGATAGCTATGCTAAAAAAGTACCTTATTATTATTATTAAACAATATTAAATTCAAAATCATCGTCTAATTCGTAAAAAAGAATTAATAATTTTTCTGATCTCAGATTCAGAAACAATAATATGAGAAGTTTATGCATTTTATAAGAAAAGGACTATCCTGATTCATTATTGAAGAAGCTCCTGTTCAACACGACAGATTAATGTTGGTGCAGATAATACACAAGACCAAGATGATGTCATTATTGACCTCTTTTACGTAACTTATATTAATAGTCTAATATCCGAATTTTTCTCTGCTTTACAAGTAGACAACATTAAGATTGCCATGAAAAATTTAGAAATCGCTGAAAAAGTTTTTACAATAATAAAGCATAAAACATCAATCCTCAATCACAGTCACGAGTTTATGAGTTTTCCTAATGTAATTGTGAGCAAGCGTATTTAGGTCAAACATCAACAATCCTATTATAAAGAACTGCACTACATAAAAGCAATATCAGGACAAACAAAGTCAACAGTTAGATAACTCAGCATTATCTTCACAATGGACATCACATTACAGTTCCCTTAAAATACTGACCAAAACAACAATACAAAAGGAGACTGTTTTTGGATAAGGTGCATTATACCAGAATAAAAACAGCATGAACATTGATAGCACAAGGACATTGACAGTCAGAGCTCAGTAACAATACATTTATAAGTAGTTTCAATCCTAAGACGTCCAGCGTTATTTAGTGGGCTGTTATAACTGGCTGAATTTTATATATATATATATATATATATATATATATATATATATATATATATATATATATATATATATATATATATATATATATATATATATATATTATATATATATATATATATATATATATATATATATATATATATATATATATATAATATAATACTCACCTATATCATATACTTCCTTGTCATGTGCAATCAGTTGAGTTTTTACATGGCCTGAAACCAAATTAACTCTACCCATAATCTGGCCCGTTTCCAAGCCCCAAATTGTACAAGTTGTATCAATTGAGGAAGTTCCAACTAAATTAGGATCAACTTCGTTCCAGTCAAATGAAGTTAAAGGTGCGCAAAAGTCAGAATTCTTATTATTATTCAAAACGCATTCTAGTCTTGTGTCTGGTTCTCCAGCCCTCCATACCCTAAGATAATCACCACTGAAAAAGATGACAAATAATTTCAGAAAAATCATTCACTACTGAAAAACAAAATAAAATAAATTTTTAAATGGAAGTTAAAAATTCATTGAAGAAAATAATCTGTATAAAACTATATATTAAAATATTCATTTATTCAACAAGTACATATATTATTATTAAGCTGAAAAAAGGCTATATCTTATTACACACACGAATATCAATTCATGTTGAATAACAATTCAACATTATTTCCTATATGTATATGACTATGTGAACCTAGGATAATGAATGATCCACACCAGTAACCCAAGCCATATTTGCAGTTCTCAAGATTCTAGATAAGAGCAAGTTTATTACATAATTGTATTAGGTAGGTATGTGAACAATGTGAAAAAGGTCCAAACTCCTTTTGAATCTTGCAGGCATATTAAGCCTTCAATATTCCTGCCTTATCTTAAGGCAGGAATATTGAATTCACCAGCAAATCTAGACAATTTATACAACACTTGATAACTTTGAACGAAAAAAAAAACGGTTGAATTAAATTTTGACAAAATCAAAGTAGAAAAACTTTCTTATTTAGAGGAAAATATGAGAAAATTTTACATTATATACAATTATGATACATATATTTTATATCCAAGTATATCAAAGATATATAAAAAAAAATTAATTTTGCAGTAATTTCAATCTTTTGCAACCATAAAATATGCGACAAAAATTATTGTATAAATAAAGGAACAAGTAAAATGTTTGTCATTTTGAAACATTTACAACTCCAAAAAATTGCCAAATTGTAATATTATAACAAGGTATATTCAATGAAAAAAAAATAACAAAAGCCAAGTGTTTTATTTTTTATTCAATATATTATTAAAAATTTGGGGTTTCAAAGAATGAATTCCAATAACAAAATTTACAAACCAACAACCAACTCTTTATTTACAAACTGAATATTAATAAACACTAGCAAAACATCATTTTTCTGTCCTATTCATTGTAACTGTATCTTGGACGCTCCAATAACTCACTGACTTCGAACATCACTCTAACTGTAACTACTGTCCCTTCAGTATTGCTACCTATAAATGACTGACCTCTCTGTCGTCTGTATCTGACCTCTTATATACCCAATAAGGTTTCTTGAACATTCCACTCTAGAAAGTGGAGGCAGCTATATCACTGTTTACTAGAATATTCTAGAGAAACATAGATTGCCCTTAATTGTAACAATATTAAACCATGTGCCACCAAGAGATTAGTTAATACTCAATCAACATCATTACAAGAAATTTTTTATTATTGTGTATATTATGCCAACTATGGTCATCAAAATATATAGTTAATATCTAATAATAAATAACAATTAAATATCTGATATTTACAAATAATTTTTGTAATACATATCACATCTTAAACTGCACTATTGTCCTATAACATTTTATATGTCTCTTCTTATATTCAGCACTGAATATTCTCAGGAACTTGTATAAGCACTATAATATATGATTATAAATGAACAATATGATTCCTTTATGATATAAGTTTTAAATGTAAAATGTTTCATACCTTAAGAATGCTCAATTATTAATATCATTGTTCTAAGAGATTAGGTAAGAGATCTATTTAGCTCTGTTGGACCTACAGTTTAACGCAGATTTTGAACGGCCCAAGATTATGGTGGGAATCAAACTCACCAACACCAGTAAGACAAAAGCATTGTAGGGTCACTATCACTTATTAACTGCTTGGCCACTGAGCCTCTAGCATTGATTGTCTAAGGGTGTCTAATAATTGCCATTTACATATGATGAAGAGTATTTTGCCATCCTCATCAAATGAGTAAAAAACAAATTCTTATAAATTTTACTTTCTATTAAATGTTTATGCTATGATTAGTCATAAAGTTCTTAAGGAATTTAGGATGAAGATATACAAATATTTGAGCTTATAATTTACATTAATATTCTATATCAATTCTTACCTAGTAGCTAATAAATCAGGAAAAACTCCCTTGCTATCAGGAATCCACATTATTTTAGTTGTTGGATAAGGATGGTCAAAGGTACTCTTTGCCGAAAATTCACTACTGTCTTCATCCAAAGATACAATCTGCACTTTGTTGTTGTACTCTTCAACAAAACTACCCAGAGCAAGACGAAATCGTTTATCAGGTCTCACCGACCAATTCATGCTGTAAAGAGGCCATGGTGCAATATACTTATAGATTTCTTTTCTCTTTCCACTTGATACAACTCCTGCATGAGCCATTTTTGGGGATAATATCTAATATTACTAATTTTATATGTAAAATATTTTGAAAATTGGTTGTGAATGATATTCACAAGTGTTAAATTACGCAGAATACTATTACTAAGTAAAAAAACTTTGGTTCCAACACGGCAGAATTTAGTGAATTAAATAATTAGTTTAGAATCACATATTCATATTATTTCCATTTATAAAAACAAATTTCATATCGGAAATTATGAAAATATACCAATTTTGTTAAATATCTTCAGAACATAGAGTGTTGTTTATATTAAGTAGTTTCGAATGTCTATAGTTCTATAGATATATAGGTTCACAGTGATAGGTCTATAGAAACATTGTTAAAGATATTGAATTAATAACACTTGGCTTGGTTTCACAAAAATTTTATTAAATTATCGTTTTACAATTGTTTCTAGTTGTCAATCAATTTCAAAAAGCTAGAAAAAACCAAAACCTTCAGTCTAGCACTAAAGAAGCTATTCCAAAAAAATCTATCTCTCGAACGCATCCGGCGGTTGGAACATCTCTCTTTAGATATTTCAAAAGACACACAATGGACAATAATTATTTTTATATATTTGCCACTTCTCATATTTGATCGTCCCGAGCTAAATGGCAATCCTCAGGAATACTTTCACAGTGGCACTTTTTTACATATTTCCTGATCTCTTCTTTTTAGTTGTGTGTGCTAAATCATTAGAAGTATTTAATCGAGTGATATTTTCTAATCTTCTCTCAAATATGGGCCAAGGCATATTCTAAAGCCTAACTCTACTTACGTAACTACTAACCTAAAGATAGGTTTTAGGTCCTTGTTTATCATTCATATCCCTAAATCTTCCTGAATTTTCTGTAATATTTTCTTGTTTTCTGATCTTTCTGATTTCCATTTTCTTCTACTGTTCTTTACGTTTTTATTATTCTGACTTGTGCCGCTTTCAACGTTTTCATTTTTCAAAGCAAACTAATTGCAATCTTTAAAATTGATTAATGTCATAATTTCAGATTTGACAGATTCATTAGTCATGATAACTTTGTTATTGGGTAAATATTATCACCCGCAAGTCACCGTATCTTAGTCGGCAGAACACCCAACTATGTTACGGTAGAACTCGGGTTCGAGCCCCGATGAAGGCATGAGTGTTTGTGTTTGTCCTGATTTAAGTAGTTTAAATAATGATATATGCTGGGTACATTGTACATTGATTACAAGCCCAATGGCCGTTCGGAACCGGCGTTAAACTGTAGGTCCACTGAATTAAAAAAAAATATTATGACAATGTTGCATTTCTATTCGTTTTAAATTTGTATATTAATGATGAATCTGCATCTTAAGAGTATCATTGAAGTATATGTTGTGAATATTAATTAATAAATTGAAGTATGGGAGTAGAAAAACGATATATATTAGCTTGATTGTCAAATGTTTATTGGATATCATCCATCGAACCACAAAGTCATATAATCGAAATCACGTCTAATAAGAATAGTTCATTTTCTATGGTTATTTTTCGTCGAACATAGAGACTAGAAGATGAAAAATGTTATCAAAATGTTCCAATAAAATTTTTAAACTGAGATATCCCATTACGAAATTGAATATTGCCGATGTAATTTATCCAATAATTGTGAATTTTCAAAAGAATATGGCTAGCTGGGAGGTTGAAAAAGACAAGTATTTGCGAATTAATGCCGAAACAAAAAGAAAAAATTGTGTGAAAGTAGAAGATATATTAACATGGAAAAGTTTATCAGAGTCAATAAAATTACCGGAACCCATTGCGATGAAGGAAAATTGCGCTATAAACATTAGTAAAAATAATATTTTAGCTGAAAAGATTTCAATATTTGAAGGAAACATTACTAATCTTGCGGTAAGAAAAACTGCGGCGTAGTATTTTTTATTGCTACACAAAAATTCCATCAATTCATTTAAATGTCAGTAGGTTAGTCTTCCTGGATTCTTATCTTACAGTGCACAATACATTAAAATAGCGTTGTGCCGTTTTCATTTTTGGGTATAACTACCCATGTTTGTTTTCATGGTAAAAAATGTTTTCATTTGCAGGTTGATGCTATTGTAAATGCTGCAAATTCTTCTCTTTTGGGGGGAGGTGGTGTAGATGGAGCTATTCATGGAGCTGCAGGTCCATTTCTCAAAGAAGAATGTAGAACTTTAGGGGGATGCCAAGTAGGGGAAGCAAAAATAACTGGTGGTTATCAATTGCCTTCTAGATGTAAGTTCATCTTATATGCTGTTTATTAAGATTTACATTTTCTGTTGATACAAGAATTTCATTTTTGAGTTACACAAAATATGGTATATCTAAAATATAAACAAATATTTTTTATTTTTAACAAACGCTGAAATATTATTGATTAGCTATGTAAAATTTATAGTTAATCAAACCAATTTTGAATGGAATCCTAAGTAAATAATTTCCATTCATCATTAGTTTGTATTAGACCAGTTGAAAGTACAACAATCAATTATGATTGTTGTACTTTTATGATGATTTCATTTCGTTGTTAATTAATTATGAAAATTTATTAAGAGAATTTAATTATTAGAATTCAATTTTTATTATGCTCTCCATTTTGAATAAGTAACTAAGATAACTCCCACATATTTTACTTGTTTAGACTATGGAATATTTTTATTATACTTGCTTATGCATGGCAAGTTTATGTGGTTAATTGTTTTTGCTGAACACCAGAGGATTTTTCAGCAGATCTACTCAAATTTCTCAATTTCAGCCAGTTATGTACTTTATTTCATGTTTCAGATATGTTCTCATATATGAATCTTAAATAACAGCTGAAACACATTATATAGGTAACGTCGGCATATAGAATAATTTTCACACTGTTTGACTCACATTTAATTGAATCTTTCATATTTAATTTAAATAATATCATACTTAATGAAGATGACCTTTTATGTTTCTAAAGGGTCTAAGATTGTATTTTCTCCACCTGAAAACACATTTCAACATTTCTTTATATTTTAAAAGGTTTCAAGTGGGGCTAAGAAACACTTAGAAAAAATAGAAAACAAAAAACATTGAATAAGGAACAATCACAGGCACCCCAATATTCATCAGGCAAATTCATTTGAGGTTTAATATCGAAAATACGAAGATTCTGAGTGGAAAATTTCTGATTATGCTGAAGAATCCTTCATAAAATACTTTATCGAGATGCATAGCACACTTTCTTTAGACAGCACCTCTAAGACAAAAAAAAATCACGTTACAAATAGCATAATACGTAAACTCGCAGGTGTATTCTTGGGAACCAAACCGCATGTGCTCAGGCATAGCTCTTAGTTTATCAGAAGCAGAATATGTATATAACAATAATAATAATAATATTCTTTATTTCCAAATAGAAGTGTAAGATAATTACATGCTTTTATGGGAAATTGTGTCATATCAAAACATAATTAAAATTCAAACAAGTTGATTTAAATATTTCTCTGTACTATATGGCTCCTTATATATTATATACTTCAACAGGTTTGATGAAAAACCTTTCATTTGCCATTTTGATTTTATTTCGTGTGGCAACCTGTTTAAGAGTTTGATAACTACATAGTATGAGCTCCTTCCGTACATATTTCTCGCGTGAGTTGGAAAAACTTGTGCTCGTCTTGTTCCATATGAATGGCTGAAGAATTATGATGTCTTCTGTCCTTTACTCTGAAAGTACGTTAGGGTTTCATATATGTATAGAGCCGGCAACGTTTGTATTCCATTTCGCCTAAATACTTCTACTTGATTTGTTAGTCATCAGCCTCAGCGCTCGCTTTTGCAGGAGAAACACTTTGCTCCTACAGATAATTTTCCAAAAGGTAATAAGCTTTGAAAACATGCAAAATAAACTGTTTTCAATTCGTTTGCCGGGAGATATCTTCGTAGCACATACAATGTATAACATACCCTAGTCAATCTTTGACCTAGGTCACTTACGTGGGTTCTTCCTGTCAGGGTGTTATCTATATGCACTCCAAGGAGTTTGATATTTTGTGATAGTTCGATGCTCTGATTTTGGAGACCTATGTGTGTTGGAACCTCAACTCTGGTATAATTTGTCCGATATAAAATATATTTTGTCTTTGATCTGTTCATTATCAATTTATTTCTCTCAAGCCATTCTTCTATATTTGTGGTTATCAAGTTAGCTTTTTTGTAATCTCATAGCTTGTGGCTCTTGAAACGATGTTGGTATCATCGGCATATATCACCAATGTTTCATTGTTTATGAAGGCATCATTCAAGTCATTAATGAAAATAATAAATAATATTGGTCCTAATAGGCTTCCTTGTGGTAGTACCCCTACATTTACAGCTGCATACTCCATTTTTGGTGATTTTAACTTTTTGCCTCCTGTTCTCTAAGTATGATTGCATCAATTGCAAAGGAGTGCCTCTCACACCATTTCTTTCTGGTTTTTCCAATAGCAGTGCATGACATATACAGTCAAATGCTGGCGTTCGGTCTATCAGGATGGCCAAAGGCAGTTCATTGCTATTTAGTATATCATATACCTCCTGAACAAAAGTGTATATGGCTATATTTACTCCCTTGCCCTTTACATAACCGTGTTGTGCCTTTGATAAGGGGGAGTACATGTTAAGGAATTCTAGCAATCTTGAACCGATAGTGGATTCAAAAATTTTTGAAAATGTTGGCAGGATACTTAGTGGTCTGTAATTTTCTATTTTTTTAGAGTCACCTCTTTTATGTACCAATACAACTTCCGCAAACTTTAAAGCATCTGTAGAGTTCACTTATCAGTTTTATACATGCCTTGACAATTGTTGTTGGTATCTCATCATGTTCACTGCTTGATTTGTTCTTCAATTTAGCAATGATATTTATTAATTCACTTTGTGACATTGGCCTGAGAAACATTGATTTTTGATTTGCAGTTGTTTTGCAGTAATAGGGAACGTCCCTTAATCACTCTGTCAGGTTTTTTGCTGCATTTATTAGGTATTTGTTGATTTCTTTTATTACGGTAGGTTCACCTGGAATTTCTATCTCGTTTCGTTAATTAGATTTCTTTTTTATCTTGTTGACTATGTTCCAAACTATTTTGGACTTATTGTCTGCTGCTTGCATTCTTTGGCAGTACTTTGTAGCTCTTGAATGCACTAGATAATTATCAGTTTTTTGCTTCCTTATATGTTTCTATATACGTAGGGTCGGTCTGCTTTAAAATCAGCAAGATATCCAGCCTGTTTTTTATTTCCAACAAATTAGTGTCTTTCTCCATAACATTTTTTCTTCCATTTTGTTTCTTGATGAGTTTTTTGGGAAATGACTCATTGGAAATTGATAGGAGCACATTCATAAATGTTGCCCACTTTCCATTTACACAAGGCTCTGTACATTTGCTAATTTGGCTCTAATCTACTTCTGATAACAAATAATTCATATTTTGTTTGCCTTCCTCATTTAAGATTCTGCCATAGTAACTCTCATTTGTGTTAACTTTTCTCAAACTGTAAGTTGGTTTTTGTGCGTTACGGTCTGAGATGTGTGTATTTATTGTTTTACTCACACTGTTCTCATAGTTTGTAAAATATTGTCTATACAGCTTTTGGTTTCTACTGTTATCCTTGTATAATTTAATATTGTTGTTTGTAGATCATATGATTCCATCAACTGAATGAACATTAGTGAATTTTCATCAGTTGATTTTATATTTATGTTAAAATCTCCTGCTATGAATATTGGGCAGTTTTCATCAGCAATGTGTTTCAGAACTTCATCTAGTGTCTGGAAAGAGCTTTTGATATCATTATTTGGCCTATATATGCACAATATAATTGCTCTATTTTCTTTTTCCTCTGTCTCAATAGCACAGCATTTGATAACTCTTGGTATTGACATGTTTAGTATATCATACCGAGGTTTGCACTTAAGGCTGCGGTTTAGTCCATTCAAAGAAACAAGTGTCAGGTTTCTTTGATAACATTTCTGAACGAAAACGAATTTTGTGAATCTAAAAACTGTTTTCGAATCTTGAACATTTTCTCCAGGGGGTAACATAATTTTAAAGTTGAAGAATTGCATCAATAGTTCAAAAATCAAAGTTACAAATTACTCATTTTTTTCACACATAAATTGTCCACATTTAGGAATTAATTAAAAATATTCACTCTCATATTGGACAATTTTAAAATATGTTAACCCCTAGAGAATTTATTCAACTTTAAATTGGTAAAGGATTGAAGCCCAATGATTAATTAGTTTAGAAATCTAATCAAAGAAACCGAGACTTCATCAAAATCGATCGGAAATTCAGAAATAAACGCGTTACTATGCAACTTTTCATACATCAATGATGTATGAAGTTGCTATGATGTAACATCATAGTTCACACGTTTTCCGCGACACAGACCAAGCGCTAATATAGATCTTGAAATAACAGATGATATGTGCTAAGGAACCGATAGGTGTCGTAGATGCAAGATTTATTATGTTATGATGATCGAGTGATAACATTGACACTCCAGAAAGAGAGAGAAGGCTGTAATATTTTCTCTTTCCATTTTTATTTCATGATCCCAAATTATAAAACATTTAATTTGTTGAATCTGGGCGAAAGTATCGTCTTGCAGACGGAAGACAAACCAAGGTCATGTCAGAATGATTTACGAGGTAGAGTGGGAGAAATATTCAACTTGGATAAATAAAGATATTCCTACTCATATAGAGTTAGTATTTATGAATTCATAAATTATTTTCAGTTTATTATCGGATTGGAACGGTCAGTGTATCAAAATTGGATAATATAAAAATTTTCTTGAAATTAAATTAAATAATATTTATGATTTATGAAATGATGACATTATTTATATATTATCCACTAATTATTACTACTTATCACTAATATAACGAATGGGAATTTAGATACAAATAAATCTACGATTTTACAAATCGGGATCCAACGTAGATTTTAGATAGATGTTTGTTCTATTAGATAGATGTTTGTGTGCTTCTAGCACACGATAATAATTTATTGCTATATTTGAACGTTTCAAAGCATGTTTGACAAATTAAAATGTAAATGTGAACGAACAATTTGTTTGTAATTAAATTTATTGACCCTCTACTTCTGGCTTTTCGATGCGTCACATTAATTATTGAAAAAACTAGAAGATTTCTAGAAAAACAAAATGTACTGTTTCCTTCACTTCCATTTTTGGAGGTAAAACATGTTATATATGCATATGGAACTTATATTAGTATATAATAATAATACAGTGTCAAACAAATTAGTATTCATACATTTAATTTTTTCATATAATGAATGCTTAAAATTAATAACCCATCAAAATTCTTATTGCCACCCAATGTATTTATTGATTATGAAAATAATTTTCGATTATGTTGAAATCACAAGCTCAAAAAAATAATTTGTAACAACAATATACCTACGTTTGCATAATCATTTTTAATTTAAAAATATTTTTTTGTTCCACTTTCTTATTGAAAGTAGTTCAGATGACCCTATAAAACTCATTTCTCATTTGAATTGTGCCACAGGAAATGGAATAAAAGATAATGTTTTCAAAATAAATTTAATTGCTTTATTAGAACTACTTCTTCTAAAAAAATAAAATGAAATCTTTCATAAAAATCAGTGAGCACTATATGAGATCTGCAAAAACGAAGTTTTGGTGAACAGATGTTTCAAATTTTTCAATAGGCATATAGGATAATGATTGTTAAATTTATTTATTTATTCTCTCTATAAATTTTATAAATAAAAGAATTAGTATCCTATATGTTTATAATAAATATCGAATTAAAATCAATAATAGGTAGTGAAAATATGAACAAAAGCTTCGTTATATTTTCAAATGCCAAGACAATCTTATTGTTTTTTCTTGTATTCATTTTGAATAAAAACTTTCATTTTAGCCCAATCCTTGTTTTCTGGATAATCCTTTTGAGTTCATCACACTCTAACTTTGCTTTTGAAAATATGCTATAGCGATGTTTTTTTTTCATTGGTCCACTGTACTAGAATTATCTTTTTATTGACGATATTACTAAAATTCTTGACATCTGTGCTAGTTGATGCAATTGCATTATCAAAACCTGCGCACCTGTCTTCTATATATTGTGAGTCTTCAAAATCACTTTCGTCACTTTTCTCGTCACATCGTAACAAATTTTGTTCCATGTTAATGTCAATTTCATAGAATGACTTACCTTTGAATTTGTCAGCAGGACCTTTTTCCATTATCAATAAGAACTTCAATATTTTGCTGTTTAGTAAACATCGTAAAAAAAAAATTAGAATTTTTCTGTTTATTGTAGATATATCCTTCCAGTTTTTTGAAATTCCGGCAATTCTTGGATGATTTTCGTCTTCGACAAAAGTGCAGCCCAAATTTGTCAATTTTAGTTTTGCTCTCGATCAGAAAGAAATCAGTATTTTGTGCACTCGCACTGGGAGCGAAAAGAAGAAAATATATTGAGCAATGTGTTTTGGAAATTAATGGCAATAGGAAATTATTCGAGAAAAGGGGCCAAATCGTTGTTGCCATATTTCAGGACGCAATAATATATGTTTATTATAATTATCAGCGGAGAATATATCATTAGGTGAATATTTTTGGAGACCCCTACAGGAAAGACATCGAACTTCTATATACGCTCTTCTTTCGAAAATAAGATATTACTGCGCCCGACCCTGCATTTCATAAGTGCAGATAACACGAAAATGCTCAAGTAAAATAACATCAGAGCTCGAATTTCATGTTATTCATAAAACATATCGTCTTTCTACATCGAATAATCCGAAATTTACACCCAGGAATGATGAAAACAATGATGCGTCCAATATACGGACGCAGCATTGTTCATGTAGGGTAATTATCACATCCTATATTTTTCATGCCGGTGATTTCGGTATCTCTAGTCATTTCCTCTTCACCATTATTACATATCCATTCTCTTTATAGTACATGCACTATTTTTCTTCCCATTTTTACTTTTTTTATAATTTAAATGCTTTTCCGCTTTCCTTTTTTGTGATTCTTCTTTTTTTTATGTTCCTCTTCTTCTTTCTTTGCCTTAATCTCAAGTATTCGATTTTTTTGTTCAATATTTCGTACTTTTCCTTTTCGAACTTATATTAGTATATAATAATAATACAGTGTCAAACAAATTAGTATTCATACATTTAATTTTTTCATATAATGAATGCTTAAAATTGATAACTCATCAAAATTCTTCATTGCCGCCCAATGTATTTATTGATTTTGAAAATAATTTTCAATTCTGTTGAAATCACAAGATAAAAAAAATTATTTGTAATAACAATATACCTACGGCTGCGTTATCATTAACCTGTTATTTTACAAGCGTTAATACCTAATATAGAAACAATTTAATAAAATTAAATTGCTTCAAGATTTGAAAATGAAAGTAACTTTTTTTAGGTATGCATAATCAGAAAAACTGCACTATTTATTGAAAATTCAATGGCCAATGTTCCTCAGACATGCCATATTAGAAGTTTTCAGTCCCACTGCATGAAATTCTCAGAATTACGAGTTCTTGTATTTGCTAAAGAAGCCGCCCGGCGTCGAAGATGAAAGACTGTTTTGACTGGAAATGAAAGTGGAGTTGTGACTCATCACTGGCACTCTCGATAGCGTCGATACATCATTCTCCTTCAAATTATTTTTCTTTATATTATATTCTGAAAGCGACAATAATTATTCATTTCAAAATGTCCATGATTTTGATTATATAGGTACTTACTCATTATAATCTTCAAGTGATCCCCAAGTAAAATCATATTCGTCGACATTATTATTTCCTATATTTATATTTCCGAGAGTTCCTGCAGAAGTATTATCTTTTATCTGTTCGATCTCCTTATAATTACCATTGTCTAACAACCCTTCTCCGTTTTCAATGACATGTTCATCGAAAACAAATTCACGTTCCCTCGTCTCCACAATATCCATCGCTGAACTGAAAATGTAAAAAATAATATATTCTCCATAAATTTATCACAGTATTGTTTATTTGCAGCAATTTTATGACATCGGCTTCTCTTTGAGCGTTTCTTTTTGAGGTAATTCTTTTCTCGAACCATTCTGAGAACTGAAAGTAAATTATTCGTAATACAATAATAACATGTAAAACAAATTAGTAAACAAACGCTCTATAAGAAAACGAAGTGAATGTATTGATAAATACAATTTGTGATATGGAAATAATTGCTAGGTGTTCCCAAGAAAGTTTTAGGATACTACTCGTTTAGAAATTAAACGAATCTAAGCTTTAGATATTCGTTGGGTCATAAAAGTGAATGATCGTCGAATTGGAGTACCCGCGAAAGTTTTCCAATTTCAGAAAATAAACTTACCGTAATTACAGTTTTGTTTCTGCTTAGTCACTCAACACCAGAACACACTTATACCTCTCGTCGACAGATGGCGAATTATTTAAACTTGAAATTTCATCGAATTATGGGAGGTCGTAGAATGACGTAATATACTATCTTAAAATGATATCGGTATCGCCATCTACTGACGCAACGCAATTTGGAGTTTACTAAACCGCAGCCTTAATATTATCTCGAACATAAATCACACTCCCCCCATGCTCTCCATCAGACCTGCAGAAAGCACTCTCTAATCTAAAGTTCGGTATATAATAGTTTCTAAGTTGTTTCCCTGTTTTCCAGTGCTCTGTGGCACATAATATTTTTTTAAACAGTTTTGTTCTTTGTTAAGTAATTCATTCAAATTATCAATGCAATTTCTAATGAAGCATAAGTTCTGATGTATTATCGTAACACTTTTCGACGTGATTTCGGTGTTTGCGAATTCTTTTCTATTTATTAAAAAGAACTCGTTTTCCTTGTAAAATTGTATCGTCTTATACATACTCCAGTGGGCCAGAAATTTTCGTTGTCTAACTTTTCTTTCAAGGCAAACGGAACTCCTAATTTGAACGATGAGAAATTACCTTTTGTGTCTAATTTTTCAATTATAAAATTCTCATAACTTCTTTAATCATTTAACACGTAGCGTTTTTATTTTTTATTTTTCCAATATATAACCAGGCTTTCTTCTCTTGTTGTATTCCGACTAGTAGACCATTTGATCGGTCATTCGTCGCATTGCCTACTTTTCCGATATTTCTTCTTTTACAATTGACTTCCCTAAAATCATTTCTATGGCTTCCGTCATCTCGTCCTTGTCGATCATCTTGTTGTCCTCACTCACCGGGTTTCATTTGTATATCAGAATTTATTGCTTTTCCTACATGTTCCTTATTAACCTTCTTGTGTGGTCCGTTCTTTACATCGACGCTATCACCATAATTTTTTGTAGCGTTGGCATTCTTCTTATCTATATATATATATATATATATATATATATATATATATATATATATATATATATATATATATATATATATATGAGCTAGATATGTGAACGTGTACGATGTGATGTCTCCATTATCCTTCAAGGGATAAATGTTAGAGAAATATTGAAATCGATGCCACACCTGATGGAAGTGCGAGACATATATGTTTCGTTCTGCAAGGAACTCGTCAGTCGCACCACGTCCATCGAAGTGAGGCAACGATTTCAACCTCCAAGCATCTTCTTGTGACTTCAAGTGGAAGATCGTAGAGTAATGAATACTCTACAATTCCATCTATAGAAATCAGTAGAAAACACCTCTCTCAGATTACAGAGTCACCAAGCATCGAAATTTCACATATCTTCTATACCCGTAGGTATCTACTAAATTGCAATGTCTATTTGACAAATATCATCGAACGATGTTTTTAAATGTCAATTTAAAAACATCGAATTTAACTTCGATGGACGTGGTGCGACTGACGAGTTCCTTGCAGAACGAAACATATATGTCTCGCACTTCCATCAGGTGTGGCATCGATTTCAATATTTCTCTAACATTTATCCCTTGAAGGATAATGGAGACATCACATCGTACACGTTCACATATCTAGCTCTGCTATAACATTCTCTTGATTAATTTCAATTTTTCAAATGAATGTTCTAGTGTTCATTTTCTTAAATATTTCATTCAGTGCCATAAGCACAAAAAATTTCATTTCCTTAAAAATATCGCCGAATTGGCCCCTGAAATACGGGAATAAACGCGAGCGTACTACTAACGCAATCTATTGACATTTAAAAACATCGTTCGATGATATTTGTCAAATAGACATTGCAATTTAGTAGATACCTACGGGTATAGAAGATATGTGAAATTTCGATGCTTGGTGACTCTGTAATCTGAGAGAGGTGTTTTCTACTGATTTCTATAGATGGAATTGTAGAGTATTCATTACTCTACGATCTTCCACTTGAAGTCACAAGAAGATGCTTGGAGGTTGAAATCGTTGCCTCACTTCGATGGACGTGGTGCGACTGACGAGTTCCTTGCAGAACGAAACATATATGTCTCGCACTTCCATCAGGTGTGGCATCGATTTCAATATTTCTCTAACATTTATCCCTTGAAGGATAATGGAGACATCACATCGTACACGTTCACATATCTAGCTCTGCTATATATATATATATATATAAATATTTCATTCATGCCATAAGCACAAAAATTTCATTTCCTTATATATATTATTTTAAATAACATTTGATATTCTTAGCAACAACACACTGCGAAAAAATTTTTCATGCCACGTTTCCCTACGAATGGTAGCTTTGCCAAAACTTTGAAATATTTTTTAACTTTGGCACTAAAATTTTTTTATAGATATTTCAATTTCAATTAATGTTACTTAATGAAATATCATTTATTAAAGTTTTTTAAGTTTTGACGAAGGCACAATTTGTAGAATTCTTTCCACAAACCACAAGACATAAACAGTGTCTTGTGGTTTCATAAAATGTAGCCTTGATGACTATGTTCTCTAACATTATAATATACATGGGATATTGAAGGCGTCTCATCGTACTAAATTAATTGTCTTTAGTGGTAGGTAATACAGTATATAATGGATCAGTGTTTATCCTTTCCTATTAAACTTCTTCAAGTTACTGATATGAGAATATATTTATCCAACAATAAAAATGAGTGTATATAGATTACTGTGAACATCAAAGTTAATGTTCATATTTATTCTGATGATTGTAATAAAAACTTTGAAGGATATGCAGGAATAACATGCTTTAAAGTGAAATATTTTTTCAGATGTCATCCACACTGTAGGTCCAAAAGGGGAGTATCCTGAAAAATTGAAAAAGTGTTATAGAAATAGCTTGGAAGTTCTTGTTTCGAAAAAGTTGAGAACTATTGCTTTTCCATGTATTTCTACTGGAATTTATGGGTTTCCTAATCTTTCAGCTGCTCATGCTGCAACATATCAAGTAAGGAAATACTTGGAAGATAATACAGACCAAATAGATAGGGTTATTTTTTGCTTGTTTATGGATGAAGATAAAAAAATTTATAAAGGGATTTTACAAAGTTATTTTCCCATTTCTAACTAACAATGTTATAATATTATCAATTATATTGGAGTTACTTTAATTTTTGTGTGGTAGGTTAGTTTGTTTTATTTTTACTGTATAGAACTGAATAAACAAAAGTGGCAAAAATCACTTTTGATTCAATAATCCCAATTTAACATGCTTTTTAACACAGCTTCCGCTTTTTCTGAAAGCATGGCATTGCTGTTTATTTGCTATTATATATATATATATATATATATATATATATATATATATATATATATATATATATATATATATATATATATATATATATATATATATATATATATATATGTATATATATATCCATAATTATACATATAAAAGCATACATATAGCAATTGCGCTCAACGCACTCTGTAGATACTAAATGAATAAGAACTACTAGGATATTCTCTAGGAAAAAGTTTCGAATCAAACGAAATAATATCACAGAAGAGATGTAAACTGATAAGTTCCTTATAGAACGAAAACGTTAGTCTTGTGCATCCATCAAGTGTGGATATTAAATTGAATATTTCCTAACTATTATTTTCAATTATTGATAAATATATATATATATATATATATATATATATATATATATATATATATATATATATATATATATATATATATGTATAAAACTTGTTCTCGGAATGAGCCGCGTTCTAGATTTATATAATCTCGACGTTTCGGCTTCCGTTGTGAAGCCATCTTCAGGAGTTGGAATAAATTAGTAAAGGAAAGGGTTACTCGGTTACGTGGCCTCAATCTGCCTACTCCACGAACTGAATGAAGGAAAATGAGGAAAGGTTACCTGGTTACGTGGCCTCAATCTGCCTACTCCACGAACCAAATGAGGGAAACTAGGAACGATAAGAAATGATTCGGTTGCGTGACCTCAATCTGCCTACTCCACGAGCCAAATCGTTTCTAATAGTTAACTCCGAAGTCTCAACCTGCCTACTCTTCGGAGTCAACTATTGATTGAGGCAGTGATATATATATATATATATATATATATATATATATATATATATATATATATATATATATATATATATATATATATATATAATATATATATATATATATATATATATATATATATATATATATATATAAATATATATATATATATATATATATATATATAAAAATATATATATATATATATATATATATATATAAATGTATTAATATTTTTATAGTGAAAATTGAGAATTGAAATTTCATTTCAAAAGTTTTGAACTCGACTGGAATTCGAATCCAGGTCTTCAGGTTTACGCCCCACTGCTTTGGAGTTACATTATTCATGTCCGCACGTGGTTGGTTAACACAAAAAATTACTGTACTATATTTATCATTGTTCCTTAAGGAAAAATTAATACATCTGGGAGGATGGCTAGATGTCACTCACTTTCGCCTGCAAGTATCGAAGACGACAATCCGAGGTACGAATAACTAGATTGACGAATAGAAGAGTGTTAGATATGAATTGAAATTGCATCTCAAAGTGCAGACCCCGCTAGCTTAGCGGTCCAAAGCAGTAGGGCGTAAACCTGAGACCTGGGTTCGAATCCCAGTCTAGTTCGAAAATTTTGAAATGAAATTTCAATTCTCAATTTTCCTTATATATATATATATATATATATATATATATATATATATATATATATATATATATATATATATATATTATATATATTTCTTGAAATTGATTTATTGCCTGTTTAAGATATTTTATTTTGAAAGTTTTTAGCAATAACAGGCTTTTTTTGATAAGAAAAAGTTTATTTTTAAAAGTTAAAAATAAACTTTTTCATATCAAAAAAAGCATGTTATTGCTAAAAATTTTCAAAATAAAATATATATATATAAGGAATATATATATATATATATATATATATATATATATATATATATATATATATATATATATATATATATATATATATATATATATATATATATATATATATATATATGAATGAGAGGTAATAAGAAATACTTGTCTAACAATCATTGACTGCACAATTCTGTATTTGACTAGTTTCGCCTTTTACGGCATTATCAAGAATTCAAGAATGAATACATATTACAAAGACAACCTTTAAATATCTGCAGATCAGTTCGGACCACAGAATACAACCTAAATTGTATTTATATGGTATGTTCTGTGGTTCGGACCCTGTCATCAATATCAACTCCGTTCTATGTTCGTTATACATAGAACATAGAGGTGGATTTCCAAACTATCAGAGATTCAACAATGGGGAGTGGTTTAGGTCTAACTGGTTATTGAGAGGATTGTAATTATCGGATTTTTGGAGTATATTTATTTCCATGGCTTCCAGGTAGTTCATTTTCATACCTTTTTCACAGTAATGAAGAATATTAGGTTTGAAACAGGGTGAGATCTTATGTCCTGTCGATTTTAGATGTTCCCGAAAAGCAGATTGTCCGTTTTTTAAATGTTTTAGCCTAGTTTCAAAACATCTTCCGGTCTGGCCTACATATGATGACTTACATTCTTCACTGTCCATACTATAAATTCCAGATTTGTTCATTGGGTCGGGTTTGGACAATTTGTTATTAAAAATTGTCCAAACCCGACCCAATGAAAAAGTCTGGAATATATAATATACAACTCCACGTACAACTTTCAAGCTAAGCAAAACTTCTAAAGTTGGAGAACGAGTCATCATCAGAAACCAGAGATTAAAATCTGACGAATTCGACAGGGAAATCTCTAACCAGCTGTCTCTCGGACCGACAGAGACAGAAGATGCGCTGCTAAACGCTATTGAATCAGCGGCTCTCAAGGTGGGAGGATATCAAACTGGTCACAAAGTTTCCAAATTAACTGACGAAACGAAAAAACTCCAAGATAAACGCAGAAAAATAAGATCTTCATTGAGAACTGAAAACCAATGGAACGAATATGCGTCCCTGAGTGACGCATATTCTTTATATTATGATATTTTCAAAATTCTCTCCAAACAACAATTTGGATTTCGAACAGGTAAATCGACGCAGGTCGCAATGGCTAAATTTTCTGAGAGTTTTTCGGACACTTGATGATTCTTGACCTAGCTTGTATATCTTTGTCGACTTCGAAGACTCTTGACACAGTTTCACATGAACTATTGCTGGTAAACTTAGAAAATATGGATTTAGAGGCGTTGCGCTGTGCCACGACCACCTTTACTACAGGCCATGAAATGAATATCCGACATACGTCGCAAGGTTGCCTAATATTGCCGCCTTTTCTTGTAGTGGTATACTAAAGCAAACAGGACGCTTCCCAAAACTTTCGCAATTAGAAGTTAAATAATTTGAGCTTTCGGTATAAATACTATATTTTTCAATAGTGTACAGTGTATTACAAGTGATGATGTTGATAATTTGTTGAAATCTCGACATCAAACACTAAAAAACGAAGTGTTTAGTTTGTTTACAAATTTCAGTGAAACGAAATCAATTTCGTGTTGTTCAAGACTTTCGTAGTTTTAAGTAGAATATTTTACGATTTCAGTTCTAATTCTCTATTCTTCAATTCTCTATAGTGTTATTTACGTGCTAGTGTTGATATTTTGTGGATAACCTAATATCAAATTATAAAAACGAAGTCGAGTACTTACGGATTACTTACAAATAATTTGTTTGTGAAATATAGTGCAGAGGATAAGTATTCCGTAGACGATTGAGTAAATTTCAAGCTTGGAATAGGTGAGTTTATTTATAGTAATAAGTATATTTTCTAACCTATTTATTACCGATAACCATCGAATAGACAGATCGCTATTCACAAATCTAACTAACAATAACATATTCTTTCAAAATCCAAACTTTCCTCAAAACAGAATTTTTGGAAGCTATGATTTTATTTATTATTGATAATATTTTAATTATTTGCAACGGGGAGGGCTGAATATACTTACAGAAAATGTCTTATTTCACATGTGTTCCATATTTGAAAAAATTATTAAAGGTATTTCTCTTGAACGTGCCTTTTTGTATAATATACACCAGAAAGCAATTTTGTGTAATCTCACTATTTTAAGAGTGTCATTGGATGAGTCCTTAAAGATTTTTGTTGTTGCTGTTTATGTGATGAAGACAATAAAAATATTCTGAACATGCTGTGTTCCATTTTTTCGAATATCTTATTGAATGATCAGACAAAAAAAAATAATGGAGCCGGACACTAGAAAACTGAAACAAAAAATAAACGAAGAAAGCTCAATACTTTCATGAAGTAGTTTGTTGGTTGCTCTAATCAAAAATATAATATTCATTTATACTAAGGTAAATAATTCAATTTGAGTAATTCCTACAGCGTTTCTTTCAAGGTTCCTATTCTCTCAAATAATTTAATAAATTTGGTTAGGCAACTTTTCATGTAAATAAATCCCACTGACTAATAGAGGTATTTTTTACGCAGTGGGGCTTTATCGAAAACATCGTTGTTTTCTTGCAATAATAAATGTTTTACAGTTTTCTGTTACAGAAATATGTGCTCAGAATACCCAATATAATATTCTATATATTATACATGCTAATAATATTCATTGTTTGTTCACAATATACAAAAATCGTTGAAATAATGCTTGAAAGCTTGGAACATACGACTAGGATAGTATACAACTAAGCACAATTTGTGTGCATGATTCAGAGTTACCTAAATGGTAGGAAACAGCGTGTTGCAGTCTGTGTCAAACACTAAATTTCGGGATGTGAGATGTTGTTCGCCCCAGGGAACTGTACTGGGCTCATTACTGTTTTTTGATCTATTCAATGATTTACTAACTTCGAACGATATCTTCAGTTCGCAGATGATACAGCAATTTTCTGCGAGTCCAATAATTGGAAAGACTTCATAGTTAAAGCTGAAAGCCGTTTTTTGAACGAAGTTAATTTATGGTTTGATTTAAATCTGTTCACCATCAATATTAAGAAAACAAGATCTTCTCTTGTTACAATGTTTGTCGTCAGTCTACACCACTTTACCACCAGTTCTACACCAAAGTTTACACCACTTTGAATAATGATCGCGACCTGCACATTACTGCTACTGAGTATTAAATATCTGGGTTTTGTCATTGATAAAATATCAAGTGGGGTATGCACATTCAAAGCGTGGTGGTTAGGGTGAGGCGACATCATGGCATATTCAGATATAACTCGATTAAGAACTCTTCATTTAGTATTAGTCCAGTCACATCCAGTCTTTCGGAATATTGATTTGGGGTGGTGCTCTGGATGTTCATTTGAAGAGTCTTGAAATAGTTCAGAAATTGATTTCAAAAATAATTTAGAGAGATTTAAAAAGAATAATAGAGTGTTCTCTAGCATTGAAGTGTTAGAGTCTGATGTACTTGACGTCAGAAGATTGTATTTTTAGTCTTGTTATATTAAAATCAAAAAAATGCGGTAGAAGTAGGATACTTAAAGCATTGTTACATTTTATATACATGTTGCAGAGACTATTTATATTTATTTTAGTCATCAAAACGAAAATAATAAAATAAGGATAATAATCTTTATTTCCCCGACTTTTTACAAATTATGGGAAAATGTACAAGCCGGTAGATGATTGTAGATTTTTGCAACCCAATATGAATGCGCTGTCCTGGGTCTGCTTCAATCGAGTGAATCGTGAAAAATTTTTTTTTCAGAAGCATTGCGAGTGACATAACAGTGGATTTAATCAGTCACAGTATAAAAAAACAGGTGATCCCAAATATAAAGAGTACAAAAAAACACAATACAAAACAAGAAATGCGCATTCATATAGGAAACATGGAGCTGACAATTCTCTTCTGCATCACAAATATAGAGATAGACTCAACGCTAGTGCAACCTATCCACGCCAAGATTCCATACTTTGATTGGATCCACTAATGCGTAGTAATAGCAACGTAGAACACCGAGATTACAAAAACTTCTTAGTTGACGCCTAACAAACTGATTTCCTCGCTAATCTGAAAAACTTTACATTACTATGACATTTCAATCTATTTTGAAATTGTCCATATTCTGTTCATTGAGAAAAAAATGCATTGAATAGGTGTGTTGCTTTCAGACAGATACATAACGTACTCGTGGAAAACTATGTTGAATGAAGATTTTTGGTACGAAAGTGCTGGAATAATTTGACCAATGGTTTTCATTGGAAACATTCTCGGCATTCCAAGCAGAGATTTTTTTCATGTGTCACACAGTTGGAAATAAGTGAAAATTCGGCTAAAACTTTTGTATCTTGGCTACTACTAATAAATCCTTGTGTGATCAGTAAATCAAGAACTTTCAAGAACTTATTCCCAGTTAGGCACTTTTGTTAAATTTGCCTGTTTGGCCAACAGAATACACAGGTCCAGAAAAGTTAGTTCAAAAATTTAACGACTTTTTGTTAATCATGGAGCATCTGTCTTGGGACGTGCCATCAAGACTTTTGTAGGACAGCAAAGGCAAACTAAATAATTTTCTGTTTTTGACGTTCAGATGCGGAATCAGTGGTGAGATCCATGAAAAAAAACCCTCCTTTGGTCATGACGAAATACCCATGAAAGTCATCAAGGCATCGATCAATATAATATCTAGTCCCCTGGCTATTATAATTCAAAGGTCATTTATTGAGGGAGTTTTTCCAGAACAGCTTAAAATATGTACAGTCACGCCTGTTTTTTAAAAAGGCGATCAAGAGGATTTCGGAAATTATAGGCCTATCAGTTTGCTCACATGTTTTTCTAAAATTTTTGAGAAAATCCCTTTTAATCCTATTTTGAGTTTCTTTGGAAAATTCAAGCTGATATCTTCATGCCAACATGGTTTCATTAAAGAAAGGAGTAAATAAACAGCAATTTATGAGCTTACTAACACTATTATCAAATCACTTGAGAGGGGGAAGTGCCTGTTGGACTTTTTGTCCGATTTCGATTTGTTCAAGGCTTTCGATTCTTTGGAACATACCTTATTGCTCAAACAGTTCGAATATAGTGCCATCAGAGATAACCAGCTTAAGCTGATAGAAAGTTATCTCAGTAACAGGAAACAAAGAATTAAGATGCCCATTGATAGTAAAACATGGATATCTAGGGATGCAGAATTGATAAGCGAAGTTCTTCAAGGTAGTGTGTTAGGGCCGTTGCTAGTTGTGATGCATGTCACTTATCTCTCGAGAGCTTGCTCTGCTAGAAAATGTTACGCCATCATGTATGCTGAGTATTCCAATTTATTAGTAAGGTCATATGATTGACTCAGGAGCAGCGTTGAAGGGTGTTGAACAGTGGTGTACAGACAATAGACTGCTGATCAACATAAAAAAGACTGAGTGTATATTTTTCACTACCGATAGATTGAAAATTTCACAACCCAACGAAGTTTGCCGCGACCAAAATGCTATTATTGCAGCAGAATCAGTGAAGTTTCTTGGCATCGTTATAGATAGATGTCTTAAATGGACAGAACACGTAGAGTGCCTTAGAAAGAAGCTTGACAAAGTTGTATATACTTTATTTGCTCTCAGAGAGCAAGTACTTACAAATATTCTGAAGGTGTTACACTAGTCAAACTTTCAGTCAATAATGTCGTATGGGATTATTATTTGGGGAGGATCTTGATGTGTGGAGAGCATCTTCGTAACGTAAAAATGGGTTTCGAGAACAATTGCCAAGCTTCTGTACAGGCAATCATGCAGGGGATTTTTCAAGAAGTACTCTATTCTCACGGTGTATGGACAGTATATTTACTGACTGCTCATGTTTTCTTCTATTCCCTCTCTCATTATTTTGAAGGACCAAAAAATACGAATGGCACACGGAGAATTTTTCCTTATTGGTATCCTGTACATTGCTCAACGTTGAAAGAAAGAGGGAACCAGTATATGGCGATCTCGTTGTTTAATTCCCTTCCCCGACAGCTGCAATTCGCAAGTGACACAAGGCATTACGGAAGAAGGATCTATAAATTTCTGATGGATTGTGGACCCAACTCAATATCTAGGATTGTTGGACCCAAACTCAATTAAAGAATTTTTAAATTGAATTTTGTAAATTGAATAGCAGTGCGAAATTCTATTATGTTTTGAATTTTCTGACGTTTATTTTGACCTAACTCTATTTTGATATTGCATTGCCCTTTTGTAATAGAATCTATATAATTGATTTTTGGGTTTAATAAATATTATTATTGTTATTATCATTTTTATTATTATTATATTCTTAAGGGTGAATTCCTGTTAAGGCATGCAAGCAGTCTGTTGGACTCGAATGGAAAGCCCCTGTCGCTGTTCTGTATTTTGGATGACGTGTACTGCTTTTATCAGAAAGCTGTTAGATGATTCGTATGCCTGTGATCCATATTCAATTTTGCGTAGTATGAAGAATATGTAAATATTCGATAATATTTCTAAGTGTGCTCTCCATGAACGGTGGGAGAAACATTTCAAGAGATTCAATCTATTTTGGCATCTGAGAATCAAGTCTTTTAAGTGAAAATTTCAATTAAGTCTATCTTCAAATATGCTTTAACCTGAAAAATCCAAAAATCATCTACGATCAATTGAAAACAACGAATTTCATTTGTTTGGTCTTGTATTTCGTCTACTAATCTTCACTTACTACTATAATTATTATTACTGTATATTAAGTACTACCAAAAAATTTACGATATTTCAATAAATATCATAATTTGTTTCAAATATCAAATATGTTTCTTACTTAGGAAACATTGAAATAGAACTCCATTCTAAGCAATGGGAATATCTTTGTTGTCCATTAGTAAATATCAGTCTACATTCTCTGCAAATTCTGTTTTTTTAATACCTAGAGTTTTCTAGAATTAATATAATCAACAGCGCATGATGACTTAATGCATTTATTTATATCTGTACATGATAATGGAAATAGAGCGATTTATGTAAAAACACTTTGTTTAACATTTAAATATTTTTTTTTCATTAAAGAATCCAAACACATAATTCGTAAGAATAGATATATTCATGAAGGGAGATCATTTTGGAATAAACTGAAACGTAAGTATGATGGACATCTTAAATGTTACCACTTTAAGTTAATCATACAATCAATATATATATACATTAAACATGACGATAAATTTACAATGTACAACGAATTGTGTTGATGATTGAGTATTATAATTGAGTATTATCAGTTTATATCTGCACCGATTTCCTCAGTGTTCCACATTTCAGTCACCTAATTTCACTTTGAACATGAAGTCATTTATTCCCAATGCCAGTTTTCCTATAGCTGGCATGTTTTTTATTTGTCACCTCGAGTCAGAGGGATCTCCTCCTGGATCACTTTCATCACCAAAAGAGTTCCCTTGCTTGTTATAACTTGCTGAACGGAAATGCCTTTCCTGAAGCTGCGATCCAGCTGATCCTCTTCTTGAACTCAAACCAGATCGTCCTTTACAGAAACATGTACAAATTATTCTCTTGAAGGCAAATCTGAAATCCTTACTGAATAAGGCATATATCAGTGGATTTATGGCACTGTTCACATAACCTAACCAAAAGAACACAGAAAACACAAGTGGATGTATGCACTCTTTGCAGAAAGCACGAATAAGGTACATGGTGAAAAACGGTAACCAACACACTATGAAGCCACCTACTATAATACCAAGAGTTTTTGCGGCTTTGGTCTCCATTCTGAATCGCTTTACTTGGAATTTTATATTCCTTTTCCCCATTTTCTTTGAAATAAGTTTTGTTCTTCCGTCTTCGCTGACTGTAGATGGCGAAGTAGGCGGCCTATCTATGCTGACAATGTCGCTATTTGGCGTCAGTGCGCGTCGAGAAGATCCTGTAAAAATTCAACAGAAGTATGAATTTTCTCCAGACAAACGAAATATGTGTTCATATTAATTTACAAATTTTTTAAAGATTATAAGGTGGCAAGTAGAGAATGAAAGAATTTAAGCTTTTCTACTAACACTTTTTAAGACTACCAAATCGATAGGTATATATGGTTAATTCCATCTGCATTAATTCTTAGTTCAATTCCAGAGTTCCTCAAATTACATAAAATGAGCCGAAATATTGGATAGTAACAACTGAATCGTTTGTAGATGAATGAGACATATTATCAATTTTGAATTGAAGAATTGTCTGTCGGTCGTGTAGAAGATCCAGTTCATTTTGAAGAGAAACTTCAAACGACATTGATCCAGGATTTTGAGAAATATTAAAGATCTCACTGTACTGTGGAACTTTCTTAGTGAATAGTTGTCTTGGAACCGAAGTTTTCCTTCCGGTGGCAAGAATACCTTCAGAACTATTACTGGAAAACTAATGATCAGTCTATCCAATTTTTAACCTAGGTGAAATTAAAAAAAAACGGCGGAAAAACGTTATGCTTCTTGAAAAACGTCAACAGAAAATATCCGATTAATATCTAGCTTATATATCGACAGAAGTTGCTGTAATTGGGAGGTTAACAAAAGAAATATATGGAATTCAGATGAAAATATACACCTAAGTCATATTTATTGATCACGACCAAGGTTTTTGAAACGAGACGCATGAAAAAACGTCTTCGAAAGTTATATTTTTACGGAATAATTGCAATGGTTCTTTTTATCAAGTTATTTGTAGAAAAAAAAAGTTGATCACATTGATATGAACGAAATATAAAAATTAAAGTCCAGACAAAATATTGGTGCAATTCTGAAGATAAATTTCATGCTTGATTCATGCGAATGAATTTGGAAAGAAAGTTAAATTTCGAATTACAAAACCTCCTTTACCTCCTTGAGTCATGTCCTTTGTCAAGGAGGTGACTCGTTAAGGAATATCTAACCGATCAATATAATACTGAAAAAATTATTATAATACTGAAAGATTTAACACGAGCCAATGTATAAAAACAAAAGTTGAAGAAAATGGTAAGCGGCACCTGGAAGTAGCTTTTGAAGTCAACGACTGCTTCCAAGCTTTACCGTCATAAATTACTCCTGTTTTTTTATTATTTATCTCCCGTTAAACCATATATTTTCAGAAGGCGCTGGACAATCAGCAAAAAGGTATAAAAATAAACGGAATCCCAATAAACAATATACGTTATGCTGATGACACTGCCATCTTAACAAACGATTTGGAAGATCTACAGCAATTTCTAAACAAAATTAAAACGATAGGTAAGGAATATGGACTCAAAATCAACACCGAAAATACAAAATTCATGATCATCAGCAGAGAACAGCATAATCAGGCCCAAATAATGATTGAGGATAAACCCATAGAAAGGGTCAATACATTTAAGTACCTTGATTGTAACATTAATGACAAATTGGATAGCGATATAGAAATAAAAATACGGACGGCGATGGCAAGAACTACATTTATTAAATTCCAGAGATATCTATGTCGAAGAGAAGTATCATTAGACATAAGACTTCGTATGGTAAAATGCTATATTTGGCCCATAATAACATATGGGGCCGAAACATGGTCACTCAAAATAAAATCCATGAACCGCAAAGAGGCTTTTGAGATGTGGACACTCCGCAGGTTATTAAAAATTCCTTGGGTGGACCGAATAACGAATGAGGAAGTACTTAGAAGAGCCGGCGTCGAGCGAGTGTTATTGAAAAATTTAAAGCAACGCAAGATCTCTTATTTGGGCCACATACTCCGAGGCATTAAATATGAGATCCTAAGACTAATATTAATGGGTAAAATAGAAGGTAGAAGAGGTCCAGGCCGAAAACGGCATTCATGGTTGTGCGATATCAGAACTGGTGTGGAGTGAAAAACGTGGGTGATATATTCGCACCAGCTACGGAGGGGCAATTACGGATTATAGAATGAGTGGATGATCGCCTACACGCTGTAAGCGTTGGCACGAGAAGAAGAAGAAGAAACCATATATATATATACATATACATATTCATTGCTATCTTGAACCATTTTATTTATATTTTCAGAAAGAAATTATTGGTCTTTGCCTGAACGTGAACAACAACGCATCGTGAGTCAATCGAGATAAATATATATAGAATTATAACAAATTTGAAAACCTTCCTTCATTTGAATATTGGTTCATAATATAATAATTAATATTGTGATTGTTTGTGTGTTGATGACAATATATTGATGAAATTTCATTTGAAAAAGGCCCAAGAAAAGGACCGAAACGTTATGTGATATAGATGTTCAATAAATATTTTTGAGAACCAGAAAACCCAATAATTTCTATCTGTGAATATATATATATATATATATATATATATATATATATATATATATATATCTATATATATATATAATAAATACTGAGACTATTGATTGAAATATTTCAAATAAAACTCTCAGGGAGCTGTCTACACAAATGTTGGCAACGAGAACGAACCCGTCACTTTCAAAAGTGAATATTAAGAGCGTTTCGAGAAATTCATCGATTTTGTTGAATGATAATAGGATACAATTGTTTCATTATTATTATGACTTTCAAAACGTCCATAGGTCCTATACCAAATTGAGAGAATTTTTCTCAGTGAAAAATTCAGGTGAGCTCCCTCTATCGAGAAAAAGACGTATAAACTCTCCCTGGCGCTGAAGATTCCTACTCATGACAACAGTATGGTACATAGGCATGGGACTATTCTTAACATTGCGGACAGTTTTCTGCAGTGTTTGAATGGAAATTCTACAAAGCTTTGCACTCGCGCTGCTATTGTCATGAGTAGGAATCTTGAACGCCAGGGAGAGTTCATACGTCCTTTCCCCGAAAGAGGGAGCTCACGTAAATTTTTCACTGAGAAAAATTCCCCTCAATTTGGCATAGGAGCTATGGACGTTCTGAAAGTCATCAATTCTTGATTGATAGATTAAATATGGACTGATGATTCATAATAATGATTGTTTGTGAATCTTGAAACTATATATATATATATATATATATATATATATATATATATATATATATATATATATATATGTTCAATAATATTTATGAAATTTTAGCCAAAGTATTACAATTATTTTGTTTCTGTCCTTTTTCATTTTGAGGTTTTGCCGCTTATTTAAATAGATTATATAGACTATATATAGATTTGGGATATATGCCGAGAAATATCGAACTATTTCAAATAAATCTCACGTGGAGCTGCCTATACAAAGGTTCTCAAGGAAAACACAACCTATCACTTTCGAGAGCAAATATTAAATGAGTTTCATATATATATATATATATATATATATATATATATATATATATATATATATATATATATATATATAAGCTATAGTGCTCATCCCATACTTTAAATATTAAATATATGAAAGTAAACTAGGAAATTATTTCGAAATTTTTTTGAACTGATCAAAAGAATATATTAGAGCTGGTGAACCTGTACGATGTGATGCCCCCATTTTCCTTCAAGGCGCAAATGTTAGAAAATAAAAAAATGGGTGCCTACACTTGACGTGGCACATATGATGAATTGTTTGAAGAACGAATTGTAGAAGAGCAGTACTGTCTTGTGTTTACATCCAGCGGTTATAAAGTTACCGACTTTGTTGTCAATACTTGTAAATATTTTGCTCGAAGTTCGACCAGTTTGTTTAGAGTCATTGCATAAGATTTTTCTCTAGTGTTCACTGATATCATAATGCTTCTAGATTGTCCTCAAAGACGTATAAAAATGAATATCGATTGTTCCGCAAATATTTATTATTCAAGCAATGAACTATTCATTTCCACCATAACACTACCATTGATCTTCATCACCCAGTGTTCCGTATTTCCCTTGTGCTATTCACAATCGTTCTCTTTGGTGTAGTAATGTCCGGTGCTTCGGGCAGTTTACTGGGTTTGCAAATGGCCCGCTTTATCGATGTTGGCTAATCTTCTCTTTCTGAAATATCTGAGAACATTTGTCTTTCTCTCGAGTGTTTTGCAATGAATATTGCACAGATGTTTCCTGACCACGAGGGTCAGTAAACGGTTTTGGACAGAACAGGATACACAGTCATATATATATATATATATATATATATATATATATATATATATATATATATATATATATATATATATATATATATATATATATATATATAATATATATATATATATATATATATATATAATATATATATATATGATTTATATACAAAGTAATGTATAAATAAAAAAAAATAATACAAAAATTCAGGCGACATATTGAACACAGTATTCTAAATTTCTTATTAGTATCTGAGAAAGCTATAATGTTTCATGAAAATTTATTTCTAACTCTCGGCTTAATATTTCACAATGTGAGCATTCAGCTCATTATCATGCTTGATAGTTGAATAAAATAATAGAAACGTTGTAATTTTTTATTTACAAAGAAAATATTTATTCACAGCTTATATATTATATATATATATATATATATATATTTCTATCTCGGCTTATATTTCATATGTATATATATATATATATATATATATTTGTAATTTTATTTTACCATTATTCATATATTTCTGGACCATTAAGCCAAAAGTTTGATTTGAATTTTCATTCAATCATGTTTCACCAAGAGGTAAAATGAAATAAATAAATAAATAAATAAATGAAATTTCAATTTAAATTTTGTATAAATCTACAGAAATAAAGCTATGGTAAATGAATTCATCCTTATATCACCTATATCATCTTCTCTCAAAGTTACAACACTTTTTTATTTCTGCAAAAATATTGAAACGATAAAGGCGACAACAATTTTAATGACTGATATTACATAGTAGTAGTATTACATTACTGACATAGACTTACGACCATCCCGCTTTCCGAAGAAAATTTCAACAAAGAAGTGGAAACTTTGAAACTTCTAGCAAATAGTAACTGTTATGATGAGAATATAATAGATAATCTTATGAAAAAAAACAACGGAAAATTCTTTTAAATTCAATTTATCCATCTCAAATTATGAAAAGCAAACAAAAATATCATTTTATTAATTTCATACCTCACCTCAGCGAAAAAATTCGCGAAAGATTAAAGAAGAAAGAGATAAAAACCATTTTTACCAACAAAAGAAATATTGAGTCACTTTCAGTGAATAATAAAGAAAAGACAAATGTTGAAGACAAAAGCGGATTTATAAAATTTTTTGTAATGAATGTCCAGCGTTTTATATCGGCCAAACAGGTAGAAAAATAAAAACTCGGGTTGACGAGCATAAAAGGTCGATTTTGTATAATGTTAATGAAACCGGATTTTCAGAACATTGCATTAACTCTAACCACTTCATAGACTTTGAGAAAACCAAATGCCTACACGCAGGTAATAAAGGAAAACGTTTAGACCTTTTGGAAGCAATTGAAATAAGCAGTTCTTGGAAGAAAAAAGAAGAAATCGTAAATGAACAAGTAGATTTTCAATTATCCTCCCTACTCACATCCATTGTATAGATATAAATTTGTTATACGTTCCTTTTAGTAGTTTAGTCTTGAAAATGAGCTAACGCTCGAAACATGTTGACTATTTCATATTGTTAAATAAATCGTGAAACATTAAGCCAAGAGTTTAATTTAATTTAATAAACAACAATTTTTATGAGTGTTGTTCAAGATATATAATCAAATATTTTCATAGGTACCTAATAGTAAAAATTGAGTTGATATTCTTCAGTCAATTGAGTTTTCTTGGTTTATCAAAAAATCTTGAAACTAGAAATTGATATCTATTTTATATGAACTATATAACCACCTTCATATTACGCTTATACATATCTTTTATATGGGAAATAAAACTTGTAAAATGGTGAATGCGTCGGATAAGTTTAACCAAGAAATGAAACCTCTTCTTCCAACATTCGCTATTATTACAGTGAATGAATTATAGATATATTTCAATCGAAGGTAGAGACAATAAAGAAAATTTATATCTAATAATGTTCATTTAAATCTTGTACAATACTTTAAGGTATGATAATGTGAACAATTAATTGTTAGAGTATGATTTCAAGCTCTAAATTGTTGAAATAGTTGTTCAGGATATTTTATAATCAAACTTTTTCATAGGTACCTAATAGTGCGAATCGATCTGAGATTCTTTAGTCAATTCAGTTTTTTCGGTTTATCAAAAATTCTCGAAACTAGAACTTAATATTAATTTCATATAAACTATATAACCACCCTCATATTACACTTCACAACTATAGCTTTTATATAGGAAATAAAACTTGCAAAATGATGAATGCGTCGGATAAGTTTAACCAACAAATGAAACCTCTTCTTCCAACATTCGCTATTATTACAGTGAATGAATTATAGATATATTTCAATCGAAGATGGAAATTTTTCAATAATGAAAATTTATATCTGATAATGTCCATTAATATCTTGTACATTACTTTAAGGTATGATAATATCAACAATTAATTGTTAGATTATGGTTTCAGCTCTAAATTGTTGTAATAGTTGTTCAACATATCTTATAATCAAATCTTTTCATAGGTACCTAATAGTGCAAATCGAGCTGATATTCTTTAGTCAATTCAGTTTTCTTGGTTTCCCAAAAATTCTCGAAACTAGAATTTGGTATCTATTTTATATAAACTATATAAGCACCCTCATATTACATTTCAGAACTATAGGAAATAAAACTTCCAAAATGGTGAATGCGTCGGATAAGTTTAACCAACAAATGAAACCTCTTCTTCCCACATTCGCACATTCAACGATGTTGAATCCGGCTACTCTATTATTACAGTGAATGAATTGAAGATATATTTCAATCAAATGTGGAGACAATGATGAAAATTTATATCTAATAATGTCCATCTAAATCTTGAACAATACTTTAAGATTTGATAATGTGAAGAATTAATTTTGTTAGAGTATGATTTCAAGCTCTAAATTGTTGAAATGCTAAATTGCACAGAAACTGCTCAATTTCCCTGTCATTGATTTTACAGTTGAAATTTTATAGAACTGTGTTTGCATTTACAATTGACTATATGTGAGCTGATCCAAACATATGTCGGGGGAGTTAAACAGTAGCCTGTCATACAATTTCTATGAAAATTGGCAGAGAACTTTTATTTCATAAGAATTTATTCCTTTTGAACAAAAGATGCTGAATATGAAGGTGTTTTCCATTACTCTCATTGCTACGAACAAACTGTTGTAAATAAAATTCTCAAGATATTTTATAATTTGATTGATGGCCTTGCTTACTATTCTATACAAGGTGTTATTTGTTAATCGAATTTTGTATGGATATTTGTACTACTCAATGAGAAGTCATTATAACGGATATAATAAGAGGCAATCGTCTAATTTCCATCTTTTACATAGGTATTCCACATTGTAAATTCTTAACGCGTAAGAATGACACCTTACCCCTGTTGAATGAGGTGAACGGTATACAATGATCACAGCAAGAATGTTCTACCTTGCTTATCTGTATGTCATCTCCTGAAATTGTCGTCAAAATCATTTGTTGTTTTCTCGATTGAAAAAATTTTCATGGCTATACTCTGATGTTTTATTGTGAAATCTTTTTTGATATTTTCTGTATCTTATTCTGAAATATCTGTTGGTTTCACGAATGCAAATTTTCAGGTCACATCAGCACTCTAATTGATAATTTCAGTTCTATACATTCGACTAGGTTTTACTTCATGTTTTTCATAACTTTTCCTTAAGTATAATTAGTTCCGAATGCAAAATTTAGTTGTACTTATTCAACAGGTATTTCATTTTGTGGATGAATTATATACTAGATTTCTTGGTAAATTAAGATTTTCGGTAGGTTTTACCTAAAAGCTATAATCGTTGTTGAATGGAATATGAAATACACATTCCAATAACATTAAACGGAAAATTATCATGAATAATAAACCAATATCTAAAACTTTCGATGGTCCAACTGATTTTCTTTGATGGTTTGAATTCTTGGCAGATTAAACCGGAGAATATCTTTCAAAATAAGAACGAAAATTATAAATTTTCAAATTATCATATGAATTGAAAATTCATATGATGTATCATTATGAATTGAAAATTCATATGACGAACAAAATAAGTTCACTGTGGAGGAAGAGAGTGAGGGATTTTTTCCATTCTTGGATACATAAGTTATCGAGGCTGACGTGGGTGTGATCGAATTAGATTGGTATCGAAAGCCATTATCCTCGGAAATATACTGACACTATCGTTCTGATAATGACAAGTACATTTAAATCTAATCGAAGAATTTTAAGTACTGCCGATTCGAATTTTTTGTCATAGTTCGTTGTCATGTTTGGAGATGATCTTGATGGGTAATGGATATCACTTATTAAAAAAATACTATGGAGTACTTGTGCTACACCACCTGATTGGTCTCGTAGCATTCATCAGATAGAAGTAGGTTCTTCAGCTGTTTCACGTACTCCTGTTCTATTATTACAGGTCCCTTCACTTTCCGTCACCTCTGATTGTGAAACAATCATATATTTTTTTCTGAAATACAAGTAAAGCCTTCTGTTGAAAGTTAACAGATACAATTTATCCTTTGACGATTTTTGTCTGTGTATATATTAAAATTCGTGTTTAGAATGTGACGAAGTTTAATCGGTCTAACGCCCCAAACCATAAAAAAACAGAAGAGTTATTCAAGAAAACGACGTCAGACTTCATTCACCCTAACAACAAATTATGAGGTTCTCACCAACGTGCCAAATTACCATAAATGAATGGTTTTTTAGAGATGTGTTATATTAATCAAGAGTCACATAGCATCAACAAGAACACCGATACTGCAAAACTCAGTTGCATATAGCATATATGGTCACCTTTTATCCCTCAATATGAGCGTTAGTCGTTCTTTTGGTTCACTTGTTAATAGGACTTTTTGGTTTCATTGTCGCGTTTTGTACTGTGTTGGTGCGTTCAGTTGTCTATATTGTATTGTCTATGTATTGTATATTGTATATTGTCTATGCTTTCCACCGTAGTTGACGTATCGCATTTGACACTTGTCATTTTGCTTTTTTCTTTCATTTGCTGTATGCTGCATTACTGATGCTACTTTGTTTATTATATTCTAGATTACTGCCGGTATATAAGATTTCAAACAGAAGCTTCAAGTGTTTATGGTCTTCAATCTATTGTTGTTATCCAATATTGTGATTCTTTATTCTTGGGATTTATATCTTTTTCATCCTGATTTGGTATTGTGATTTTTCCTGGTGAAGGATAGAATCATTTTTCAAAATAAACACGTGTCCAAAGAGCTGGCACTGGTAACATTGAACGATTTCCGTTTTTAACCCTCAAACTCTCTTCCTGTACAGATAGTCCGCAGCAGAATCTCAGGTCGTTGTAGATGGTCTTGTATTCGTTCGATAATTCGACAAGGACTAGTAGGGCCGGCAACCCTCTTTTGCCCTTCATCCTGACAACTTTTGTGACAGGATAGCCCTGCACTTCCAGATCTTCAGCGATTTCTTCCACGGTATTCTCAGTCATGATACCCCCTAGTACCACCTTCAACTGTTTTTGACTTTTCAGTTGGTAGGTGTAAAATTGGATATTTCATTCCTTCAGTAAATGGAGCATTTTCCTATAGTTGTTTTCAGTGGTTGGCTCAACTTGTACACCTTGGTAAACGAGTTTCGCCTTTTTATAGCTGATCTCCATATTTTTCGTTATTTTTTTTATCTCGTTCTACTTATCCTTTTCTCGAATAATAAGTGGAACTATTCGTTCCTTTCGTGGTTTCTTGATTGTTATATTTTTTGATTCTTCTCTTTTCAATTCAGCATTTTCTTCTGGGGTAGTTTCGATGTCCATCTCTTTTTCAGTGATAAGTGTCTGGAATTTATTACTAGTTGTTATATTCATTGTGTCTAGTGCACTTTCATTGCTTTAACCTGCTGTCTTTTTGGGAACTTTAAATTTATCGTCTTCTACCGTTCGTTTTGTAGACTTTTTTTCATTATTTTGGAGTTGCCTCGTGAACGCCGTGTCGAGTTGAGATAGGAAGCTATGAACATTGTAACCCTGTGTTGTTAAGTCGAAAAAATGATCCTTCACCGATTCGGCCCGTCATCTGGCGTTTTCCATTATCGTTTCCATATTCTTTCACTTGTTGTCGGGTGTATAATATACGCGATTTGTTCTATGGCCACGGTTGGAGTCTTACAAAAGTCGAAACACGTGGTACTATGTTCCGTATTCCACCAACTTCGTTTAACCTGAGATTTACAAGATCGCATTTTTCTGCGCACAAATTTGCAGAATTTTAATGCTCTGCGCACGATTGGTCCTTCGCTGATAATCGTCTACCAATGTCCTTCCAATGTGGATGCTAGTCGTCGAATGAATGAGAGAAATGATTGATTGATGATCAATGAATGTTTGAAATAGAGCAGAGTTAGGTGTTCAATACGAACACCTAACCAGCCACAACATTAACTTCGACAATAGTAATCGAATTGATTAGAGAAGCCATCGAAATAGAGAAGATTGGTAATTTGAACAATGAGGACGATACTCTGAAGTTGTCGAGTACGTGGAAATCAATAATAAGGCAATACACCAAAATTGACCAACGTACAGAAACATCAAGACAGTCAACAGGAGATATCCAAGACAACCCAGTTGAGGCGGCGGAGCCAACGCTACCGCTAACCAATCAGCACCATTATAATCTCCGCCAGCGATGAAAGTTATAAATACAGGTGGCCAGCAAACCGATCTCTCATATTATATACACATACGATACCCCTCTACCGAACAATATACATACACAAAGTTCTCTTTTTGCAGACAACACTGCCCTATGGACCACAGGCAGAACATCAGCTGTGTGCAGCCGTGGACTGCAGAGGTAACTGGAGGCGTTCAGTGCATGGGCGAGCAGATAGAGAATTACAGTGAACCCAAGTAAAACACAATCGATTCTTTTCCACCATTATAACCTCAGTAAATCGCGTAAATTCACAAAAAATCACGTTCAACTGTCGCTGTGGGGTGAAAACCTACAACTTCAGGATGAAATCACTTACTTGGGTGTCACTTTTTCAAAATTTAATTCATGGAAATCGGACATAGAAAAGGTGTTTAAGAAGGTTCGCAATAGGGCAAACTTACTGTACGCACTAACTGTAGGCAGAATTGGGGGATGTAATCCCCAAACTCTGCTCAACACTTATAAAACATTCATAAGGCCTGTTGCTACGTACAGGTGTTTGTTATATGCGACACTTCAAAAACACTTAATGAAGAGAATGGAGAGCTGCGAAAGAGCAATCATTCCTAGCATCTTCAGACTTGGAAGATTCTATCCTTCGATACATGTCCATGAATTCGCGAATATCGAAGCAATTTTTAATTTCATGAAAAAACTCCAAGCTCGCTACGCATTACGTACTACAAGGACCCAACCAGGATGCCAAGAATACTCTGATAACACCTGTAATTCATTGGTAAAGTCAACTCTGTAAAAAGCCTAAAATCAAAGCCGCTTTCCCGCCAGCTGGAATACTGCGTTCCTTAGAGGATCTGCCAGAAGAAGTCCTCGACCACCTAGAGGGCATTCCCTTAATACTACGGTAACGCGAAGTTCAATAAAACCGTTATCGATACCCGTTAGGATAAAACGTTAGTTAGTTCGCGGAAACATCGCAGTGCGCGAAAAAGTCACTTGTGCGCGAGTTAAGTGCGCTAAATCGGAAAATTCAACAAACACATTCCAATAATTTCATTATCATTTTGATATTAATGTTAATAATAACAATAAAAAACAATGTAATACTATGAAATAATTAAGAAACATTGTACAATACGTGGGTAAAGTTTTCTGTGGTTTCCTTTACCATCAAATGTCAGATGAATTGAAAGTCGGACATTTGACCAAATGGCACGTAATTAAATTAAAAACAACAAAATAACGGCCACAGCCGTTAATCCCTCGAAAGTAAATATATAATAATATTTTTTTTTCTCTCCTAATATTTTGCAAAGATAAAAGGAAAAGTAAAGTAATACGGGTTGAAGAAGGTTGCAAAACCTTATAACATCCCGCCCTTTGAATATATATTTACCAAACAATGTATCCCAAACCAAACTAATTGACCGATCTCTCACTCAGTAACCAGACTTCGAGCAATCAACAATCAATAATTAAAGCAATGATAATGTCAAGTGAGACCTTGACGAAACGTCTGCCAGTTTTCAACAGGCATTCAACAAATCAACGGATGTATTTCCGGACCAATATACCATTATATTTTTCCATACGTGAATCTATACGTTCAAACAATATATATATATATATATATATATATATATATATATATATATATATATATATATATATATATATATATATATATATATATATCCTTCAAGGGATAAATAAGAAATTTTTTTGTGCTTATGGCACTAAATGAAATATTTAAGAGAATGAACACTAGAACATTCATTTGAAAAATTGAAATTAATCAAGAGAATGTTATAGCAGAGCTAGATATGTGAACGTGTACGATGTGATGTCTCCATCATCCTTCAAGGGATAAATGTTAGAGAAATATTGAAATCGATGCCACACCTGATGGAAGTGCGAGACATATATGTTTCGTTCTGCAAGGAACTCGTCAGTCGCACCACGTCCATCGAAGTGAGGCAACGATTTCAACCTCCAAGCATCTTCTTGTGACTTCAAGTGGAAGATCGTAGAGTAATGAATACTCTATAATTCCATCTATAGAAATCAGTAGAAAACACCTCTCTCAGATTACAGAGAGAGATTATTATCGATTTCAATATTTCTCTAACATTTATCCCTTGAAGGATGATGGAGACATCACATCGTACACGTTCACATATCTAGCTCTGCTATAACATTCTCTTGATTAATTTCAATTTTTCAAATGAATGTTCTAGTGTTCATTTTCTTGAATATTTCATTTAGTGCCATAAGCACAAAAAATTTCATTTCCTTAAAAATATCGCCGAATTGGCCCCTGAAATACGGGAATAAACGCGAGCGTACTACTAACGCAATCTATTGACATTTAAAAACATCGTTCGATGATATTTGTCAAATAGACATTGCAATTTAGTAGATACCTACGGGTATAAAAGATATGTGAAATTTCGATGCTTGGTGACTCTGTAATCTGAGAGAGGTGTTTTCTACTGATTTCTATAGATGGAATTATAGAGTATTCATTACTCTACGATCTTCCACTTGAAGTCACAAGAAGATGCTTGGAGGTTGAAATCGTTGCCTCACTTCGATGGACGTGGTGCGACTGACGAGTTCCTTGCAGAACGAAACATATATGTCTCGCACTTCCATCAGGTGTGGCATCGATTTCAATATTTCTCTAACATTTATCCCTTGAAGGATGATGGAGACATCACATCGTACACGTTCACATATCTAGCTCTGCTATAACATTCTCTTGATTAATTTCAATTTTTCAAATGAATGTTCTAGTGTTCATTTTCTTATATATATATATATATATATATATATATATATATATATATATATATATATATATATATATATATATATATATATATATATATATATATATATATATATATATATATCCAAATCAAAATCCAAAAACATTTTCATTCAATTAATGATATTTTTTTCATGATATTCAATCAAAAAATTATATTATATTGGTAAATAACGAAGAGAAACGTAGAAGATGAGCCAGAAATACTGGAAGAAATTTAGTATTGAATGATGATTAGTTAAGTCGGTATTGCTTGATGATTAATTATGTGTGTATATTTGCCGAATATCATTCGATAGAGTTTCAATGAATTATTTGCAAAATTGTTTCGTGACCAAATTGATAATTATGACATCATTTACGCCTGAATTGTAATTTGCGTAGGTGAGTAATTACGATGTATTTGAATATTTGATCAATACTTGGCATTAATGTTCCTTGTCATCAATATTGACAATATGTTGAATAATATATAGATAACACAGGCCAACACACATTTTGGTGCCTGCGATTTTTTAACTGTTCCTGAGTAATTTTTGGATGCAGAATGTAAAAAAGTTCTCAGATTTTGTCTATCAGATCTAGTTTTTGAGATTCTTTGAAAAATTGTGTATATAATTTACGTTATAACTGTTATAATATATAATATAACTATTGACAGTTAAAAAAAACAAAGACACATGGATTTAAGTATTTATTGCAAAAACTCAATTTACATAATAACGTTAGTCACTTATCACATAAAAAATTTTTTTTTAGATAGATAGTAGATTTTTTTCTTTTAATCTGGATGCAAGTAATTCAGCGGATTCCTTTGAGAGATTCAGGTCTCTTATAAGATCGTTTAGTTCTTCTTGATTGAAACACTGCGGAGTTGCTAAATCTGCTTCAAAATCGCTGTCGTTTTCTGATTGAATTCTTTTAACTTCGTCAGACGTTGATGTTTCTGTATCATCTTCTGTCAGTTCAGGTAGACTGCTGAATGATGGAACGGGTATTTCTTCCGAATGCACTACAGGCCTTCTTGCAGAATCTAGATCAGGATATGTCCATTTGTGTCTATTGTTTCTATTTATGCCTTTAATATTAACGAGACAAAAATAGCAGTCGTCATGATGGTTCCGCGGTTCTCTCCAAACCATTGGTACACCAAACTTTAGGCACTTCCTCTTTCCAGTTGTCCACTGTCGCAAATGTTCAACACATGTTTTACATATGAAATGTGGGGCCCAAAATTTATCTTGATCTCCTAAATGAACGCCAAAATAGGCAAGATAAGCTCTTTTCACAAAGTCAGAAATCGTTTTTCTGCTCTCTTTCAAAGTGTATTCACCACTCACATAACAAAAAACATCGGGATGATTTACACAGGTACGTCTGCTTGTGGATGCCATTGTTTCAGTTTAGTGTCTTGATACTACAAAACGACCAAAATTTACACAAAATGATAGCACAACCTTACTTGGGAAAACTCAGTAATATACTAAATCAAGTACAGCCAAGCAGGTATAGAAGGATCGGGTCATAGGCAATTACAGGTATAAAAGTAATTGAGAGCATTGTATTGAGTAGTTCCTAGTATAGGAACATTGGGTCAGGGACAATTCCAGGTATCCATTTGGCTAATTAAATTCTGGGAAATTTCTATTTTGACGATTAAGTACATATTTATCTCTTTATTTGTTGTCCTTTATCAGAAAAAAATATATCATTCAACCAGTAACGTGTATCTCAAAAACTAGAGCTGATAGAAAAAATCTGGTGGCATTTTTGGAATCGGCACATTAAAGACATATAAAATCAGATGTTAGATTTCTGGCACCAAATTTTTTTTTCATTTTGTTGTCCTGTGTAATTGATTAACACCATACGTTTTGCGAATTTACCGTTCAACCTTTCAATTTCATTTCGAATATATTTCTTAAAATAAAATGGCAATTTATATAGAATTGTGTGCAATAAAAATGTAAACATAATGTGTTTCACTGATTCTGTAGGTTTGTCAAAGTATGTACACAAATTGAACAGTGAACAATTGACGCTTATGTTATTTAACAGTAACTAATTGATTCGAATTTTTCAGCGACTCCATGGGGCCCTAGCCAATTGAAAATTTGATTGGTGGACTCAGCCCCTATCCGATAATTCGAGGAAATTATTATTTATATTATGTTTCTCAAAATCTGGTCTACGACCTCTAGATCAACTCGATGGACAATGCGAGCTTCTAGTATCTTGAGAATATTGAAAAACTTTGAAGATCTCCCTCAGTTTTCCGAAACATTTCCTGAAAATGGAGAGAACGGAGGTCTGTTATAGATGTGCATGCTACCTTTAATCAATGTTACATTTCAAGACATATTCATTTTGACGTCTTTATTATACAATGAACCCAGTAGAAGATGTCGATGGAAACACTTGGCGCCTCCATCTAAAAGTTGCTGTTCTGGAAAAAACATTGTAAAGGCTTGATTTTTATCTGCAATGAAAGTCGTGATAGTTAAGAACAGTTTGAGAATTGTGTTCCAAAGAAAAACCTTCACAAGTTGTTTATCTTTTGCTTCCTCTGAAGCGATATATAACAACGAACTATTACAACAACGAAGCCAGCTCACCGCACACTATTGAAACCTCATAAGAATACTAAAAAGCTATTAACATTGAAGTTTGTGTATCGGTGCAATCTTGCATTAATGTGCGGTTATCATTAACCTTCAAAAATACTTTAGACATTGAAAGACTGGGCTTACACTTGAATATGTTAGCCGATATTGCTGATGAGAACAACTGATCTCAAAAAACATGCTTGACGTGAAAAAGCACAATACACAGAAGGGCCTGAAGTTCGAAAAAATAAGCTTTTCACGAAAACACCGTGCGTGTTTACTCTTTATGTTTTAGTTTCGTTTTCGAAAGTCCGCAAAATGTGTCAGTCTTGTTGAGTTTCCCTGAATACCAACTGATCGAGTGTACAATTTTTGGTGTTCTCATGTTGATCACATGACTATTTTGATATTATTTTCTGAGGCAGGATCACTAGTTGGATCTTCCCAATATCTTTCATAAGTCGGCGCCACTAGGTTGGCAATTCTTTCTTCTGAACATTCGACAATCCGCACAAATAAGGGTAAACAAGCACTTATATTTGGACATATATTTGGATGCGATGAATATTTTAACTTGGTTTAACCATTCAAATTTTCAAGACTAAACTACTATAAGTTCTCTACTGAATTATGTATATATGTATATATATATATATATATATATATATATATATATATATATATATATATATATATATATATATATATATATATATATATATATGGTTAGTTTCAAGATTCACAGGTGCAATACTAGTAAATACTGAGACTCTTAATCGAAATATCGAAATATTTCAACGAACCCATCACTTTCGAGAGTGAATATTAAGAGCGTTTCGAAAAATTCATCGATCATTTACCTGTGATTATTGAAAATTACTCACAATATTATACATGAAACTATTGTACAAGAAGAGAATGAACAATATTAGAAATAAAGGGTGTTTTTTTAGAGGTAAAGAACTTTTAATTACAATAAATCTTGTAACATTACATTTTAAATATTATTTCTGGCATATGACCGCCACGGCTGGCTCGGATGTAGTCCAATCTGGACGTCCAATTTTCGATGACTTTTTCTAACATTTGTGGCCGTATATCGGCAATAACACGGCGAATATTGTCTTCCAAATGGTCAAGCGTTTGTGGCTCATCAGCATAGACCAATGACTTCATATAGCTCCACAGAAAATAGTCTAGCAGTGTTAAATCAAAAGATCTTGGAGGCCAATTCACAGGTCCAAAACGTGAAATTAGGCGGTCACCAAACGTGTCTTTCAATAAATCGATTGTGGCACGAGCTGTGTGACATGTTGCGCCGTTTCGTTGAAACTACAGCACCTGGACATCATGGTTGTTCAATTCAGGAATGAAAAAGTAATCATGGCTCTATACCGATCATCATTGACTGTAACGTTCTGGCCATCATCGTTTTCGAAGAAGTACGGACCAATAAATCCACCAGCCCATAGAGCGCACCAAACAGTCAGTTTTTCTGGATGTAACGTTGTTTTGACATACACTTGAGGATTATCTTCACTCAAAATGCGGCAGTTTTTTTTTGTTGACGAATCCATTCAACCAGAAGTGCGCTTCATCGCTAAACAAAATTTGCTTATGAAAATCGGAAACAACGGCAATCTTGTTTTTGCACTATTTGCAAGCGTTGTTCAGGCGTGAATCTATTCATGATTAATTGCCAAACCAATCTGAGAATAAATCACATCTCAGCTGTTAAATCGGTCGCCTTCTTCAACAGTAATGCCAACTTAAAGTTCTATACCTCTAAAAAAACACCCATTATATTTTCAAAATTACCCTCACCTTTAATTGAAACATTTCTATAATATCCATTAAAACAATTTAGTGGGTTAATAGAATTAGTTCGATTCAGATTATCAAATGTTGGAAGAGGAAGTTTTATTCGTTGTTTAGACTTATCCGAAGCATTCACCATTTCACACGTTTTATTGCCTACGCTTAAACCTGAGAGAAAGTTCAGTAGTGTAATAGGGGGCGGGTTGGTATAGATATTTCTAAAATACTGATATGAATAAAAGGAAGCCAATACTTTCCAAACTATAGTATTTGAAATAAGGTTTAGGGAATATAAGTTTTATATGATATCTTGAACAACACTGATAAGAATTGTTTACCTCTTTTATTTCTGAGTAATGAAGGAATGAAAATGAATTAAAACTTTCAGAGAAGAAGATCTAGCGGTGAGTGGATCGAAATGTATTCAACCATAACTAGTTCCGTTATTTATTAGAACTTTATAAATATTCATAACTGAATTTCAAATTGAAATTATATTGCTTTCTCAAGAACCAATATGAAAGTTAACAAATTGACAGAATTTCTGATATTTGGGGTGGTGTTCAATATGTCGTCACTATATTATCGAACATGAATTCAGGTGGACGGTTACGATTAATTGAAAGATGAAAATATGAAATTAATGAAAATTGATGGTGTTCCACATGGTGTGACCACATATTTATCGACGTGGGTGATATCTGATATGAATAAATGATTTATTAAACCTTTGTTAAATAACAATATACACATGTATCAAAGTTAAATTTCCATCTTTCTCTATAAACAATTCCAACTTTTTATATTTGACTGGCATAATTTTTGATTTTCCAACTGCCATTGTGTATGTTATCTCAATGCCTGTAGTGTTTATCCATACTTATGAACATATACAAAGGCTATACTCCAGTTGGGATTCGAACCCTAAACATCTTTTTTACAGATCGTTATAGAAATATCATCAATTTTTCATCAGATTTTGTGGTTTTTAGCTTATTAGTGGTCGATTTTTTCGTAATGGTTTGAAACGTCATATGAGAAGAAAGCATTTCATTTCGGCTTGATATTCTGAAATAAAAAAATATAAAGAATTGAAAGAAAGCAGAGAACTTCCGTTCCGAAAAATTGGGAGAATTTCCGTGTGGACAATATATATGAGTAAATAATCCTAAAATCAGTAAAATTCGCTTAATTGCAGAGTTAAGTTGAAGAATTCTGAAAGTGCATAACTGATGCTAATGATGAATTTTAATGATATACCTTTAATTATATATTGGTGAGTTTTAGGTCACTGGTTTACCAGCGACGGAAACTTATAAGACATCTTTAGTGTCAGCAGCGACCAAGGTCGCCATTTAGATCTATATTTTTCTATTGGTGAATCACGTTGAGCGATGGTCACTGGTAATACCGGCGATCAGCGAGTCAACGCTGTTTTGGTTCACTCTAATCAACTGATATAACCATACATAGATTTCGCCACGGTGTGGTGACGGAGGACTATCTTTATCCCAATTATGCCGATTATGAAGAGTTATTGAGATACAAATGAAAAACATGACAAATACATTTATCCACTGATCGGATAAGTGATTTCAAACTGAAAACGAAAACTTAATTGATGATATTGAAAAAAATTAAACTGAATCAAAATCAAAATACATATCCATCAACCGTATCAACTAACAAAAACAATTATAAGCTTTTAAATATTCCATCGATTAAAGTTCAGCATGTCGATTCCTTCTGCATTGTCGATTTTTTAAGGTCGTCGGTAGATGTTGGTGATCATTAAGTCACCATAAAGGTGTAAAATATCGTTCATCACTACTAAATGCATTACTGCAATTTTATATCAATGGGACAAGTATGAAAACGGAAAGCGAAATACCGGTCAACAAAGTCATATAGAAATGAAATATTAACACCTGTAATAAGTTTAATCATAAAATAGAAATTATAATGCAATTTTATAACCATTTCGAGTTAGCTGTTGCTCAAATATAGTATTAGCGATTGAGATGCCTTAACAACTGAAAATGTAAGTTGTTTTGTTTATTTTTATATTTTATTCAAGATTATATATATCTTAGTATAACAATTTTATTGAACATATGGATCAGTCAATAAAAGTTTTAGTTTAGGCTTTCATTACTGTCAATTTATGATTACCATTGCAAATAGTCGTAGCAATTAAATTTTGAAATAAATGTCATTGTCACACATTCACGCAATATTCCATTTCGTATAAAATAAAATTGGATGTTCATTATCCATCTATTGATGCTTGAATTATATTTTATCAGTAATGAAGATTTGATTGAATATATATTGTGCAATATAGAATGTCACCTATTCGAAGAGATTAGAATTACGTGGAAAGAATTATTTCTGTGTTTCTCAGCAGCATTTACCGCAAATGAAAAACTGTAATTTTAATATCTCTGTATTTTATTAGTCTGAAGTTATTTGACAAAAATTCATTTCAAAACTGAAACAGGAACGGAAACATTGTTTTCTAGATTTACACACTTTTATTAAATAATTGTGATGAATTTATAAAACAAGGGTGGTTTCACCACTCTGAACAAGCCAACGTAGTGATAAAATGTACGTCGCAATTGCTTAATGAGAATGTGCAAATTTAAACAATGATCCTCTTCATCCATTCTGAATTTTCAATAAATTTTATTTTCGATATATCGGAATATCTTTTTAAATTTCATGAGTCAGAAATCACCATGAGGTACATGATTTCGTTCCAAAATTTCATTCTACTGAAAATGGCTTATATTGAATGGTATTAGAATTTACTTGGTGCAAGTCTATTATAATAAAATATAAAGGGTATTCGAATTGACTTGGTGCGAGTCTATTATAATAAAATGAATGGTAATTCAAACACTTGAATTTTTTTATTGAGATTGTTATCGTGAAACACTTCGTGGGGTTACCGACTTCTCAGTCGGTATGAGTTTTCTCAGTCGGTATGAGATGAAAGATAATTCCAACACTTGAATTTTTTATTAAAATTGTTTTCCTGAAACACTTCGTAGGGTTATCGACTTCTCAGTCGATAACCCCTAAGTATGAGTGAGATGAAAGATGATTCAAACACTTGAATTTTTCATTAAGATTGTTATCGTGAAACACTTCGTAGGGTAACCGACTTCTCAGTCGGTAGAGTGAGATGAAAGATAATTCAAGCACTTGAATTTTTTATTAAGATTGTTATCGTAAAACACTTCGTAGGGTTACCGACTTCTCAGTCGGTATGAGCGAGATGAAAGATAATTCAAACACTTGAATTTTTTATTAAGATTGTTATCGTGAAAGACTTCGTAGGGTTACCGACTTCTCAGTCGGTATGAGTATATAATTATCCTGAAGAAGTTAGTAACCCGACATTGAAAATTTAAATGTTTGATATTAAATTTTTTTCTTAATAACCTATGTGTTTCAGATATAATGCTGAACTACAAAGTTTGGTATGAATTCTCGGTGTATAAAAAATACATCTCGAATGTGAGACATAAAATTCAGAATGACATATTGATAACTATATGACTGAAAACTGTTGCAAGTTTTTCAATGTAGTATAGAAGATATGGTACACCATTTATTCTTTAAATTTGGGTCTCAACATCATTCTTTTTATAGACTTGTGGATATAATCACAATAAATGAGACGTAATAATGATACTTGTCTAAAAATCACTGACTGAACAATTCTTTATTCGACTAGTTTCGCCTTTTACGTCATTATCAGCCTTTATACGCCATAATGCCGTAAAACGCAAAACTAGTCGAATAAAGAATTGTTCAGTCAGTGATTTTTAGACAAGTATTTACTATTACCTCTCCTTTAAATATGAACTATCACAGAGTTGATTCATCGTCCATTGAATTTAATAATCACAATCAATATATTTATATATACACCTTTTTCCCGGAATAATTTTTCATTCATTTATCATTGTGTGCGATAAAAATAACCTTTATTCCAAATAGAAAAAATTTTTTCAACTGAGTACTTTCACTGTAGGTCAATGGTTCCAAACCAGTGGTCCATGGAACACAGCGGTCCGCGTAAGCTAAAATATGGTCCACGAATGATATTTAGCGGCAGTTGGTCGCGTGCAATGGTTCAAAAATACTGGAGGAATCCAGGAAGAAGTCATTGAATTACAAAATGACGAAAACTGCAAGGATTCTTCTGGATAATCCAATTCACCCGAATCGTTTTGTCGTAAAAAAGAAATTGATTACTAACAGTACCAAAGAAATTGCCTTGCGTTTATGGTTTTCTCAACTACTTTTTATGTAAACCAAATTTTTTGCTTTGCTGTTAGTTGAAGAAAGGGCGAGAAATTCTTCGAAAGTAAGTGGTGATTGCATGTAGCTTTTGGAATAATAATCCTAGGACAGCTGAACTTGTGAAGAAGAAGCAAGCTTAGAATTTACATTATTACAAAATTACAGAAGTTCATCTTGAAAATATCATTAAATTTTATGTAATTTTTATTGACTTTTCAATGAAAGTTTCAGTTCGATTATTAGAGTTCTATTATTTGACTACATACCTAGTGGTCCTTGGTCTGAAGAATAATATAAAATGGGTCCCTGACCATGGAAAGGTTCAGAACTCCTCTTTAAGATGAATGCACTTTATAAATATAAAATATTCGAGAAAATATATTCTTTTTAAGAATTTTCCTAATCAATTGAAAGAATATTATAGAAAAGCTGGCTATGATAGGAAATCTGGGTATGGTATTCGCTGGCTGTGGCATTGGGATACTGTTCGAATTAGAAATCTTGAATTGTTTGAAATTATCCTTATAGCCTGCATTACGTTCTTGTTTTTCAACTTCGTTATGATAAGAGCCACCCAGTACAAAATATTTCAATTGTATTAATAAAGTATAATATAAAATTGGTCCCTGAGCAAGGAAAGGTTGAGAACCGCTGCTGAGATGAATGTGTACGATGATTGAAACAGGAATCGCTAGTTAGTTTTAAGTTGAACAGCAGAATTAAATGTAGTACTTTCTTTCAGTTTCCCCTATCATGCACGGAAAACATTCACAATCCAGTTCTTGTTGAAACATCCACCGTTTTGCGAATCTATTTTTCATGTTATCATAGGAACATTTTTATTTATAAATCTGAGCGCTCATCACATATTCAGGCTTTAGGATGATGAATAAATAATGACTCAACTTGCTTCTCTTTATTCCAATCCCTCTGATGTTGTCTGATATTAATATCGTATATTGCATTTTTTCTTTCAACGAATAACGCAGATAATAATAATCCATATTCATTTTTTTTTGTTGAAAATTATGGAATGAATCTGGAAATTCTGAGAAGTATAAATTCCAAGTTATTTTTCATTTTCATTCGAGTTGTATTTGGATAATTTCGATTTTCCGATTGAGATTTTCAATATTGACTAACTATGAAGTTTCGTGAATCTGGAAACTATATATCGAATTTCCCGCTAGGGTGTGAATCGGAGCGATAAAGAATGGAACCATTCTCATTTTTTTCTACATACAAAGTTCTGTGATGTTTCATTGAAGCATCTACAAAGCCTCCATTTAATTTCACTGATCTTGTCAAGAGAAGCCGATCTGCAATGCTCGAGAGAGTTTACCTTGTTTTTTCGATAGAGAGAGCTCAGGTGATTAGCTCACGAATAAAATGTCGCCTGATTTTGAAAATGAAACCTGGTTGCGTTTGGAAAACACCCGGAACTTGATTCTTTGGATTAATAACGCTGAAGATTTCAAATAAGGACGAAACAATTTTATGATAATTTCATTTCAAAAGTGAAAGGTTGTGTTTTCGTTTACAAAATTCCACTAGACGGCAGTCTGAGAGTTTTATTCGAAATATTTCGATGGAGAATTTCATTTTATTACTAACAAGAAAGGATATATATATATATATATATATATATATATATATATATATATATATATATATATATATATATAAGAGACAGGTGTCACGGACATCGAAAATACACACTAATAATATATTCAGATTTTAAAAAGCTAACGATTGTCCAGTGCTCATTATAAAATTGAGGCTAATAACCAGGTTAGCTCTCTATTACTAACCTCAATTTTATAATAAGTATTGGATAATTGTTAGCTTTTTAAAATCTGAATATGTCCGAAATATAGATGACAGATTGTGTGTTTTAATTTTGCCCCTATTGTCGAGTACTCAAAGAAGAAAATTTAAATAATAAACGATACTTCAACTTTTCTTGTTTTCTTTGTTTTCTATATATATATATATATATATATATATATATATATATATATATATATATATATATATATATATATATATATATATATATATATATATATTCTTCTTTGAGTACTCGACAATAGGGGCAAAATTAAAAACACACAATCCTCAATCTGTCATCTATATTTCGGACATATTCAGATTTTAAAAAGCTAACAATTGTCGAATACTTATTACAAAATTGAGGTTAGTAATAGAGAGCTAACCTGGTTATTAGCCTCAATTTTATAATGAGTATTGAACAATCGTTAGCTTTTTTATCTGAATATATTATTAGTGTGTATTTTCGATGTCCGTGACAACTGTCTCTTCTATTACTCACCTGTAGATGAGTTTTCTTGGTATGTTTTTTGGTCTTTACCACAGGTCGAATCATCCTGATTAAGAATCGCATTAGTGTCCCAAATATAGGTGGCAGATTGAGGATTGTGTGTTCCTAATTTCGCCCTTACTGCCATATAGGATATATATATATATATATATATATATATATATATATATATATATATATATATATATCCTTTCTTGTTAGCCAATAAAATGAAATTCTCCATCGAAATATTTCGAATAAAACTCTCAGACTGCCGTCTAGTGGAATTTTGTAAACGAAAACACAACCTTTCACTTTTGAAATGAAATTTTCATAAAATTGTTTCATCCTTATTTGAAATCTTCAGCGTTATTAATCCAAAGAATCAAGTTCCGGGGGTTTTCCAAACGCAACAAGGTTTGATTTTCAAAGTCAGGCGACATTTTATTCGTGAGCTAATCACCTGAGCTCCCTCTATCGAAAAAACGAGGTATGCTCTCTCGAGCTTTGCAGATTGGCTTCTCGTGACAAGATCAGTGAAATTAAATGGAGGCTCTGTAGATGTTCCAATGAAACATCACAGAACTTTGTATGTAGAAAAAAAATGAGAATGGTTCCATTCTTTATCGATCCGATTCACACCCTAGCGGGAAATTCGATATATAGTTTCCAGATTCACGAAACTTCATAGTTAGTCAATATTGAAAATCTCAATCGGAAAATCCAAATTATCCAAATACAACTCGAATTGAAATGAAAAATAACTTGGAATTTATACTTCTCAGAATTTCCATTTTCATTTCATAATTTTCAACAAAAAAAAAGAATGAATATGGATTATTATTATCTGCGTTATTCGTTGAAAGAAAAAAATGCAATATACGATATTAATATCATACATCAGAGGGATTGGAATAAAGAGAAGCAAGATGAGTCATTATTTATTCATCCTTAAGCCTGAATATGTGATGAGCGCTCAGATTTATATATAAAAATGTTCCTATGATAACATGAAAAATAGATTCGCAAAACGGTGGATGTTTCAACAAGAACTGGATTGTGAATGTTTTCCGTGCATGATAGGGGAAACTGAAAGAAAGTACTACATTTAATGGGCATGATGACAGTTTTTTAAAACGAGCCTATAATGTCCACAAATGTATACTATTTACAAAAAATAAGATATTTCTGCAGAAATCAAGAGTTTAATAGGAAAAAAATGCAATTTTAAGATAGAAATTTATTTGTTTACCTAAAACGCTTGTCAGTGTCATGGCGGCGCTTGTGACGTCAATAATCGGTAACTCAAACACTAGGTTCTGGGTTAGTGCAACAATTTAATTATTTTATGGTATTAAAAATGAATTCGAAAGTGTATAAGTGGTGTGGGGTCCCCCAGTGTGCAAACACATCCATAAAAACTCCTAATAAGTTATTTGTATTCGTTCCTAAAAATAAAACAACACGAAACAAGTGGCTTCAACTTGCAAGGCGAGATTCAAATGCAATATTGTCCAGCACTGTCCTCTATTTTTGTGAAGATCACTTTGATGTAAGTTTTCACATTGTTTTGTAGATTCTAGAACACTATATAATATTTGGTAATAATATTTTGTACGTGGTCTAAATGTAAAAATATAAACAATCTATTTCGAGGTCTAACCTCGAAATTTCATCTCATTGATGTTATATTATGTATTTTATTCAAATTTCAGTTACCAAATGATATGGATAATTATATGGAATATCATCTGATGGGATCGTCAAATCGTGTAGGATCGTGTCAAAGATCCGCATGAAACCGGGGTGTATGCCCACTAAATTTCAATGTCAACCAGATAGAAGGAAACGAACATCAGATGCTACAGAAAGACCATATATTCTCAAAAAACAAAGAAAGACATTGATAGGAGAATGTCTGAAAGATTTAAAGGAAATAGGTACAAAGCATGTGGAACTTGAAGAGGTGTCATGTGGAAGTTCATGTAGGTACTTATTTGTAATACAAATTTATTCCACTTCTTTGTAAATCTTTGTAAATTCTTTTTAAATGTGTATTTGAAGGTAATATTTTATAAATACTATTTTTTTGTCTTTTTCAGCTTCACAAGCACCCATAAGCAATATTTCACAAGAAAATGCAAATAAGATGGTGGATAAATAAATCCAAGTATATACGACAAATAAGTTTCGAAGTAAAGCCACTCAAACAAAAACGAATTTAGTTAATCAAATGACTTCTCCTTTGAAACCTTCTACATCATCTGTTTGCTTCTACATTCTACATTCGCTGTTTGCCTTAATAAATCCTTGATCCATAACTCGTGTTATTTTAATAACATTCACACTCAAATAGTGAAATTGAATTAATAAATGAAAACACAGTCGTAGTGGAGGTTAACAATACGAAATGTAATTTTGGCGCCGTCTCGTGTTTACTTGACACTGACGTCATGAGCTCTGATTGGTGTTCAAGATATCATGGCGGATTGCCTTATTTTGTAGTTTTATTTTATAAAAATATATATCAATCACACTCTTAATAAGAAAAACAATGCTTGTTTTTTATCCTAAACTTTAAGTTTTATCAGATAAATATAGTATTTTTGTGATTTTTTATTAGTGTCATCATGCCTATTCTGCTGTTCAACTCAAAACTAACTAGCGATTCCTGTTTCAATCATCGTACACATTCATCTCAGCAGCGGTTCTCAACGTTTCCTTGCTCAGGGACCAATTTTATATTATACTTTATTGTCGATAAAGAAGAAAATAAATATATATATATATATATATATATATATATATATATATATATATATATATATATATATATATATATATATATATGGATATTTTTTTCCTAGGTTAGGGTCAATTTATAACAATTATTACATTAATATTTAACTTTATTTACGCGTTTCGACTACTGTCATTTTCAAAATAATACATATCAACATTACATTCACAATTAATCTCAGTATATCGTCTCACTCCCTCTTAAGTCACGTGGTCTCTGTCATTTCGATGAATGATGTTGTGGTAAATTCGTCCGAAGTTTTCTATGTCTGCTCTTGAATTAACTGTTCTTTTTTCTTCTTTTTGGATAGCTATCATTTCAAATACATTTCTTTTAAGTTGGTTTCTCTCTTTTTTTATAATTTCTGTGTTTTCAAAATCAATTGAGTGTAGTTGTTCGATTGCATGCTTTGCAAGTGCTGTGGATTTTTTATTTGTTTGTATTGAATATTTATGTTCATATATTCTTTTATGTAAATATTGTTTAGTGTTACCAATGTAACAGGCATCACACTCACTACAATTCATTTTGTATACCGTATGTGTTTCATTTCGTTGTTCAATTCTTGGTTTGACTTGAGTGAATATTGATGCCGTTACATTATTTGGCTTGTGACTTATTTTTATATCATATTTTTTCATGACGTTACTTATTTTGTAAGAAAGTTCAGGTATAAATTCCAATCCCAAATATTTTATTTCATGTTTATTGTTTTGTGTTTCATGCGAGCCTCGATTATATATTTGGTGAATTCTTTTCTTGATTAATGGTTCGTAAAATTTTTTTGGATATGCATTTTTTTCAAGCGTTTCTTTGATTTTTTTAATATTTTTTGGTCTAATTTCGGGATCTGAAAATATAACTGCCCTATCTGTGAGTGAATTCACCACACTTTTTTATATTTTGTTGGAACAAGAGATTCATAATTTAGGTATCTTTCAGACCATGTTCCTTTATTATACCAATCTGTAATAAGTGATCCGTCATTTTTTCTAATTATTGTCATATCTAAAAAATTTATTTTGCCATCTTCTTCTTCTTCTTTTGTAAATTGTAATCTTTCATGATATGCATTGAAAGCGTTTAATAATTCATTAATATGTTCTGGGTTTATTGCCGTTATGCAATCATCTACAAACCTTTTGAAAAAATGTGGTTTGTTTTTTATATTTTTTATTACTGTGGTTTCTAATTCTTCCAACACTAAATTAGCTATTGTAGAAGAAATCGGTGAACCCATTGCTGTTCCATAGATTTGTGTATAAAATGAATCTTCGAATCTGAAATAAGTTGATCTCAAACAAAATTCAACTCCTTGTTTGAATTCTTGTTTTGGTAATTCAGTGTGTATTTTTATATCTTCCCATTTTTTATCTAATATGTTCAATGCTAATTCTACTGGTACGTTGCATCTAATGAAATCAAAATAGATGATTCAGGTATTTTCATGTTTTTTATGAAATTGTGGAACTGCCATGAATCCTTGATATAATGTTCCGAATTACCAATAACTTTTGAGATCGTTCCAGATAGAAACTTAGATAGGTTGTAAGTTGGTGAGTTTTTTGTGCTCACAATTGGTCGACATGGTATATTTTCCTTATGCAGTTTTGGTAGTCCATACATATATGGTGCATGACCATTATGACATATTAATTTATCTTTGGTTTCTTTGCTAATTATATTATTTTTATACCAATTATTAATCATTTTATTGAGATTTAACTGTATTTTAAGTGTAGGATCTGTATTCTCTTCTTTATATGTTGAATTGTCGTTTAACAGTTCATTCATTTTATCATTGTATTGGTTTTTGGTCATAACTACGGTTTTTCGACATTTGTCTGCATTCAAAATATATATCTCTGTGTTTTGTTTCAAAAATTCTTTAGTCTTTTTCAATAAGTAACTGAATCTATTTTTCACTTTATTTTGTTTATTATTGTTCATATAGTTAGTCAAAATATTGGAAACTTTATTACGAATTTCGGTTTTCATTTCTTGACTTTTATTAGTAATTGCAACTTCAATATTTGTTATTATTTTTTGGTAGTCTACTTTAAATGTTGGTATTGAGAATTTATTTCCTAAAGCAAGTATATAAGAAGAGAATACAGATCCTACACTTAAAATACAGTTAAATCTCAATAAAATGATTAATAATTGGTATAAAAATAATATAATTAGCAAAGAAACCAAAGATAAATTAATATGTCATAATGGTCATGCACCATATATGTATGGACTACCAAAACTGCATAAGGAAAATATACCATGTCGACCAATTGTGAGCACAAAAAACTCACCAACTTACAACCTATCTAAGTTTCTATCTGGAACGATCTCAAAAGTTATTGGTAATTCGGAACATTATATCAAGGATTCATGGCAGTTCCACAATTTCATAAAAAACATGAAAATACCTGAATCATCTATTTTGATTTCATTAGATGTAGTCTCCTTATTTACGAACGTACCAGTAGAATTAGCATTGAACATATTAGATAAAAATGGGAAGATATAAAAATACACACTGAATTACCAAAACAAGAATTCAAACAAGGAGTTGAATTTTGTTTGAGATCGACTTATTTCAGATTCGAAGATTCATTTTATACACAAATCTATGGAACAGCAATGGGTTCACCGATTTCTTCTACAATAGCTAATTTAGTGTTGGAAGAATTAGAAACCACAGTAATAAAAAATATAAAAAACAAACCACATTTTTTCAAAAGGTTTGTAGATGATTGCATAACGGCAATAAACCCAGAACATATTAATGAATTATTAAACGCTTTCAATGCATACATGAAAGATTACAATTTACAAAAGAAGAAGAAGAAGATGGCAAAATAAATTTTTTAGATATGACAATAATTAGAAAAAATGACGGATCACTTATTACAGATTGGTATAATAAAGGAACATGGTCTGAAAGATACCTAAATTATGAATCTCTTGTTCCAACAAAATATAAAAAAAGTGTGGTGAATTCACTCACAGATAGGGCAGTTATATTTTCAGATCCCGAAATTAGACCAAAAAATATTAAAAAAATCAAAGAAACGCTTGAAAAAAATGCATATCCAAAAAAATTTTACGAACCATTAATCAAGAAAAGAATTCACCAAATATATAATCGAGGCTCGCATGAAACACAAAACAATAAACATGAAATAAAATATTTGGGATTGGAATTTATACCTGAACTTTCTTACAAAATAAGTAACGTCATGAAAAAATATGATATAAAAATAAGTCACAAGCCAAATAATGTAACGGCATCAATATTCACTCAAGTCAAACCAAGAATTGAACAACGAAATGAAACACATACGGTATACAAAATGAATTGTAGTGAGTGTGATGCCTGTTACATTGGTAACACTAAACAATATTTACATAAAAGAATATATGAACATAAATATTCAATACAAACAAATAAAAAATCCACAGCACTTGCAAAGCATGCAATCGAACAACTACACTCAATTGATTTTGAAAACACAGAAATTATAAAAAAAGAGAGAAACCAACTTAAAAGAAATGTATTTGAAATGATAGCTATCCAAAAAGAAGAAAAAAGAACAGTTAATTCAAGAGCAGACATAGAAAACTTCGGACGAATTTACCACAACATCATTCATCGAAATGACAGAGACCACGTGACTTAAGAGGGAGTGAGACGATATACTGAGATTAATTGTGAATGTAATGTTGATATGTATTATTTTGAAAATGACAGTAGTCGAAACGCGTAAATAAAGTTAAATATTAATGTAATAATTGTTATAAATTGACCCTAACCTAGGAAAAAAATATCCAAATGTATAATAAGAGTGGTCAGTAAAGATACGAAGTAAATATATATATATATATATATATATATATATATATATATATATATATATATATATATATATATGACAAAGTTTTATCTTATAAATGTTATATGTTACAGAACCCAAATGAAACAATTATCATTATACAGAAGAATAGTTGGAAACATTTGTCTGAACCGAATTGAAATTGTTCGATACATTAGAAATATATTTTCTGCTACTAGACCATTAAGAGTTTGATAAAATTTGTTCGTATTTTTCGAATGGTTTTTTGTGTCAACTGAAAGTAACTATCGTTCTAGTTGTAACATTAATTCATATTAATGGTTTTTGAGTAATTTTTGGTAAGTAAATTGATGTATAAACCATTTTTATATGTTTCATGGGATAAACTACAATAAGAATTGATCATGCAAAAACAAAAAAATTTCATGGAACAAAACATTCATATTTTAAGCAATTAACATCGGTTCAACGAACAGAAATAAAACAATTGAAGTGATGTGACTTCAAACTTTGAGGTGGAGGTGTTTGACGATCCGAATCATCCGAATGTTAGCTGATGTTTGCGCCGAACATTTTTCCACAATGGCTAGTACCAAATTAACATTTCGATAAGGCAATAATCTATTTCGGATTTGCACATTATCGCCCATGGTGAACACCAATTTTTTACTTCGACCCTGCCACTGAAATTGAAGTTGAGGATACCATTAGAGCCATAAAAAATAAAAAAGCGGCGGTGTTGATTCCATATCGGCCAAAGCTTTGAAAGGAATTAGTGGAATTATTGGCGAGCACTTTGCATGTCTCATCAATGTTTCCAACACCACTGCAAAGTTCCCTAATATCCTTAAGCAATCCATAGTAATTCCTGTATTTCAGAATGGAACCGGGAGTGAAATAACTAATTATCGCCCAATATCCATTTTGAACGTGTTTTCCAAGGTAATAGAGGAAATTGTTTCGCCAGAATGATGAGTTATCTCAATAGATTCAAAATAATTGACTATGCTCAACATGGATTCAGAAGCGGGCACTCAACTCAATCAGCTGCAGTTGAGTTTTTTGAATCCGTCTAGGAGTGTTTGGATAAACACTTGGATAAACCTTTGAATTTATACTTGATAAATGCTACAATTTATGTTTTACAGGTGTTTTCCTGAATTGGTTACGTAGTTACCTTAAATATAGAACAATGGTAGTGAAAATAGGCAAGAGTTATTCTAAGAGACATGAAATTGCTCTTGGGGTACCGCAAGGCTCTGTACTCAGACCTCTTCTATTCATATTGTTCATAAACGACTTGCCTGCGAAGTTGTCCCGATTTTGGTGACATTATTTGACGATGATTCATCGGTGGTTGTTTCTGGCAGGACTCCTGAAGAACTTCTGGAGGCACGTGAATGCATTTTGAGGGAGTTTGTAAATTGGTGTCGAATGAACAATCTGATGATGAACGTTGACAAAACTGTATGTGTTCATTTTTGTCTGAAGGGCAATGGAATTAGTACCTTGGATGTTAAATATGGAGACAACACTACATCTTCATCCCAATCAAAAAAGTTTCTTGAAATATATGTAGACAGAAATTTGAGATGGACATCACACATTGATATTTTATGTAAAAATTGGGTAACTAATTTTTTGCAATCTCCAGAATTAAGAGAATCGTACCTAGAAAGAGTGTTATGAATGGGTATTACAGTCTTGTAATCGTATATAGTCGTCTACATTATAATATTACTGCTGTGGGGTAGCTTTACAGAAATAAATAGGGTGTTTATTACACAGCAGCGAATACTTCGATTAATATTCAATATTCATCATTTGTAACATCTTGTGAACCTATCTTCATTAATAATTACATACTCACCTTACCGTCTTGATATATTTGATGTTATATGTTAAAAAAATGAAGATAGGTTTATTAAATTGAATAGTAATCATGAGTATTCAACAAGAAACAGTGATGTGCTTCTTATTCCTATGCATGAAACAGCTAAATTTGAGCACTCTCTCTATTATCAGAGTATTAAAATCTTCAACTATTTACCATCGAATTTTAAAGTACTGAAAGCTCATTTGTTTAAGGGGAGAGTTAAATATCTGCTCTTAACAAAGGCATACTATAGTGCGGCAGAGTACTTCGATGATTCGAATATAGGCAATAATGTATGAATCAAATTTTTGTATCATATGTTTGTATATTTTTTTAACACAAATGTTCTTGACCATGTGAAATTGTCTCAAATGTTTAAGATTTCTGAGTAATTTTTTTTTCTATTCAAATAAAGTTGTGTATTATTGTAAATACAAATTTAACCAATATTTTTGTTTGAACCAATATTTTTGTTCGAGGGCTGAATGGAAGATCAGACTCAAAACTGAATTCAGTCCTTTTGAGAGCATTCTTCTCAGTTCTAATCATTGTATCAAACACAATGAATGTTATTTTACAATGTAAGGAATGTTTCTCAATAAATTTTATTTTATTATTATTATTATAACAGAATGTAAAATAGACAAATTTATATATGTTCAACAATATGAAAAGTTTCATGTTTTTGAACAAATTTTTTTCTCATTCTACATATGGAGGGTAGAGATGAGGAGAAACATTTCATATTGGTGAAAAGTAAAGAAAGTGTCAAACTGTATACTATGAATAGTAGTTCGAAACCGGCGCCAAACCTCCAGAATTGAGCCGGTATAGAAAAAGGGTATGATATGATTGTAGCAATTGTGGATGAAATGGAGTATGACGAGTGAAAAAAATGAATATTATTCATGATTCAAGGAATTCATTTTCGAAAATTTCACCGAACTGTGTAGTACAAATGGTACAAATAACCTCAAGAGATTATTCGAGAATATTCAGCCTTATGCTAATGTGGCGCCGCCCTTATTCTACTCAGAAAAAACTTAACTTATAAATTTTTGTGGAATTTAGCTGGGAAACATACTCTAAAAAATGTTTCACCAAGCGTTTTGCAAGAGGTCAATTCACATTATTTGAATTGACATTAATTTTTAAAAGAAGAGGAATAAACATTTCATTAAAAAAAATTCGTCACTGTCAAATAATACAATTGGTTTCATGAAAACAATAAATTAATTTCATTCAACCTATTCCGAAATATCTGATTCAAGTCGATCAGTGTTAGATCTGAAATCTCAATCATCTATTATATTGAAACGTCTCGAGCATTTATGAAAGGAATGAAAAGATAAAAGCATCGTTAAACTCAAGCCGCCCTAGATGACGTTTTTATTTGTTGAAATAACTCTGATATGTCATCTAAAAACACGAGCCAAGAGAGACACTCCCTTCTGTTTCTAATTCGATAGTTTGCGTTTTGGCACGATACAAATGATGAATTCTTTACTTAAAAGAGATGATATAAAAACATTTTATACAGTTACTGGAAGCAGTATGAATATAATAAACTGCATGTTCAGCAATTAAAGATTGGTTTTCTCCACTATGTTCTCATGTGTCTAATGCGAATTGAACAAAATTTTCACCGAACTAAACATTCATTACAAAATGGAAAAGATGACTCTTTCATAATATATTTGGAGTCTTTTTTTCATTCTGGTATTTTATATTTTCTTGCGATCTAATGCCTGAATTATCCTTCAAAGAAAGATAAACTTCCTTTACTCAAATATCTCTTATGACTTCGAATACACAAATATGCAATAATGCATTAAGGCATGAGTTACTTCATAAATATTATTGTCTTTAGGAATCAAAAGAAAATCTTGGATACATCAAGCATCGAATGCTCACATTTTCGTACTTATTGAAGTTATCTACTGAACTTATAACTTCAACTTAATTTACAGATGTACGACGAGTATATCTAATTTGTTGTTTATAAATGTCACTAGGTTGCGCTAGTAGTATCTACGCTTATAATCTTTCTGTCTTTCAGGTTTTCACTAGAACTACTCAATGAATATAAATATTCAGATTCTAACAACAAATTTGAAAAAACAGGTATACATATCAACGAAATTTTAGAAAAGAATATCATAGAAGAGGCGGGTATGATATTAGAGTTGGCTATGGTATTCGGATACTGTTTGAGTTAGAAATCTTAAATTGTATGAAAATTATCCTTATAGCCCACATAAGAATTCGTTCTTCTCGTTATGATAAGAGTCATTCAGTACAAAACATTTGTCAAAGAGGCTAAGAATGAAAATGCAATATGAAAAATGTATTTTACTTTTTGAAGAAAAATACCTTTTGAAATTCAATCTCTTTTGAAAATTTACGACAGTACCCACGAATTCATTCAATAAGAAATTACTTTCGACTGTTTGTTTTTAAAATATTTTGAATTTCGTAGAGGAACAAAATCCATGAACTGACTATAGCCGGCAGAAAATTCTTGAAAAGTTTACAAGAAGTCGTCGTTGTTTAGTATCACACGTGGCGTGGAATCTCATGGACTATTACCAGTGAACATTTGATGATGTAATTAGGACAACATTTTATAGGATTCGAAAGCTGATGAATAAAACTGAACAAAATCCTTAGTTATGGTGAATACAACCAGGACGAAAAAAGAATTTCAAATTGTACTCCTTAGTATTAAGAGTGACTGAATGTACCTGTATATGTTTTACATCCACATAATGAAACAAAAGATGTCACTAATTACGACTAATTTATTGAAATGAAGCAAAATTTATTTTCTCCAATAAAATTTTATATTTCTGTGTGAAACATACTTCGTTTTAACAGGAGTCTGAGCATTGATGTCATTAACCTTCCATAAATGAGTTGATGTCGCCAGAGTTCTTAACTGAGACAAGCTCTCAAAGAATCTATAAAACAACTTGAGCATCAAAGCGCGACAATGAGAATGCGAGTAAAGATTTAATGGGTCGAACATAATTTTGGAGATATTTCATTCACAGCTTCATCAATTGAAACAACTTGTCTTGTGAAAATTTCTAGAATATCGAACGATAATACAAAGGGCTGAGTAATTAGTGATTACATTCTAGGTTCTCATCAGATAAAATTGATATAAATTTTGTAAAACCTTACCAAGTGTTTTTTGTTTAAAATATATTACGATATTCCGATGACACATGATTATATATAACAGTATACGGGTAGTGTCGAATAATATTATTCACAGATACTACCTTCAAACCAACACAAATAAAGAAATTTTTTTATATACTATGACCAGCAAATGCCCAGATCTAATTTAAGATGACTGGTTTAGTGCTGGATCTCAGAAAAATTGAAGAAAATTCATACTTCGAAAAGTATGAACGCAATACTACTACATTAAAAATAATACGAGTATAAAATGAAAAGAGGAATATTTTGGGTTGCAAGACACTAGCAGTAAACCTGCACATGAAAATTGTTCGATTCTAGATGTTTTTCTTGCCAATGTACCGTTAGGGACTGTTCTATTTCTACATCAATTAATTTCTCAATTGTTTGAATGTTTACTGTCATAAATTGATGTAAATCCAATTCAAAATTGAAATTGTGCTGAAAACAATGTTTTCTAGATTTATTTACTTTTATCGAACAACTGGGACGTATTTTCCACCATAAGGATAATAACTGTCATGTCGATTGTTTAATCAAAGTGTGCAAATTAAGGAAACAGCGTTTTGAGTAAATACATTAAAATTCAAAAAGACATTTACTGTTTTATTATATTTTTCATATATTCAGAGAATATATAAATTCTACAACTATAATATTTATAATTGAAGATAAACTAAAATTCAAACACTTGAACTTTTGAATTTACACTTTATTGACAACATAGCATGACGCGTTTCGTCTTTACAAACGAATTCTTCAGATGCTAACAGAATACCAACAACAAATTTCAAAAAACAGGTATGAATATCAAGGCAATGTTTAGAATTCTATGACTCTGGGTTTTACCCAAGATATTCCATTCGAAAATCTAATTTTTGTTACCTGAAAATGTTGAACAAGGGTGAATTGTTTGATTCTATCTGTTCATTGAGCAAATTTGCAGAATTTTTATGCCGATTTATTTCGAATATTTCCCAAGAATTCTAATTGACTACTTTTCCGTATATTATGTTACATTTTGAAATAAGGGTTTTCTGTCAATAAATGGTTTACATCTGAAACTTTATTTATGCTCCTATGCTTATCTGGATTCTAGTATAAATTTCTATTATAAAATATTGAACAAAGAAAATATATAAATCTTGTTTTACCTATATATATATATATATATATATATATATATATATATATATATATATATATATATATATATATATACTGGGATATGTTCCACAATTCAATTGGTAAACACCGGATTTATCTTTTTTAATTTTGCTTTTATTGTGTCTAGACAAATTATTGTTTATTCTGAATAAAATACTAAAATTATGTTTCTGTAAAAAGATTTTGACTTTTTGACAGGTGTTCCAAAGTATGTTAAGCTATTACATTTCCGATTTCTATCATACTGATGAGGAAATACTGATGCTATAGCTTTCTGGTGAAGTTTTTTGTGAAGAATTTTTGACACTAGTTCGCTCTCATAATTATTATTAACCGCAATCTGTTTAATGATGTTCAGTTCTTTATTGAAGTTTTCTTCTGATAAAGGTATGTTAGCTAATCTATGTATCATACTGTGAAAAGCTGCCATTCTATGTGAATATGGGTGACATGGGGAGTTGTGTATGATGGTATCCGTATGGGATGGTTTATGCAAGATTGAAAATTCGAATTTATTATTTGATCTTGTAATTGTCAAGTCTAAAAAATTAAGGGGCCCATTAATTACGTTTTTTTAATAAGTGATTGAATTTTAGTTTCTATTCAATTATAATGGATTTGCATCAAGTAAACGCCAAAGCTATTGAATATATAATATTTATTATTCATATTTGTATAATATTTATTTTGAGTTGTAACTGTATAGTTACGGTTAATAGGTACGTTTTAACATTAAGATGGTTTCTCCAAATTTTTCTTAAACTTTCAATTGACTGCAATTAGTGGATTCTATCGATCATTAATTTAACATAGTTGAATGTTGATATATTAGAGAATATTTCTTGAATCAGACATATAAATTACAATTTGTATCAAAGAAGATGAATCTCAATAAATTATGAAAATATGAAGAACGGTCTCGTAATGTTCTGTTGAAATAAATAATTAAATGAACCATGTTTCTGATTGTTTTTTCTTTCATAGAATAACTGAAAACTTTTCCGATATTATCCGGAATACTTTTCTTCCAATAATCAATCTTTTATTTCGATATCTACCTCAACGAGTTTCTAAAAGAAATCAAATTGTTCGAATGATTACCAGAAGATTACTTCGAGAATCCTTCTCTTATTTAAACTGAAGAAACTGCAACGAAATTAGTTGTTTCAATATATCACGAACATTAATTTAATCGCCTTTGGACGCAGCAGAAATCTAGAAAAATTTAATTAAAAAATCATTTTCTCTTGCAATTCTGGAGCGGAGTTATTTTCGAACGGATCTTTGAGATTTTTTCCACAAGAGTGTTTATTTTCATGAGTTGTAGCTGTATCAGTTACTCACAAATTAGGTTATTCATTCTCGTAATTTGTCTTCTCTGTGGCATTTAATTAAGTCTTTTGAATATTTTGAATATTTCTGAAATAATGAATTTTTTAGGGTAAATTCAAGCCTCTGCCCACATTATTTATCTTCTGGAAACTTAATCAATTGGATTTAATATAATTAGGGAACTCACTTTTGATGTTTTATATGAGGTAATTTCACTTTCTTTTGTGTTAACTTCAAGAACCACAAAACACTGTTCAAACCACTCAAATGAAATCTGCAAGTACCGTTATATTTTTCATATAAAAGTGTGCGGCTCTCTTCAGAGAAAAATCCTATAAAATTAATTTATATACTGTCATTATTTAATTGAGAAGATCTTGAGATGAAAGCTTTCAATTTGAATTTCGGAGCATTGGAACAAGCTTTTCTAGGAGGGACATTCATTATTGCTTGTAAAATAATTCTATTATCACACGTCGTGAAAATATATTAGATATACTGCGAAGACTTCATGAATACATTGAATTTTTTTATGTTTCAATTTTTTTTGAATTGAAATTCCACTCTTTCAAAATATTCGTTTCGAGTATTGAATGGTATTGGCATTTACTTGGTAAAAACCACTTCATCTAGAGGATAATTCAAAGGATCTAATGTGATTTATAACTTTCATAGAAAGTGTAAATGAAATTTATGACACTTTTTCAATATTTAAATGAAACTAAAGTTTTTCGATTTTCACTATAATTCAAAACATGATAATCGTTTCGCCAACACTATGAAAATCTATTACAAATTTATCTTCTGATGAAGCCACTGTGTTGGCGAAACGATAAGTTGTCATGCGTCCGAATCGATTAATTGATTAACTATTTCAATCATTTGAGATGCTAATAATAACCATATATTTCCAACAGGTACCTACCAAATTACAGGAAAATACATAATGAATAAATATGGTTACTGAAAATATCAATAACAACATAGATATACAATATTAAGAAATAATTATAAAAAAAAAAAGCATTATCGAATATAATAATCTAAAACTATAATGTCAATATCTAAATGTTCAATTATGATAATAATCAAGAAAACAAATCACCTTGAACTCTATTCGGAAGAAATCAAGATACCTCACTGTTAAGATTCGAATACACATTTATAATAGAAACAAGTGAGTGCCAGTGCAATTCACAGCAACTATACCTGTTTTGCAGTAAAACAAACAAAGCAAAGCGGCGATTGCGAGAGTAGATTGGTTCTGCGGGTTTTTGAGTAAAATGTCTGGCTTATTCTAGTACACTTCGGAGGAACGAAGAATTACGAAGTAGTTTACCAAAGCTCAGGACAGTCGAGATTACCATTGAGCAAATTGAATAGAAATTTCAATGCATTCAGACTTCTCCTGGTGTGAAGGCTCCTAGTGTCAAACGTCGATAGCAAACAAGGGTGGTCATAACCCCTAGGTGGATATACACCATCCTCTCGAAATAAGAGCCATTTCAAGAACTTCCTCTGCAGTGTCCCCAGGCAGTTTATGTGACAATTATAAATCTTGTTGGTCGCCAAACAAGACAGCCATACTCAAGTTTTTTCTCACTAGGTCCTTAAATAAATAGACAAGTGTTGAGGAATTCGAAAACAATCTAGCATTGCGGACGATGAAACCATAAACTTTGCTACATGATAAAATTTATTGGTTGATATGAGGTATGAATGAGAATTTTGGATCAAATATTAGGCCGAGATCCTTAACCTCCTGAAGTCGAGTCAGATTAACACTTTCAATGTTGTAATCAAAATATATCACATTTCTCTTTCTAGTAAAATTCACCTAATGTAATTTTTAGTAAAATTATATTTCATGACATTCAAGTCTAAACAATTTACACTACCGGCTGATATCATTCAGGTCACTTTGTAGCCTCAAACAATCATGCATAGATGACACGCTTTATAAATTTTAATATCGTCCGCATAAGCCACCTTCATGCAGTCCACCATCTCTAAGAGATCGTTCACAAACAGGACAAATAGTAGGGGTCCAAGATTAGAGACCAGCGGCACTCCCGAAGTTACTAGAAATTCTATCGATTTGCAATTCTATATTTGTACAAATTCACTGCGATTATTCAAGTAGGATTCCACGAGAAGTGATACATTATCTGCAAATCCAAAAGCTTCCTAGTTTTAACTTTAAGTAGTCTATGATTCATCTTATCAAATACCTTCTGGAAATCTGTATATGTAACGTCGACTTGCCCTTCTCCGTACAAATCCTCATATATGAACTGAGAAAACTGAACCAAATTTCTAGAACTAGATCTCCCAGTCATAAACCCATGCTGCTCAATTGAAACACTATTTCTGATCATAGCACATATGCTATTGAATAGTATAATTTCAAACAATTTAGAAGAATTTGACAACATAAGAATTGGCATGTAATTACGAATATGTGATGAATCGCCCCTCTTGAGCACAAGAATAACTTTTGCTACCTTCCAAAAGCTAATAACAATGCCAAAGAAAAATTTGAATGGTTTTTAAAACTTCATCTTAAAAAGTTTGAATACCATTTTTTAGAGGAGTATTCATTCAGAAAATTTGAGATTTTTTACCTGCGATTGAATTTCTATTTCCTACATGCATTATTAGTGTTGAATTATCAGAAGGTTTATATTGGGTTTAAAGTTGCTAAATTGCTTTAACCTCCCGATAATATTTTGGTAGCCCGAAAGATATGTCGAATGGATTAGAGAATTTTCTAGGAACTAAGTCAAACGTTTATTTGAAAATAAAGTGCCAGAAATTAATAAATGATACTATCTATTCAGAAATTCATTGAAGCACTTTATGAATTTTTCAAAAAATAACATCATTTTGAAATAACATCATACATATGTTAATGCCTTTGCGATTTACTAGTTAATATTTGCTGAAATGTTAACTAGTTGAACAGATACATTTGTCTATACGAGTATATGCTTCTAGCATTATTCTGTCTATTGAGTGACCCATTTTCGGGTGAAATGTAGACACGGTTCAGAAGTTTTACGTATGGGAGAATCAACAAAAACGGAGGGTAGAGGATTAGAGGATACTTGTTTTCTATATAAGATACATCAAATGATACCCGCAAAGTCCTATCGTAAGCTCTGTTAACTGTATATAACACAATCTGTCTTGAGTAAGAGAGTGAAATTTGATTCGATGCATTCAGAAGATGATGAGCACAATATCGAATGGGGATACTTGCTCTTGAGTTAATTCAGCTCAAAAGGACATCTTGAACTGATATCGCTCTGACGAACGCTGCATTTCCCTTTTTTCTTCTAGTTCATTAGAACTCTTTTCTACTGATTCTGTCGAATCGTGAAATGATGAAATGAATTTATCGACCTGATACAAAATTTCAAAGTTTTAACGAATAGCTTGTCATCATGTTTCGAACTCTTTTTCAGCATTTTCGAGAATAGGAATAACAGGTTTCAGCAGAAGCGCTATAATAATGATAATAATAATTATTAAAATAATAATGATAATAATAATAAAAATAATAATGAAGTAAAAGTAATAAATAAAAAAATGAATAATAATAACAAGGATGAAGTAACCGAGAGATTATTGAGTTGCTTAGGTTTAGTCCCGAAATTCAACTTTGAAACCAGTGCCGGAGCTGAGAATAACTGGAAAATAACAACAATAATAATAATAATTACTACACTCATAGGCACAACCAGGTAGCTTGCATAGTGCATCAAGCCGTAGCTGTGAAGACCAGACTGTTGACAAAAGACATAACATCTTACTATAAATACAAACCACAACCGGTGTTAGAAAACAGCAATTACAAAATATATTATGATCGAACTATCATTACAGATCGCAGGATACATAATAATAGACCAGACATAGTTCTTTTGGACAAAATCAACAAGAAAGCCCACCTGATAGACATAGCGGTACCTAACACTCACAACTTGATGAACACCATTCAAGAAAAAATCAGGAAATATACGACCTGAAGTGTGAGATACTTGGTATGTGGATATAGATGCGGTGTACAAAAGTCGACTTGTAATATCAACAACCGGTTTAGTTCCGAAAGTGCTACACGAACACTTTACGAAGCTGAACTTAGACCTGAGGCTGTATATAAAGATGCAAAAAGCTGTGGTGCTGAACACATGTAAATAGTAAGGAAATTTCTGCAAGGATAAAGTAACCGACAGATTGCTGAGTTGCTTAGATTTAGCCCCGCAATTCAACTTTGAAACCAGTGCCGAAGCTGAGAATAACAATGATAATAATAATAATAATAATAATAATAATAATAATAATAATAATAATAATAATAATAATAATAATAATAATAATAATAATAATAATAATAATAATAATAATAATAATAATAATAATAATAATAATAATAATAATAATAATAATAATAATAATAATAATAATAATAATAATAATAATAATAATAATAATAATAATAATAATAATAATAATAATAATAATAATAATAATAATAAGAATAATAAATAATAATAATGATAATAATAATAATAATAATAATAATAATAATAATAATGATAATAATAATAATAATGATTATTAATAATAATAATGATTATTATTATTATTATCATCATTATATCCCCACTATGGGACAGCCGCCACCGGACTGATAACATGGAAAGGGCACCCGCAGAGCTTAATCCCGTTGATATATAATATCTGGGATGAGTGAAAGTTCCCCTTTGAGGGAGTGTGAAGCCGTAATGCTTAAAATCGCGTATAATAATAATAAGATCCTTCATTCTCAACAGGTATAATACCCAATTGTAGAAAGTAATAATATAAGACTGAATAATGACTAAACAACTGAATGAATTCAGTGAAATGAAATATAATCAGGAACTCATTCTAAAATGAAAAATAAAATAAAATAATAACTAATAACTACAATAATAAAATAATAACTAATCTGATAATAAAATGAAAATAAAATATAAGAGAAAATTCAATCTGAATCAAAATAAATGAAGAAGTCCTTATAATGAAATATTAAAATGAAATGAAATGAAATATAACAAAGAACTCAATCTAACTCAGTTCATTTTAGTGAATTTCTTTCGTTCATATAACTCCTAATAATAACTTCTATGCAGTCAAAGTGAATGTCACACTCATTAGCATTAGTGTAGTATTAAATGTATGCTCCAGAGCCAAATCGAGAATTGCATTAGTGAGTTGGTGGTTGGAGTCTCTAGGTGGAATGAAAATTCAAGAATAAGAGTCTCTAGTGGTACACGAATTTTGCCTAGGAACACGAATTCTCAAAGCGGACAAGAAGCGATGGTTAAAAGTCAATGATTTCTTTTATGAGATGATGTTTATATTTTTGGTCAGTGTTATCTCAGAATATCATGATTAGTTGAAAATAATGGGAATATAAAAATATAGTAATAACTAACAATAAGAAACGATGAACTGTTCCAAAACAGAAGGAGCAGTTTTAGAAAGGCATCAATACAGATCGCTGAAACAGATTATATTGCTGCTAATGAAAAGGCGACAAAAATAAGGAGAAGATCACTGGAGCAGTACCAGAAACAACTCATTCGGTGAATCATTTTGTGAAAGATAATATGAACTTTCACGTCGTTTCACTGGAATTTCATCCGGAACTTTCAAGTGTTGAGAGCTTTCTTGATCTGAAGACACAACACAACTGTTGAGATAGTTTTTCAGGCATAGGTAAGAAATATTGTCGGCATAGATAGATCGACGTTCTTTCATATTTCATTTCGTTCTCGTGTATTTCTTGTTTTTTTATCGCGTTGCCAATGTTACTCATTGTAATACGAAAATCTCTTCAGTGAATCGTGAAAATATTGGGAACGTCAAGTGTTATTTTAATACTGGAAATGTATTCAAATCAAGTTTTCAATAAAGAAAGAGATTCAGATTTTCAATGAAATCACCCACTCTAGAATGTCTCATGTAATTCATGGGGAGAAAATTAAACGGGGATTTCTAACTACGAAATTACAGACCTCTATTTTAACTATTCAACTGACAGATTAATTCGCTTCGGATACATGAAACGTATCAATATATCGAATTATTGATAATTCCACTGATTTAAACTTACAGGAAGTGGTACAGCTCCTTAATTCACGAGAATAGGAACACCATGTGGCGGAAGAGGACATTTATAATATAATACGTCTTTCGGGTTTATCAGAAATATTCATAGAGAAAATATTGGAATACGAAGTTTCCCGGTTCAGTTAGTTTTACGTGATTATAATTTGAAGATATGCTCCATTGGTTATATTTTGTTCCTAGCAATAGATATTGAATATATTTTAATTACCTATAGGAATATATGAGTTAAGACATTTCGTGATATTTTCTATTAGGACTTCATTCAATGAATTACCCAAAAACGGTTCTCCCCGTTCTCGCTCTATAACTTCGAGAGGTACACGCAATAATATCATCTATATAATTATTCAAATAGAATTTTGGGATAATTTGGGGATAATGGGAATGAAGTGAATAAATTTTTCTGAATCATTCATTAACGTTTGTATCAATAACGATACGTTGAAACTATTGGTGAATCTATTATTCGGTAGATATTCAGTAGATATCATGTTAAATTATTGAAAGCTTGAGATATACAGGTGTTATAAGCGGTTGCCACAACCTGACTTCCAGTAAAGCATATTCGCATCTTCAATGAAGGCGAAGAGAAAGAATGACCTCGTCACAGACAATATCAGTGGCCTACATTACAACGAATGAAATTTTTTTTTGAATTAATTAATATATCATCTAATGGAGAGTGAACTTTATATTCTTTTTGAGAATGAATATCGAATTTTTTACAACAATGTTCGTATCACAATTTGGAATGCATGTACTCTTTCTTGTCTTTTCTGGAATGAACAGATTGTAAAATTGTAATCATTCATTGAGCAAACTAGCAATAATATTCAACCGATTTCAAGAACGATATGATTACTTCATATACTTCCGTACTGTACGTTTAGAAATATTTCCTACATTTCTGCTTCGTAATATATTTTTTAATGCTAATCAATAAATAATTTGAGTAAATACAGATATCTCCTGTCTACACATAAAAATTAGGATACTCCATATAAAGTTGACAATTATGATATATGGCTGAGGTGCAAGAAGAAGTTCAGAAATTTGTGCCCTTGGTCCTTCTTGGATCATGATCAAGTATAATGTTTCATGATGTGTGTGCTGTGAGAGGAATGGACTGAGATTAAATAAAATGTGAATGCAGAATAGTAATCCTCCGTTCAAATTTTAGTCGGGCCTGTGGTGATTTTGCATGTGAATAACAGGTAAATCAGTGGTATGATTGAACTGAAAAATGTGACATTAGAATCAGCTTGGCGTCTTGAGTATTATTCCCAAAAATCAAACAAACAATTCAAATGGCTTTAATGATGAGAGGATCATGTACTTCCTCTTCATTTTCTTCATTAAGTCTAGTAAATGAAATTTTGCAACCGTGTAATAAATTATTGCATCAATTCTTAATACATTACTTAATACGAAGAATATTAAGTGCGTACGGAAAATCATCGAACTTGTTGAATGAAATTTCTTTGAACTTGTTTTATCTTATTGGAAATCTTCAGTGACATAATAATAATGTTTATTTGGCCACACTATATATTGATTACAATAATTTTATTTTACAATAAATAATCTCAAATAAACTAATTTATCTCACTGAAGTTTAAACTTGTACGTGAATAACATAAAATATATAAACTTTACTAAATCATTCTATAAACTTGAAACAAAATAATAAAACTAAAGGAAAATAACAAAGTACAATAAGTGGTAGCGGTTCAAATTAATTGAATATAAACTTAAATTTAAACACTTGAACTTATGATTCACACTTTATACTAGTGAATAAAGTGCAAATCATAAGTTCAAGTGTTTGAATTTACGTTTATATTCAATTATAATGGATTTACATCAAGTAAACGCCAACACTATTGAATAGGTTCTAATTAATCTATAAAGGATATTAACTACTGAAAGAAAAGAAAGAAAGTATTAGTAACTTCTCAATACTAATTGTGGAGATATCATATTATTAATACAATTCAAATAAAACTGCTTCTGTTTATAAATTTTTCAATCTTATATCTAGGAGTTTGATGTATCCAGTTCTTTATTAGTCTGATATATACATATCTAGAACCTACCTCCTTGATATTGTCTGATAATTCATTGAATATCAAGGCTCCAAGGTAAGTAAAAGATCTAAGCCCATGGGTCTCATTCACTCTTGGTACATGCACATATTTTTGCTTCTACGGTTCCTAGTATCTGTGGTGAATGGTACACTCTTATGGTGAGATCTATGAAACCTCACGAGCAGTGTTCGTGCATACAGTTGCCTTGTTGTGAAAATGTCCGTTATTTGGAATAATTGGTTTTATTGGTAGGCATGACTCTTGTTTTTTTATGATTTTGAGTATCCATTTTTGTATCACTTCAATTTTCTGCTAGAATATATGCTAGAGAACCCCATACCAGCACCCCATACGTTAGATGAGGCTCAACACGATACACTCTCAGACCACGAATATACTCTCATAAGATCATTCTCGTCACAAAATTTTCTTAGCATTTTGAACTTGGGTAAGAACATTATAAGAACGTTATCAGTGTCTGGACAATTGCCATGGCCTGGACATCCCACTGAAGATGTTCACCTATAATCATTCCTAGATATTTATATTCTTTTACTGATGTTATGTTAAGGATCTCATCACTGTAATTGAGTTCAATATTCTGAAGTGGAAATGAATGTTTACTATAACTAGTAAATGTATTTAGTAGTTTTAGTAAATACATTTACATATATACCATATATTTAGTTTTTTCTGCATTCAAAGTTAATTTTCTTGAAGCAAAAAACTTTAGTATTTCAAAAAAATTTCACTTTTATCTTTTGGTGTAATTCTTCCCAGTTTCTTGCCGAGAACGACACTGCAGTATCATCAGCATATCCTATTATTTGTCCGCTTATATTAAGAGAAATAACTTATTCACATATAACAAGAATAAAGCAGGTCCCAAAACTGTTCCCTGTGGTACTCCATAGAGGACTGGCACTTCATTACTTTTACAATTTTGACAAATTGACTTCTTCCTTTGATGTAAGTCTTCATGAGATTGGGATGGTCCCCCCATCCTAGCGCTTCCAAAAATTTTAACAATTCCTGAAAATTCACGGTGTCGAACGCTTTGGGCAGGTCAACAAAGGTACAAATCATTGAAATGTTTTTATCTATTGCTTCTGCTATTGATGCAATAAGCTCAGCAACTGCGTCCTGAGTTGACCGAGAAGCTCTGAAACTAAACTGCCTATTTGCTAGCAAGTTTATGTTTTCCTATGAAGTTACATATACATTTTTTCAAAATTCTTTCGAAAAGTTTTGCTGAAGATGATGTCAGAGAAATAGGACGATAATTTTTTATCCGATTTTTCTCAGCATTTTTATATACAGGTGTAACTAGTGCGATTTCAAGTGCATCAGGGAGTATACCAGTGATACTTATCATGCTGTTATTCATCAGATGAACTATCGGCTTTACTATACTATAAGACATTTCTTTAAATGTCTCAGATCTTATGTCATCTATACCAGCACACTCATAACTTTTGAGTTCTTCGATTGCATTTATAATTTCGCTTTCATCAGTTTCGAAAAATACAATTGTGTTTGGATTTTTGAATTTGTTCAATCCCATCACGTCCAAGATTTCAATGTTATCTTCTCAGCAAGTCTTTCCCCCATATTAGAAAAATATTTATTGAACTCATTGGCGATATCAAATTTATTTCCAATATATGTCTTGTCTTTCTTTATTTCCACCTTCTTGTTTTTTCAAGAAGGATCACCAAATTCCATAAGCCTTCAGAAAATTTTAACTTTTTATTTATTTGGTTTTTATAATGACTCTTTTTAGTCACCTGTACTAACACATCTAACCTATTTTTTGACTTCCTGTACTTTTCTTGCAGTTATAAATTTTCCAGGAGTTTCACTGTTTGAATGTACATATAATTTTCATTGTTCACTGACTTCATCAGACCACTGCTTATCCAGGGAGTGCGTTTTTTGTCGCGATGTTTCTGTTGTATTTGTTTAGTAAACGATCGGTTTAAAGAAGTCAGTTTCGCAACAAATTGTTCCTAATTAATGTTAAAATGGTCAGCTGCATAGATTTCCTTCCATGTTTTCTCAACAAGAATACTCTTAAGTTTTCATGATCGATTTAGGTCTGAAGTGAACCATCATTTTTAGAAGTATAGCATTTTTTATCTATTGAGGACAGTTGTATGCAGGTTATGTAATGTACCTACGGTTAGACTAGGCTGCAATACGCAACGTAAAACACTTCGTTTGGAAGCTTAGTCTTGATAAAAATACGATAAATGCATGACCGAGTTTCTTTTCTTACTCTAGTGTAGCAATTTATCATCGAAGAGAATTCGTTGGCACTCAAAATGTTGATATATTTCTCTGAGTCCCTAGAATCCTTTTGTATATGTATATTGATGTCACCTATGAAGAGAACCACATCAATGTTACTTTTATTTTTACTCGATAAAAGTACTGATTCAGATCTTCAATAAATCTTATTGAATATTTAATAGTGTTGGCGTTTACTTGATGTAAATCCATTATAATTGAATATAACTTAAATTCAAACACTTGAACTTATGATTTACACTTTATTGACTACATAGCATGACGCGTTTCGTCGTTACAAACGACTTCTTCAGATGCTTACAGAATAATAATTATGTAAGCATCTGAAGAAGTCGTTGAAGAATTTATTGAGGATAAGCTAGGAGGACGGTAAAGCGCTTTGATTTGAAAATTAATTTGACAGGTTGTAGCATTCAGTTCTATCATTTTAATTTCTCCCACAGAAAGAATATTATGGTTGCATTAAAATTTATCTCTGAAATATATTATTGAACCATCACTTCTATTTATTTTCCCTCTGTTGTATACTACATCATAACCTTTTAATTCATATAAACTAATGCCATAGATTTCCCACGTTCCCTACAATATAACGCAATCTGTTGAGCTATTTATTTGTGGAAAGTTGATTCTAAATTCATCAAAGTTTTTTGCTAAACGTCTTATATTGCAATGAAGCACACTAAATGTTTTGAAACTCTCGGTTTTCGCTGTAATAGTATTTATTGAAATCTTCAGTGCTCTCCGCTACCATAGTGTCTATCGTACTATCTTTGAATTCTCTCTTATATACTGATCCATAAAAGAAAACGAAGAAAAATGAAATAAATAAATAAATAAAACTTACCTAATAAGTTCTGAAATATCTGATTCCTAATTGAAGATATTCTGAAATATCTTCAATTGTTCGATGTGACTTGTGCTTGTTATCAGAATTGTTTTGGAGTGTTCCGTCTTCCTGCACAATACATTTCCGTCTTTCACTCAGACATATCTGTAACCAGTCTTCCTAAATTCCTTTGCACTCCGAAGTGAATCCTGTATCTCTCTTGGTAAATGATCGTTTATATAAATTATGCGTTCCTCTCCATCAAGTTGCATATCTCTGGTTTGTTAATGTACCCCTCGCTCTTTTTTATTCATACGAGATCTTTGAAACCCCCATTGGGATAGCAAACGGGCATGGCTCAACTTCTTTTTGTGTTTTAATCTGTTTTACCCTCACATCTTCTTGTTTCAGGCTGACTTCAAGTTTCTGTAGAACTTGTTGGATTATCTCTTGTATGTCTTTCACCCCAAACATTATTAGATTTTTTTTTCTTGCGGAAAGATCTGCAGCTAATTTTGATGAATTTGTTCGATTTTTTATTGTGCAAAATTCTCCCTTTAATTTCAACACTTCCATCCTTAGTTTGTCATTTTTTCTCTTCAGGATTGGATTCTCTTTTTTGATATTATCGAACGCTTTTCTTATATCTTATATTACATCTCAATTGAACGTTACTGCCGCTTCCTAAGCCTGCTATCTATCCAAGTAGCTGCTTGAACATTTCCTTTGTGGTTGGTTCATTTTCCACTTGCAGTAATGATTTCCTCTGTCTTACTTTCTTCTTCATATTCTCAACCTCCACATCATCCTCTTGACTGCTTTCATCTTCAGTGCTGACAATGGTGCCAATGTTTGATATTTGCAGCAAACCCATGTTGATTTTTTCCCCTTGAGTACGTATTTCTTATTTACCTTTGTGCAACTCAGTTGACTCTATCCAGAGCATTCTCTCGCACAGCGCAGTTTATATCCACTTATATATTCTTCTTACATACAATAAAATTCAGAATTCCCGCCATGTCAATCCAGCAGTGGCCGATCTCCTTCAATTTTTACGAGATAAATCGCAACTTATCACTAATTGCCAGATGTTTTTGATGAAATCTAATCGAAGTGTTTTTTTTTCTATTTCAAATATAACGAATGCTTGATACTTCAATTTTACAACAACAAACTGTTGTTATTATTTTTGGTTTTAACAATTAGCGTAAACTTTATTGGCAAAAATGATAATGATTTCGGGATCCCTTCAACTTTATATTTCTCATTATCTTAAATTTCACTTTAATTATGTACTATATCACTGTAGATTCAAAAATCTTGGGGAATAAACAACCACACTTCATACAAGCTCGCATTCATAATAATCTTAGCGATTAGGCATGGGACTATTCTTACACAATGCAGACAAAGGTCTATTGAATGAAATGTCTACAAATTCTCTACGTACTTTTACTAATGTTGTCATGAGTAGGAATGTAGAATGCTAGGGAGAGTTTACAGGTATTTTCTCCGACAGAGGGAGCCCACGTGAATAGTTCACTGAGTGATGTTCTCTTCATTCGCGGTATAGGACCTGGGGACGTTTTGAAAGTCATAATTTCAATAATAATGAAACAATTCAACAAGTTCGATAATTTTTCGAAGCGCACTTAATATTCAGTCTCGAAAGCGATAGATCCGTTCTCGCTGACAACATTTGTGTATATATATATATATATATATATATATATATATATATATATATATATATAAAATATATAAAGGGTAATTTTTTAAGAGTTAAGTTTTTCAGGTTGACAGCACTGGTTGGTAATGGCATCCAAACGTGATCTGTCGAAGTGAAGAGTTTTCAGTATACTCTGCCATTTCATCATTACAGTCGAACAACGATTGCAGAGTGTTGAAATTTACTATCAAACTTCGTGCTCTGTGAAAAATGTGTATCATATATTACGACCATATTATGGTCGTCATAATCGACCTGTTGAATCAAAAACTCCACAACGTCTAATTTTTGGTGAATGGGCCTTAGAACAGCTCAATGAAAATCTGTATTATCCGCTGTAGTATGTTGAACAGCCACATGCCATACAAGAATTACAGATGTATTCCGAAAAAACGACAGTTTGGTGTGGTTTATGGGCTGGTGGCATCATCGGTCCATTTTTCTTCAAAGACGACCGTGGAAGAAACGTTACCGTCAACGGCGAACGATATCGAGCCATGATACGCAACTTTTTTTTGCCCCAGTTGGCCGAGTTGAACTTGGTTGACATGTGGTTTCATCAAGACGGTGCCACATGCCACACAGCTCATGAAAAAATGGACATGTTGAAGGATGAATTTCGTGAGCAACTTATCTCTCGAAATGGCCCTGTGAATTGGCCGCCAAGATCATGCGATTTGACGCCTCTGGATTATTTCTTGTGGGGTTATGTAAGTCGTTAGTGTGTGTGGACAAGCCGATCACGATTGAAGCCTTACAGGATAACATAACACGAGTAATTTGTGGGATAGAGACCGAAATGTTCGAAAAAGTGACGCAAAATTAGACCTTCCGAATGGACCATTTGGCACGGAGCCGCGGTCAACATTTACATGAAGTTATCTTTAAAATGTAAATGGCAAAGGCAAAGTTATGAATTTCAATGGAAATAATTTGAATATATGATGCAAATCGAGTGTTTTATTCGATTAAAAAAAAACTACGCTTAAAAAATCACCCACTATATATATCTATATGCGTTGCCTGGAAGAGAGAGACTTGTCGATAGAGAATCTTGGAAAGACAGGGGGAGGCCTTCGCTCTGTAGTGGACGGGCAGAGGCTGAAGATGATGACATATATATATATATATATATATATATATATATATATATATATATATATATATATATATATATATATATATATATATATATATTATCCTTCATATATATGCCACACCTGATGGAAGTCCGAGACATATATGTTTCGCTCTGCAAGGAACTCGTCAGTCGTACCACGTCCATCGAAGTGAGGGAACGATTTCAATATTTCTCTAACATTTATCCCTTGAAGGCTAATGGAGACATCACATCGTACACGTTCACATATCTAGCTCTACTATAACATTCTCTTGATTAATTTCAATTTTTCAAATGAATGTTGTAGTGTTCATTTTCTTAAATATTTCATTCAGTGCCATAAGCACAAAAAAAATTTCATTTCCTTAAAAATATCGCTGAATAGACCCCTGAAATACGGGAATAAACGCGAGCGTACTACTAACGCAACCTATTGACATTTAAAAACATCGTTCGATGATATTTGTCGAATAGACATTGCAATTTAGTAGATACCTACGTGTATAGAAGATATGTGAAATTTCGATGCTTGGTGTGTCTGTGATCTGAGAGAGGTATTTTCTACTGATTTCTATAGATGGAATTGCAGAGTATTCATTACTCTACGATCTTCCGCTTGAAGTCACAAAAAGATGCTTGGAGGTTGAAATCGTTGCTTCACTTCGATGGACGTGGTGCGACTGACGAGTTCCTTGCAGAACGAAACATATATGTCTCGCACTTCCATCAGGTGTGGCATCGATTTCAATATTTCTCTAACATTTCTATCCCTTGAAGGATAATGGAGACATCACATCGTACACGTTCACATACTATATATATATATATATATATATATATATATATATATTAGGAAATAGATTGATTACCTGATTTATTACTTTATTAGGATTTGGTATGATTGGTTGTATCAGGTTTAGTTTATATGAAAATCATGCATTCACATGTATTTATACGTTTCGAGGGCGTTTGCTCTCTTCTTCAGTAGTTATAATATAAAAATACAAGAATCACTTAAGTATTCAACATTATCTTAAAAACATTGTACATTTAACAATTACCTTAGTGTAACATTTACAGTATATTTAAATATACTGTAAATGTTACACTATGTATATGTCTATGTAAATGTATATGTCCAGAACATATAATGTTTTGTCATCAATCTATTTGCTTTCAGAACTTATATTTTGCTTGAATTTCTACTCTTTCAGGTGTCTGTCAGTGAAGGGTCAACGTTGTGTCAGTTCACTTATCTTTTTCTTTTGTTATCCTTGGGTTCTTAAGAAGTGGTAAATAGAATAATCTCAGTTGTTTGACGTCATGTCTGTCGTTCACCGTGTTCTCTAGATTTGCTTGTATATGGAACATCTCATGCATTTCTCTCAGCTTCGGGTTTCTCTTTGTTGTTAGTATTTTTGTTTCCTCATAGTTAAATTCGTGGCCCTCTGTTGTTTTGTGCTTGTTCAATGCCATTGTTGCGGTTTTCGTGTATTTATAAGAGTTTATACGGTCTTGCAATCTCTGTGATGTCTGTCCTATGTATTCCCTTCCGCAATCTTTGCATGGAATTGAATATACTATATTTGATTTTTTCTTCGATGGAGTTATTGTCTTTAGTTTGCTGAACACTTGTTTTACCTGATTTTGTGGTTTGTGGACAACCTCGATATCATGGTCTCTTAAAATATTTTTCAGTTTGTATGATGTATATATATATATATATATTTATATGTATAAATAAATATATATATATATATATATATATATATATATATATATATATATATATATATATATATATATATATATATACTATCTTAAAAACATTTATTCAAAAGAGAATCAGTCCCTAACTGAATCCTCTCTACCACCGTATCCTTGAGAAACATCTGAAAATTTAATGCAAGAAACACAAGAATTGTAGTAGGCGAAGATGTTGATTTGTTAGTAATACTTACTGCAAGGACTCTTATAGACAAAATTATTCGTTTTCTGAAATCTGGAATGGCTCATCAGTGTCCCAGAATTTAATCATATAATAAAATTAATGATCTTTATTCAAGGTTCTCGCAATACAATTATATAGATGAAACAATAATCAACGAATCAATGAATGAATCAACTGAAATAATGCTTTTAACATTGAAAATAGCCTGTTATTGCTAAAAATATTGAAATATAACTATCTGAATCAGGTAATAAATGAATTTCGGAATATATATATATATATATATATATATATATATATATATATATATATATATATATATATATATATATATATATATATATATATATATATATATATATATATATATATATATAAATGACACGGAGACTTCGCTTATCTCTTATCTCTCTGAAGAAATATTCAAAGATATCAATTATTCACCACAGAAATACAATGACCTCGTTTCGCGATAATAAAAACTCAACAAATAAATATGGATAAAACACAACATAACAAATATGAACGAATTTGAACGATACATGATACTTAAAACATTATATTTTCAAGCAAAAAGTATTCATGAAAGATATCAAACATTATATTTTCGAGCAAATAGAAGTATTTATGAGAGACATGAGCTTCATTCAAATTCATTACATTGTATGAAGAATAGTCTGAAATCTACCTCCAAACTCCAACTGAACATATAATGGGATATTTCACACGAAAATCCTTGGACGCTCAACGTTAGTTTGCGTCCAAAGCTTATATTACAGGCGAATAGTCACAAAGCTGACTATTCTTTTGCAAGGTTTCTCCGATAATTAGCCGCGAATGATAATTGCTGCTAATACGAGTACATAATTAGTAATATCCGCATTCTGAATAAGATATTACATATATTCAACGGTTAAGTCACAAAGAAGAGGTCTGAATGACTCTTCTATTTCCTATAGAGCACGATATTTTGATGTAAATTCTTGGATGTAATCCCAGAATATATTTAGAAATTTGTTTGTGTCTGAATAAAAAGGTTATTAGAATAATAATACGGATTTATATATGAAATGAGAATACGAATCGTCGAATTGAACTGTAGGTCATCTTTCAATGACTGATGAATTGAACATTCATTAAAATATCCATTAGAAAAAATCATGTCTTAGTCTTAGTATATTTATTTCAAAATTGGATCAATTTCCAAACGGAAGTTTACTCAGAGTGAAAATTACTTCTTAGTAGATATTACAGCTGTTTTATTCACTTCTTGCAGGTAATTGCTAACTTTAAATCAGGAACGAATATTCGAAATTTCACTTACTGAAACAAAAAAACTTCTTGTGCTTCAATTTGATCTGCCATTAAAAAGGAAGAAACTATTATTCAACTGAAATTCACACTTATTCAAGAAACCCAAGAGTTCATCAATTCAATACAGATCTGAGTAATGATTTATCGAATTTTTTCAAGTAACAAAATAATTTTCAACGAATAAATGAAACTGCCATATTCTCTTTTTTTGCCGCGAAAGAAAATATTGCCAGAAAATTACCCTTTCGAGCTATAATAAAAAAAGAAAACGTGTTTTTCTCCAAAACATGTGTTTTCCAAGTGATTCCAAAAGAACAAATTGAATCCTCCACAAGAAAATACATAAATCGAAAGTGGTAACTTATATCTTCCACTAAAGTAAGGTTGTAGACGGATGATAGTCGAATAGATTTTGAATAGACCTATATTGTAATATGAGACCGAGCAGTTTTGGATTCTCTTGTTAATCCACTAATAAGTGAATAATAACAATATCAATAATAATCTTCATTAATCCTTTTAGACTTATAGAAACAAATATATAGGACACGTCAAATTACAAAATAATCAAAAATCATAATCATTGAAATATTCTCTTATAGAGTACTAACATTTCTCAATCAACTTCAACTCAACTACATTTCTTAATTTAGTTTTGGGTAAACATTTCATAGAATCAGGTAGGTGATTGAAGAGCTTAACTCGTTTATACATTCCTGAATATTCTTATTTAGAAGTTCTGTGATGAGAAATTACCAACTTTTGAGGATTTCTTGTGTTGTATTCGTGAAATATACACAATTTCTCCAAATTACTATGGTTTTTTCTCACATACAATAAACCCTTGAATATGTATATACAGGGAACCGTCAGTATCCTATGTGCCATGAATACCGGCCTACAAGAGGAACGAGGATACAGAATAAATATCATACGTATAATATGTTTTTGGGACAGGAATACTCTATTTATATCAGAGAGGCCCCAAAGCAATATATTATTAGGATAAGTACTGTAGCATTTAGTAAATCTATAGTCTTTAGTAAAGGCATAGTAATCATTCAACACCGATTTTCTAGGGAGAGAAAATAATGCATCAATATGTTGACACCATCTCAAATTCAAATCAATGTATACCCCAAGGAATTTAACATGATCCTTAGAGGTGATTGATGTCTACCAAACTGTATGGTCAATGTCCCATTTGAGTTTTTAATACCAAAAACATGCAATCAGTTCTTCCAAAATTTACAATCAAGGCATTTGAAGACACCAATCTGTAAAGCACTGTACTAAATTACCTCAACCAGAGAAAGCTTCTCCGGACTCTCACCGGATTTAGCTAACGAAGTATCATCCGCAAACAACGTCATATTAAATCGAAGAATGTGATGTGGAAGATCATTAACGAAGAGAATGAATAGGAGGGGCCAAGAACAGACCCCTAGGGAACTCCTGAATTTCTATTTTAAGCTTTAGAAAATGTATCCTGGACCATAACTGTCATAGTCCTGCATGTGTCAAAGCTATAAAGTCAATCCAGGAATACGGCTGGGAATCCGAGATTATAATATTTATTGATCATAAACCCGAAAGCCAGAAGGTCGAATGCCATCCTTCATTTATATTCATAGTTCGAAGAATAGTCTTAAATCAACAAACTTAAAACTTTATTGTCCTTTATCTATATTATTATTATTATTATTATTTTGTTATTATTATTATTATTATTATTATTATTATTATTATTATTATTATTATTATTATTATTATTATTATTATTAGATACAGAAATATGTGAAATTGTTAACTGCAGAAATCGGTAGATAATACTCCTTATAGATTGGAAAGTATGAAAATATCTGATACACAATAACAATTGTTGCTATGAAGACTGAAGACATAGGTGTCAATAGGTTAATGGAGTAATGGACTCGAAAAGTATCCCGCGGAGATAAAGTCCTTTGATATGCGAATCGTGGCGAAATTTTCTCTTTAAAAAAATGTGAATGTCTCAATAAATTTTCATTTCGAAAACTATACTAATGGTCACGATGTTTTAAATGATTCGGCGTAATATATAATCGAATAATTTGTTACAGCCCAAAAAAACTGAATGTATTTGAATATCATATCCACTGATGCTCCGAAATCGAGCTCCCGAACACAATTTCCATCGACAAACAATGTTGTTACTTTGATGTATTACGTAACATCAATATTTACGACATAATTCACAAGCGACCAGCTCAAAATTACCAAATACTCGTGTAATTGAAATGAAATTATATAACGCAAACAGGGTTTCGTCCCCAATCCATCTTGACGGTTTATGACAATATTTTCATAAAGCCTTGAATACGAGTACGGTAGGTGAATGTTACAGAATGCTCACATGTCGACCATGTAGGTCAAAGTGAATATTCAGTTTTGAGTGAAGCTGAAACGAATTTCCTCGGTATGCATTAATTATAATTGAGCAATTCGAATTTTCCTAGTGCATATATATATATATATATATATATATATATATATATATATATATATATATATATATATATATATATATATATATATATATATATATATATATATATATATATATATATATATATATATATATATATATATATATATATATATATATATATATATATATATATATATATATATATATATATATATATATATATATATATATATATATATATATATATATATATATATATATATATATATATATATATATATATATATATTATAAAAATAATTCTAATATCATTAGACGTCATCTCCTTATATACAAACATCCCGTGTGAACTTGTGTACGAACTACTGGATCGACATTGGCAAACCATAATGTACCATACTTCACTCACAAAAGAAGTTTTCACCAAAATTGTAATATTCGTGTGCCAGAATTGTTACTTTACCTTCAATAAAAACATATACCAACAATCACATGGTACACCAATTGAGTCTCCAATCAGCCTGATTCTAGCGCAAATCGTGATGGATCACGTTATTGATTTAGCATTACAAAAGCTCTCTTTCGATTTGCCATTCATATACAAATACGTTGATGACCAAGTTCTTGCGATCCCAAAAACTCAACAACCTCATGTTCTTAAAGTATTCAATTCTATACATCCAAGAATCCAATTCACAATGGAAAAAAAAAACAATAGAAGTGTTCCTTTCCTTGACGTTTTAGTGATGAGAAAGTATGACAACACATATTGAATTGGAATCAAAAACCGTCATCATCCGGAAGATATATTAATTTTCTCTCTAACCACCCAAAAAGTCAAAAATTCAACAAAGTCCCAGCAATGAAAAAGAGGGTGATTCACATATCACATTCCTCTTTTGTGCACGATAGTTTAAGAAAACTTTTCGGAATGTTTGTGAACAACGGCTATCCGAAAAGGGTACTAAATAAATTTCCTTATAACACAGGCCTCTTTGATGGGCCAACAGAAGAACGACCCATCCAAGTAAACAAAAAACTACTCTACATTCAGGACTTACGGACAAAGTTCTGAAGCATTTGAAACCTATAGTGAACAACTTAACCTTGGCCAAGTACAATACCATCACAATAGGCAACTTGTTCACGAAAATAAAAGACAGAACACCTACTATAAAAAGTTCACACGTAGTATACAAAATAAACTGTCAGAAATGCGATAAAATATACATAGGACAGACGAAACAAACTCTAAAACAGAGAATAACACAGCATGAAAGTGACGTAAAAATCGGAAAAAGATCTTGCGCTTTGTCCTGTCATATGCAAGATAAGATCACCCTTTTGATTTCGAAAATGTCCGAATAATGGAAAGAGAACGTTATACAAAAAAACGAACATTTTTAGAGATGGTACACATCCAAAATCACCAAAATACAATCAATTCAAGATCAGACGTAGATCGATTGAGTGTCGGATTTTGAAATATACAAATTTTTAATTTTCGCACCTGGTTACAATTCCACCAGGAAAAAAACGTGAAAAAAAGAAAAAGAAAGAGTGATTAATCAGAACTATCTGATCGCGTGAATGTGTACTTAAATAAGACCGTTTCATTCATGCACGATCGATCGATTGAAAAGTAGCATTTGTTTTGTTTTTTACTTCCTCTGACTCATCTCATACTTTATTTACTTTGTTATTTTCGGTGAATATTTCAAAGAATTCCAATTTTTAAAAGAACTCTCATTGTAAGTTCGTATGTTTGTTTTTGTTTTAGTGTTCAATGATGTGATGATTTTATATTTTAGTTGCATCCTGCTGATGAAGTTGTCAACCGACAACGAAATATACAGACCGAATACCCGGAAAAAATAATAATCCATTTATATATATATATATATATATATATATATATATATATATATATATATATATATATATATATATATATATATATATATATATATATATATATATATATATATATATATATATATATATATACAGTGTAAACTCTTTATAACTAAACTCAAGGAACTGGGCATTCTTTGTCGTTATAGAGAGTTATCGTTATATGGAGTGAACGCAAAAAAAACCAAATTAACAAGAATTATTAATACAAGAATTTTTAATTCTATGTATGTCTTAGATAATAAGTGCTTATACCTATAAATTATTGTTTACACATATAGTCTGATAATTTTGTCTGACGTTTTTTGCTATGCCAGTACTTGTTTTGTATTATTTTATGTATTCTATTCATATCTAGATATGTGGTGGAATCATCATGATTAAACAACAAAAATTTTTCTACCAACTTAGCGGCATCGTACAATAATACCGTTAATAAATATTTGCTGTCTAAAAATATGAACACATTTCTTCGTAATAGAGAATGGCGTATCGCTATAAAGAGTGTTTCAATATGTGAGTTTTAACGCAAACCAACCAACTTGGGCTCACTCCAACGTTATAGGGAGTTTATCGTTATAAAGGTTAACGATATATATATATATATATATATATATATATATATATATATATATATATATATCTAAACCTAGAAGGGTTGCATAGGATCCACGCTATGATGACTATCCTCACAGATGGCGTGGAAATGTGTCGATATCATGTATAATGTGATTCTTAGAATCGCGGTATCTCACGAATGGTAACTCTTAAGGAAAACATCATAAGGACCATTTTTGTGAAGAATTTCAGGTTCCACAAATTTGGTTTGGAGTTTTTTTCAGAAAACTCACCGTTTTCGAAAAAATCCACAAAACTTAGAATTTTGACCTTTGATCCCGAATAATTTTTGTAGCACACTTAGGATCGATAGGGGTTTTCAAAACTTCATTTGTAATAGTAAAACACAGCTCTCCACCAATATTTGGCTTTCCAGTAATTTTTGTTATTTCAAATGTCTATTTTGACCAGACTATAATCAAATACTGCAACGCACAATATGCAGGATAATTTCAGTTTAGTGGAATTGAATGCGAATTTCCTAAAGAAAAACGAAAACAATTATTCATTAACCACTTGTCCCATCAAGCCATCCGTTTGAAACACCAGGGCCTTGCATTAGGGAATTCTAGTAAGTAAGTCTGTCTTCTCATGCTTATATTGATAGATTTGACTTCAAGATTTCTGTGTCGGCATGATAGCTTTGTTGACATCACGTTTTGCTAACAAATTGATGACATCCTGAGAAAAATACTTTTTCCAGTGTTAATTCTCAAGTGAATTCAACACTTCATTTTCAGATCAAAACGAATAACCATAACAAAGCCCCATACATATATTTATGTTTTGGAAGAGATAGAATTGAACGAAGGACACATATTTTATAATTAAGAATACATATATCAATACGGTCAAATAGGTTTTAAGTTGCTATATTAGTCGATGAAATGGTTCAATACTTTATGGAGCTGTTCGTATTCCTCATAATTCATTTTCTATATACAGCATTGACATATCTCAAGAACGAATACGAGGTATAGTTCTCATAAGCTTGACTTTTATTTTCCGCATTCAAGAGAAACTTCTTTTAACCATCTGAGCTCAACGAGAACGTTAGAAATGATTGCCTGAATGAAAGAAATCTCCATAATATGGTATATATTAACAATAATTGAATAAAGAATTCACGATGGAAAATTTCCTACAGTTGGACAGCACAACTTGTATTCACACTTATGTAGTTGTGGTTGCGAAAGACATAGGTCGAGTAATAGAGAAATTTTTGGGAAATTAAGCCAAGTATTTTAAGATATGTTATATGAACAATGTTTTGCCAAGTGTTGTGCTTGAGATCGATTAACATTATTAATGAGAGTAGAGTTTCCGAAATATCAGTGAGATAGACATCGGTAAACAATACACTAATGCGTTATGTAGACAAATACATAAAGTTGAGTCAACAAAAATCCCAGAGGGCTCTTTAATTGTCTGACCTTTAGTAGTCCTGAATCCCTGATTAATCGCTCGAGTAGTCCTGACTGCCGCTTTATAGATGCGCCAATAGAAGAAGAGCATCACGAACATCGGCAAATAGAAACTGCCCAGAGCGGAGTAGACTACGTAACCGGCTTCTTTTATCAGTTCGCATTTCCAGGGGCACTGCTGCTCCTGATGCGTCGTCGCCGAGGCGCTAGATGTCGTGTAAGCCTCGAAGTCGTCTATATCGACAAACGAAGTTACATTTACAGTGTCATCATCTTGCACCTGTAACAGAGGACACGAGGTGTATAAATCGAAACGGATCTATATTACTAAAAATAGAACGTTAGGGTGAACATAAATATTGTACGAACTAAAATCGGATAGGTCTATTTCCTTCCAACTTTGATAATTAGCGTCGATGGACATTTCGTGGTGTTTTTTAGGACGATGATGAAAGGAAAAAACTTCGTATTTGAACTTTGGATAATAATTCTACAACAGTATACGTTGACAGTCAAAATTTACTATTTTATTATTTGATACATTCGAATTCTAGAACATATAACAATATTTTTTTCTAATGAAACGAAGAAATTTCAAATTTGCCATTGAAAATTCCTACTTTGAGAAGAAATTTCCGATATGTTTTATAAATGAAAAAAAATTTATTCACAATTGACCAAATTTCCAAATTGAGTTATATATATATATATATATATATATATATATATATATATATATATATATATATATATATATATATATATATATATATATATATATATATATATATATATATATATATTCAATTATATATTCTATATATATATTTCCACAATTATATATATATATATATATATATATATATATATATATATATATATATATATATATATATATATATATATATATATATATATATATATATATATATATATATATATATATATATTCACAGTTTGGTCAAACATTCAGCCTAGTTAGCCGTAAGTTATAATACATTTTTCATCACATTTTATTCAACATTTTCATTTTGTAGAGTCGTGATGACCATATTCGAAATATATCAATTATAGTGGCCTTTTTATTTACCGAGAGCTCATTGATTTTTGATTGAAATTATACGGCAATCGTCCTCCTATCATCATATAATTTGATATATGTATATGTATATATATATATATATATATATATATATATATATATATATATACACACACACACATATATATATATATATATATATATATATATATATATATATATATATATATATATATATATAATTCGTTTAGTTTTCTTGTGCTTTGCCTAATAACATAAGAGTGAAGGTTTCTTGGGAATGAGCACAGTATAAAATTGATGGAGTAATTATTTATTCGACATATGTTTCAGCTCTAGGCCTTTTTCAAGAATATTATAGGTTCATTGTTGGTTGGAAACAATGACAAATATGGTACAGTATTTTATCATTTTGACCAACCAATGTTTTCTTAATGAAAATTGAGAATTGAAATTACAATTCAAAAAACTCAGGTATTCAGGTTTACGCCCCACTGCTTTTGACCGCTATGCTACCGAGGTCTACACTCTGAGATGCAACTTCAGTTCATATCTAACAACTCTTTTATTCGCTAAGCTAGTTTTTCGACACTAGGATTGTCGTCTTCGAAACTGTGGCGAAAGTGAGTGACACCTACCCATCCTCCCAGATGTATTAATTTTTTTTCATTAAGGAACAATGATAAATATAGTTAACATGATTACCGGTACATAAATAATGACACATATTATATTAAAATATTCATAAGTAACATAGTTTTTACATTACATATTATTTTTACTTGTGGTTTATGAAGTGAATCCCTTGACGTCTCATCTGTATTGCTTTTATGCAATATGACATTATGCACTCATTTAGTTCTTTCAAGTTCACAGGTTATGATCAGAATTTCTCATTGGAATATGTTGAAATTCAATCTCAACCTGAAATCGTGTATAGTACCCACTCAACCCGCTTCTTCGTTGAAAATTCTTTTTAAATTCTTTTCAGTGATGGGAATAATATAGAAATAAGATCAAAAAAACGACTGAAAATGAAAATTCATTCAGTATTCAAACTTTCTACGGATATTAAAAGTTTTCTATCGAAATATTTAAACCGAGAATGTCAATACATCAATCGCCTGAAATAATATTAGGGTGGTTTTGTTCAGTTTATTTCTTCTACTGGTGCTCTTTAATTTTACTCACGAATTTTTCATATCATTTGAAAGTCTTTGTTCAGAATTCAATAGTGCAATTTAAAAGTTTACTTGAATACTCGAAATCGTAAATAGATGGAAAACGCGAATTTATGTGACCCGATTAAATTTAGATTCGAACGTTATCGAACTCTTCTGGTTTTAAATCAGCTCATAAGGCTTGGAAGACTTCACGAGTTATCGGTTTTACGTAGGGGTTAAGAGGAAATAGAATAGAGTATTGATTTTGTACAGAACTCTAGATGAGATTGCTTCAGCTTTCTATGAAATTGTTATTTCGAAATTGAAGAAAATTGAGTATATGCATGAATAAGGAATATTGAATAAGATATTCGAAAAGTTCACAATTCAGGCAATATGTGAAATATTAATTCGAAGTTCTTAAATCATTTTGAAGGTAAGACATTACTTCATGTTATGGCATTTCTTATGAAAACTCATGTGAAAAACTGTTTCCACATACACAGATGAAACTGAAACAAAATCTTTGATTTCAAAATAACACAACATATTCGGCATTCCAGTGAAAATGGAAGACGCGCGTTTGTGATTTTAACTTCTCTGCAAGTCTGTGCGATGTTTGTCTAATCTCCAAAAACCTTTACCCAATTCTGATGACATTTTCATTGCCGAGTATTAATTTCATTCAATATTTATGCAAAGTGTAGGTTTGCAGATCCACAGGCCCAGAGGTAGCAATTCGGCTGCAATATCACATAATCTCCATGGTGCGTGGGTTCAAATTGCTTGAAATGGGTTAGAAGGAGGATGTGTAACTTCGGTTTCATTCTTGAATTTTTTCTGAAGAAAAAATTTGTACGTTCTTATTCTTTCCAATTTCGTAAACCTTATTTTGTATCCTACAGCTGTGAATTTTATGACACAAAAGCGTTCTCAGAATACTGAAAGCAAAGAATACGAAGTTTGTAACATACGCCAAATTGTGTAAGACCTCAATGTTAAACTAAAAACCGCTACTACGGTTTTCGATAAAATAATGATTATAAGTGAAAAATATGTTATAACGGGTGTTTTTTTTAGAGGTATAGAACTTTAAGTTGGCATTACTGTTGAAGATGGCGACCGATTTGACAGCTGAGAAGTGATTTATTCTCAGTTTGGTTTGACAATTCATCATGAATAGACTCACGCCAGAGCAGTTAATTCGATTAACCATGGAACGTTTTCGCACCACGTTTACTTATTTATATTGATAACTCGCATCCCCAGAGACGCCGTACGGTGCGTACAGAAGAAGCTATTGCTACTGTAGAGCATTGAGGAAGACCCGAATGAGTGCATCCGCCATCGAGCACAGGAATTGGATCTGCGTCCATCCACTTTATGGAAGATTTTGCGAAAGGATCTTGGTTTGCGTGCTTACAAAATCCAACGCGTGCAAGAATTGAAGCCAAGCGATCATCAAGCAAGGCGTAGATTCGTCGAATAGGCCCAAAACGAGATTGCCGTTGTTCCCGATTTTCATAAGCGAATTTTGTTTAGCGATGAAGCGCACTTCTGGTTGAATGGCTACGTCAACAAACAAAACTGCCGCATTTGGAGTGAATATAATCTTCAAGTGTATGTAAAAACATCTTTACATCCAGAAAAACTGACTGTTTAGTGCGCTTTATGGGCTGGTGGAATCATTACGAATAAAAAAATTCTTGTCAATCGAATGATTCATCGTTGTTTTATTGCAATTTAACGTTCTATACCTCTAAAAAAAACACCCATTACAAAAGAAAATGTGAACTTTGAATTCTCTCGAAATATATTTATTTATTCATATTAAAATAAATTAAACTCTTGGCTTAATGTTTCACGATTTATTTAACAATATGTATAGTCAACATGTTTCGAGCGTTAGCTCATTTTCAAGACTAAACTACTATAAGAAACGTACAACAAATTTATATCTACAAAATGGATGTGAGTAGGGAGGATAGTTGAAAATCTACTTGTTCATTTACAATTTCTTCTTTTCTCTTCCAAGAACTGCTAATTTCAATTGCTTCCAGAAGGTCTAAACGTTTACCTTTATTGCCTGAGTGTAGGCATTTAGTTCTATCAAAATCTATGAAGTGATTAGAGCTAATACAGTGTTCTGAGAATCCAGTTTTATTAACATTGTACAAAATCGACCTTTTATGTTCATCAACCCGAGTTTTTATTTTTCTACCTGTTTGGCCGATAAAATGCTGGACATTCATTACAAAAAATCTTATAAATACCGCTTTTGTCTTCAACATTTGTCTTCTCTTTATTATTCACTAAAAGTGACTTAATATTCCTTTTGTTTGTACAAATGGTTTTAATTTCTCTCTTCTTTAATCTTTCGCAAATTTTTTCACTCAGATGAGGTATGAAATTAATAAAATGATATTTTTGTTCGTTTTTAATAATTTGAGATGGATAAATTGAATCTAAAAGAATTTTTCGTTGTTTTTTTCTTATGAGATTATCTATTATATTTTCGTCGTAACCGTTATTTTTCGCTAAAAGTTTCAAAGTTTTCACTTTTTTGTTGAAATTTTCTTCGGAAAGCGGGATAGTCGTGAGTCTATGTATAAAAGAATAAAAAGAGCTGAGTTTAATGTTAAGCGGTTGACTGCTATCTTTAGGAATTAGGGTATCTGTGCATGTAGGTTTTCTGTATATATCAAATGTTAGAGAATCATCTTTCCTAGTAATGGTCAAATCTAAAAAGTTTAATGTTCTTTGGTCATTTTATATTTCTTTTGTGAATTTAATGGATGTATAAAATGAGTTGATATATTTTAAAAAGTTATCTAATTGTCTGTCGGACCCACTCACAGAGTACAGAAATACAGAAATTCACAAATATAGAAAATTGAACCCATATTTATTCATCAATATAACATATAACATTTCGACCCCAAGAGTTTAATTTATTTTAATATTCAATAGCAGTTATCCCTCAGATATAATGCGCGTATGCAAGCGCTCCTTCCATTCCAGAAGCACTTCTGAAATGCGCTTTTCGGTATGACTATCAGCTCGTTCTTCGAGTTTCACGTTATCTCATCAATTGTAACGGAAGACTTTCCTTTCATGGGTCTCTTCCGTTTAGAGAATAGGAAAAAATCGTGGTGAGTCAAATCTGGTGGTTGATACAAGATTATGGTGTGGTTTTTGACCAAAAAATCACAAACAAGCATTGATATGTGAAATGGTGCATCGGTGATCGTGATGTAGGATCCATTATTTCTTTTTCCACAATTCCGATCATTTGAGTCGTATTGCCTCTCGCTAACGTTACATAACTTCCTTGTAACATTCCTTATTAACAGTACGACCTGTTGGCAAGAACTCAACAGGAGCAAGAAAAAAACAGTGAGCAAAACTTTCACATTTGATCGAACTTGGCGTACTTTTTTCGGTCTTGGATCTTCTGGCCGCTTCCATTGGGATGATTGAGCCTTGGTTTCGACGTCATAATCTTATATCCATATTTCTTCACCAGTTATGGCCTTCGTGAGTAAATCTGGATCGTCGTTGACGTCGTTCAACAACTCCTGAGCGATACTAACTAATGCGACGTTGATTTTGCTTTACTACTAAATTGATTCTCATTTTTTCCACTGTTTCGATGTTTCCTTCGTTTGTTGACGTGGTTGGAACTCCAGAACGCTCATAATCGGTAAATCTTTTATGAACACTGTTTTGAGAGAAAGTAGACTCTCCGAATGCCAAGGTCAAAATTTTAAGTGCATTGGAGTTCTTTATTTGATTATTAACTTAAACGTCAATACATATTCTCTGATACAATTTTTTTCAAGTTGAAAAATCGAAGAACGCACAAAAAAGTGCTAATCTTTTCTATCAAAAAAAAACTACCAATCCAAAATGGCTTATAACGTCAACACATAAGGAACGTATCTGCACTAACATAAAAAAAAAATTATCGAATGTACATAGCCCGCTGAAATTCAAAATTCACCCTTTCTCTTGAACAGACTACACAAATTAATTACTGGAAAACTTAGACTATTCGAATTTAGGAAAACTTATTGAATATCAGGTTATAAAGTGTTTTAAAAATATAGTTGTGACTGGTTTCTAATGATTTCGTAGCATTGGCAGGTCAGAATTGTGGGATTGATACAACAACAAAAAACAAAGACATCTATATAAAAATTATTGAACAAACAATCACAACTTAGTCCTGATTTGAGAATTTCACCGTTAAATTCATTATAAACCGACTTGAAATCGACCACTATGCTATCATCGTTCTAACCTCAATATTTTTTAGCTCACATAAATTTTCATTGAAAATATCTTTTTCCACAACATTCTGGTCAATCTGCACATTATCTACATAACAAAGTGCCCAAGCTTTCTAGGAGTAACCAAATACCAGTTCCATAAATTTCATTTAACATGTAGTTTCACTAATTAGAAATCTGTATGTGATATATGAAAATATTTCAGAGACTGTGAGTGTATCGTAGGATTTGCCTGACTGTACGATGATGAATAAAACAATCATAATATGTGATATATTACGATGTTTCGATTTGTACCAACACTAATTCTTTTGATATTCTATAAAGAATTATCATACTCCTCGAATAACTGATCCACTGCCAACTTTTGTATTATGTAGACGAGTATTTCAAAAATGAAGCCACTAATATTATTATTATTATTATCTCCGAATTCAAGACTTACGGCTTTCAAACTACCCCACAGAGGAACTTTCACTTTTCCCAGATATTATATATCAGATGTATTAAGCTCTGTGCGGGCCCGTTCTATGTTATCAGGCCTGTGGCGGCGGCACGACGATCTTCAAAGCGCGACCTTCATGGCGTTGATTTCCGTTATATCCTAGAAATCCTAGACAGTCCTTGATGTGGCAAGCAGCCACAGTAAGTTCTCATCGGACCAACATATCGCATGCGTTCAGCGGCTTTTGGCTAAATTGTAGTTTTGAATTGTTGTTTTGTTGCAACACTTTGTGTTTTAAGGGTCTTTACTTGGTTCCACCTTGAAAGGTGGATAAATTCCTCGATCCAGGAGTCAGAGGCAAACAGCCTATAATAAGGTAAAGCAATGTCGAAACAGCTTACGCAGCCAAGTGGAACAATGCGAAAAACGAGGGCCTCAAGCGTGAGAGCAGGCATAGAGAAGAACAGCACTATGGCTGCCAACACAAGTGTGGAGTGGACCATGGATGGCGATACTGTCAGCAGGGTCCGACATATGAGGAGGGATCTGAGGATCTTCGTGCTAAAATCGAGGTCAAGGCAAAGCTGAGGGAAAAGGAGGTGGGAGGACCAGATAACGGCAGGAAAAATGCGAGTTACCAGAGGTGAAAAGCCTGAGGCTTCATGGGCAGCGATGCCCTACGCGGCGGCATCGTGCATAGACCCAGCGCGATAGATATAGGGGAAGAGAGAGTGGCCCCGGCAAAGCAAAAGACAAACGCGGTCGTCCTCAGCGACCCTGGCGGCAAGGAGTCTGACAGACTCAAAGAGTGTGTCAGAAAAGAGGTTGAGCTGGCAAACGAACATCGAGGTTACTTCTGCCCGTGAATGCAGATGAGAGGGCGCCATTGTAGTTGAAACAATGAATGAGAAGAAGTGTGAGGCCTTGGAAAAAAGCGAAAAAGGAAGGACGTGGTTGAAGATCCACGAAAGAGGGGGAATAGGGTCCTTGTCCTTGACGTTCTCAAAGCTGACAGAGGGAGAAGTGTTGCGGGAAATTCACGCGAGGAAAGTTAACTAAATCATTAGGGAGGTTGATTTCCGGAAAGGAGCGAGGACCTTACAGAGGCTCGGCAAGAATGAAGACAGGGGCAATTCTTAACCTTTAATTGTTAGCGTGAAATCTTGAGGACTAAGATTCTCAAGGTTGGCAGGGTCTTTATTGAATGGGACTCCATTAGAGAGGCTGATGTGGTAGATAGGTGCTTTAGGTGCCAGAAAATGGGCCTCATGAGCAAATAGTGCATTGAGAAGGAGACAATCTGTGAAAATTGTGGAGAGAGCGGATACATTAAGCCCGAATGTACTAAAGAGGAGCGTTTTAACTCCTGCGCTGGCAAGGGGCAGAGCAGTGGACACTTATTTTGAATGAAAAGTGCCCAGAATTCATAAGAGCTTGGCAGCGTGTTAAGGACCGCTATGTTCAATAAAACCTCGAACAATAGCATGAATGGAATGAAAATGTTTCAGCGGATCTTCCGAAGGTCGGCTGCAGTAATGCAAGCTCTGGGTATCTGAATGCAATATCTGGAATGAAAAATGAAAACGTGATTGCAGCGCTGTTACAGGAACCATACATGGGATACATGAAAAAGATGCTGAGGAAGTAAAGTACCTAGGAATAACAGTGGAGGAGCGACTAGGGTTTGAGAAACACTTCACCAAAGTGCGAGGTAAAATAGTCAGGGTCATGCGTTGCCCCAGTAGGGTGCTCCGGAAGGACTGGAGACTACAGAAGAGAGTCGAGAGACGAATTTACTCGGGAATGATTGTGTCCTGTATAATGTACCGTGCTAGTGTTTGGTATAGAAGTTTGAATTTCCAGTATGCTAGAAGCAGGATTGAAAGTTGTCAAAGGGTGTCGTTGACCTGCATTGCCTTCGTGTCTCCACGGAGGCAATGTAGGTAATTATGGAAGTAACTCAGTGGGACCTGCTTGTTACACAAAAAGCAGTCTCCTACAGACTCAGAGTCGGTAGGGAGTAAAATGACGTCGATAGGGTTAACTTCATTACACGTTTCTGTGCAATGCACAAGCGTTAGTTTGACACGTAAGTGCAGTGCGAAACCAAGAGAATAGTGACGAAGTGTAGTGATGTAACGGTCGACCTATGCTGGGATTCACAAGATCCGAAATTTGGTAAGGAATGCGGTTTCGCAGCATGTACCACTCGAGGACGCTGTGTTCGGTACCATGGGAGAGGTGGACGTACTGGATGGAGTGCCGTCCACCACCCCGATTTGAAAGTTGGATTCGTGGCGGTATAGTGGTTGAAGCCTGCTTGCTGGGTAAGAAGGTTTGGATGTTTTCCTCTCGGCGTGTGAGTTGCGTCAGTGTTAAACTCGAGTACCAACTTGCACCGGCGGAGAAGAGCTTGTGACTTTGGTATCACGGCTTCTGTAATTGGCTGTGCGCTGATTGGGCGTATCCCAATTTCGCGCCCATGTGGACTGTTGCTATGAGCACAAGGTGCGGGTTGGTAACGTTAAATGAAATGTTAAGTAGCACTGCGTTTTGTAACTCGTCTTAGAGGTGTTCGCCGAGACCTAGTTCTATTATATTTTTCAGTGAAATTTTCGGTATTATACCAGAGGATTCCAAAATAATTGTAACAGTCTTTACCACGCTCATGTGCCACTCTTTCTGTACTCGCACTTCATGTTCTCGATATTTCGAGATTTTTTCGGCATTTTTCTTAATTAGATTGATCGCATTTGGAATGGTCACCTCGATAAATGAAATTTCCGGTGCTCTTTTGCCAACCAGGACTAGAATCAAATAATGACGAAAATGAAACTGAAATAAAAACTAGATAAATAATCACCATCCATGTTATCGATCACCATCAACACCTGGTACCGTTGTTCCCAAATGCAATTCCTTCGGAATTATTGTTACCATTATATTCAAAGTTGATCATAAACGAATTGAAAAATCCTCTCAATATACTCGAATATAAATGTCAATAAATTTTATCATATAAGAAGAATGGCGTCAACAGAAAGTTGACGCAAGATTCTCTTAAGGAGCTGCCCTTCAGCAATGGAAAAATGTTTAACAAAGAATTCCCAATTAATCAACACATGATTGCTACCCCATTATCTTCAACCAGAAGCCTTTTCACACTTTTATTGTGTGACGCGTCTCGTTTTATTTTATAACGTGACGGGTTTCATTGGGATATCCGACTTCTTCCGATGTAAACAGGAAATATTGGCTATATTTTTTGCAAGAATAATTTTATCGTCAATACATAATACATAATTCTTAAAGTCATTCAGCAAAATTCAGAGACTTACCACAAATATGTCAACAATTAGCAATATGATCTGATAATGAATTCATCCCGACGAAATGCGTTGAGTAATGACAATTAATATTGTGTAAATCATATTGAAGTGTTTGAATTACCATATAGTTATTATGGATTTGCACCGTGAATATGCCAACACTATTCAAAACTAGTAGATTACAAAAAGAGATAAATCGAATTACCTCAGGACGTTTTTTATTTGTGAACCTGAAAACTTAAATATGTGATTGCTCCATTCATGTTTTATCTGCACAGAAGATATGCTTCAACTCACGTTTGTGTCCATTCTGCAATTAATGCTCCAGTTTCATGTATTTATTTCAGATAACTTGGTTGAAAATTCTTCATTGAAAACAATAAATTAACACACTTTGCTTAAGTTTCACTAAATATATTGAAAACTCTACATTTGTTTCGGGTGGTTAACCCATGATTAGGAGTATACAATGTTATAATGTGTTGACCACCTTAAACATATGTAGAGTTTTCAATATACTCAGTGCAACTTAATCCAAGTGTGTTAATTTCAATTTATTGTTTTTAACATAGTGTTTCAACAAGAGATAAGCGAATCCTCTGTGTCATTCATTAAAAATTCTTCATTGCTGGGTTGTTGGAGAACTGAAGTACGTTTTGTTCACCAGCATGCCAGTGACATCTAGGTATATGTTGTAGGGTGTTATTGAGTCGTTCGTCTTTCAGTGCTCTTTAAAACGAATCAAATAAAGTGTGTTGGAATGTGTGTTTCCAATGACTGTTTTTCAGTACATGATAAATCTGTCTTTTTGTAGGTTTTCGGCAATGCTTGCTGAATTTAGGGTATCTGAACTTCATATAGAAATATAAAGGAAATGTAAATACGAAAATTATAAATTGTTAGAATGAAACTTGAATGAAAGCTGAACATCTTTTGTAATCAAAATATTACTAGTGAAAAGAATTTCTTATTGTTTACGAATGATGCAGATATAAAAGCAAATTTCACTCTATACCAACCCAACAGCAACAGTTGATTTTCAAAGTACTTAGGCGCGCGGCTGGAGGTAAACAAGTTATATAAGTTGAGGAACTTCATCTCTCATGGTTAATATGGATAGTTTTATGTGATCAAAATTATCGTAATAAATAATTCAAGCGAAATAAAATTGGAAAATTCTATAGTGTATTGACAAAACTAACTGATTTCCAAACATACATTACCCATGAACTATATTTGATAAAAATCGACATTCGGATTGATTCATTTCGTAGAAAACTTCCGCAGTTCTATACTTCAAAAAGTATTGCTATGGACGGAGTTATATTGAATTCAATTTTGTCCCGGCGCAACTAATGGAAACATCTCTTGAAGTATTTTATTCCTGTGGGAATAATTGAAAATATTAATCTTTTCGATATCTCACAAAGATGATTAGATTCTGATATATTTTTCACATATTAAAATTGTTGATGGTATCGTGTTTTTCTGCCGAAAAGATGTGATCTTCTCTAATTATGGATGATTTTCATCTTCGTAAATTTGTTTTTAATTATGAATGAGCGGATTGCATTTTTTTCATTATTTAGGTTTGAAAGATGTAGGCAGGTTCATTCTTGGTTCATGCCCTGCTTTGTTTAGTTTTGAGAACGCTCAGAATTCTATATACTACTCCGGATTGAAGTGGTATGAAGAATTTTGAGATGAGAATCATATTTGAAAATTATATGCACTTGAGCACGGCATTTTTTTCAAATTTATATCAAGCATACGAATAATAATTTTCGATATACTTACATTTTGAAGTTGTCAACACGTGGTCAACAATTTTCAAAATAGCGTTGCAAAATTTCCTTTGTTTAGAACAGAAATTATAATTTCTACCTACATTTTTTGTAAATATTTATTATTTTTAGACCACTTATGTAAAGATTAATAAGGGTTATAAATTAGTTGTCAGAATACAAGGTTACAATTTAAGCAAATGTTTCAATTTCCGCAACAAACTTTATGTGAGTTAGGGAGTAACACCACAGAGCGATCTGATATGTCAGATCGCTCTGTGGTTAGGGATGTAAGCTAAGCGAGCTGATAGCTTACTCTCACATAGATGAAACCTTGGATTATTAGTTTCGTCTTCTATGATCCGAAACTGATTGAGTTTCGTATTCCTGATTATAATATTATTCATAATAATTCCAGTAATAATAAAATGATGGTATTGTGGTGTGCATCATTGATCTCACTGAAACTAGATTCACTTTTATTGAAAACGGTACTACTTTTGGTGTAACTACGTCATATAGACCACCATCTATAAGTAAGAATTTTATATAATTGAATTATCGGACTATTTTTCACGTATTCATCCCCAAAGGAAGGAAGTGGAACTTTTCATTGGTAATATCACTATCAATATTTTGGAGAGTTTCAATGTAAGCGAGGTTAGTAGCCTGAATTATTATATAGGAGTATTAGGTGAATTTGAATTTTTGTCCTATATAATTACAGCTACAAGGGTAAATGAATATCAAAAGAGGTCCATCATTGAACATGAGTTTATTGAAAACAAAATTAAAAATGTGAATATTGTTCCAGCTATTATGAAAACTGCTTCAAGGGATACTCTTCTTGAATTTCAATTTTTCCAGAAAAATGAAACGGTAAGATGTCTTAATCAAACTAGATTCAATAAATTTCGATAATTTGAACAAGACATTGGCAGGCGAGAGCTGGAGTAGTGTTCTCAGTAATATGGACCCGAATAAATTTACGATCTATTTTTGAGTACATTTAATGCAATCGTGAAACAAATTCCTTGTACAATATAATAACGGATAAAAACCTTAAAAAATTGGTTGAGGCTTTCGCGGCCAGTCGTTAAAATTCCTTGTACAAAATAATAACAAATAAAAACCTAAAAAAATCGGTTGAGGCTTTCGCGGCAAGTCCACTTCCAGAATCAGAAATGGAACGACCTCTGAAGAAGCTCGCCAAACGTTAGCAAGAAATTCCAACCGACGACGGCCCTTAGACCCGAACCAGGACAACACTAGTTCGAAAACCTAAAACTTAAGCCATGGACTTGCTAGAAACACAAATGATAAGTGAAAACGGTATTGAAATAAACATAGTATAGAAAATAAAGAAATTATCTGAATATTTTTTTAAGAAACACTTAATACAAAATTTTATGCGGACATATTTGAGAAATCACGAAACAATATCAAAAAAATGTGGTAAACAATCGTGGAGGCTACAAACAGTGAGAAGCGTAGTAATGAAAAGGAAATTATTTTGGAATGCGATCAAGGGGAAGTAATAAATGAGAAAAAAGTCGTAGCAAATCATTTTAATAAATTTTTCATGGATATTGGTAAAACAATGGCCGGCAGTATACCTAAACCTGGGAAGTTTTGGAAAACTGTCAATGAATATATTACGGAGGGTGGCTCGTTCTTTCTCAAGCTGATTACGGAGAATGCACTTATGGATGTTATCAAGAATTTGAAATCAAACTGTTCTAATGGACCTGATAATATATACGTATTAATAATAAAAAGCTATCATGTTCATGTTCTGAAGCCACTTATATAATTAATTCATGTTTCTCAAACGGTTTAACCCCAAGACAATTCAAGGAGTCGAATACAGTTCATATTTTCAAATCGAGAAGTAGGAGGCTTCCAACTAACTACAGACCCATCACAATAATAAATAAGCCAAAATATTCATTGTTTTATAATAATTGTAGTATAAAAATAAATGGGCGTACAAAGTTCGCTCGGTGAGCTAGTATTATATAAAAGTCATACTTATTTAATATTTTGTGTTGCAAATATTCGTTGGATTTTATAAGATATCTTTCGTTGAAAGTTGTGTAGAAATAATTTTGAAAATTGCCAATAGTATTGTTAGTTGATACATGAGGTATAAATACATTATTTGATGTATTCCTTAGAAGTTTTTTTTTCGATAATCTGTCGACAATGCTTGGACTAAATATATATATATATATATATATATATATATATATATATATATATATATATATATATATATATATATATATATATATATATATATATATTCAAGATATTTAAGTGTGTGTGCTTGTTTAAATCTTGTTCATTTATAGTATTCAAATGTGAAATTTTGTTGTATGATTTTGTTTTATCTTGGTATTGATAGTATTGTACAGACAATTCATTGACATATTTTCCCATACAATTGTACTACATTGTCAGTGGAAATAAAACTTTTATTTATTTATTTATTTATATATATATATATATATATATATATATATATATATATATATATATATATATATGCATTGATGCGAAATATATATATATATATATATATATATATATATATATATATATATATTTCGCATCAATGTTTCGCGAATTCAGCATAAATATTTTATTTATTCAATGGATCTATAGTTTAACGCCGGTTCCGAAAGGCAACTGGGCTTGTAATAAATGTACATTACCCAGCATATATCAACTTTTATTTATTTTAAATCATCGAAAAACACATACACTCATGCCTTCCACCGGAGCTCGAACCCGAGTTCTACCGCACCATAGTCGGTTGTTCTCCCTACTAAGCCACGGAGACCGGCAACATCATTAATATGTTATTAAAAGTGGATAAAACTTTCCATCCAAGTAGGAGAGTAGGTTTTTTTCATATGCAGAGTATTCCTTCATATATTTTTGTTCGCCCTCTTTCTCAGAGTTTTTGTTTTCTTTGGTTAACTTACAAAAAATAATTTTGAAGCGTTGTGTTTGTCTTTTAAGAACCGTAGAATTCTAAGAAATAATTGTTAACGAGTAAGCTAGAACAGATACATTAATAATCTTTCAAAAGTAATACTAGAATATTTTTGTCGAAGATATTCTATAATATGTCAGAATGAAGTTGTGTAAGAGTTTCCCGAGCAATAGATGTATACTATAATTTTTATCCAATGTGCACACCTGTTTCATCACAGGCTCCATTGAATCGAAACCCATCTACATGTTCTAAAAATAGATCTTTCAGCAATCTGCAAACTGTCCTCAAAACATTCGATAAAAACTAGTAGGGAATAAATTCGTTCACATGTTGCAAACACATAGATTTCGTAGCTCAATTGAAGAAGAATTGTCGAAAGAATCTGATGTGCATTCATTTATATATATATATATATATATATATATATATATATATATATATATATATATATATATATATATATATATATATATATATATATATATATATATATATATATATATATATAAATATATATATATATATATCTGCATATTATATATATTATATATATATACATTATATAAATATATATTATTACATTATATTACATTATATAAATACATATAAAGTATAAATTGTTTGCTTTCTGTGAGTGCCCAAGGACCAAAATGCCAATGCTTCTTCTTTCTTAAAAAGACTTCATATATTATTGATGACTATAATGCATGATTTTTTTTCTGTGATTGCTATTATTACTTATCAAATCAGCAAAGTTACTAATTATTGATGTCGAAACGAGAATTCATTAAAGAGGGTTTTTTTAATGTGGAACATTTCTGAAAGAGATCTTCAGAAAAAGATTATAAAAAGATCATACTACAGAATTGACGTATTTTCATAGTCCATGTCATGATTTGTTTTTCTATCATGTTCTGCCAAAGCACAAACTTTTTTGGATTTTTACCTTATAGACATTATTATTGCAACTCAGAGTAGGTGTTTTGTCCTTCACTGATGCGAACAGCGTACCAAGGAGAAACTCATTTCTATCAGCAATTCTCAGTCTCTCATCACAAAAAAGTCTCACCAGTGGACCCGTCACCTTCGAAATCAACATCAATGACGCACATATGGTGAATGATTCATTGCTGGATGGGGCTGCAGCAATAAATCCAATCCATAGGTTCTTCTGATTAATGGCTCATATTCTGATATCCTATTTACCGAAAAATCCACTCTAAATATACAAAATAAATTCATTCTGTTTTAGTTAGTCTTAAAACTTCGGTCAACGTCTGAAAAAACGCCCTTGGAACACCTGGGACCATTCCACTTGAAAAGCGGAATTGAGAAATACAGTTAGTGTCGTTGCTCCCTTCAGCTACCTAACACGTATAATGCAGTAATATTAGAACCCAATGCATTTGAGAACACTAGTACTCATTTTCAAAATTCAAAAAACAAATGTACTTTCCGACTAATTTCATAGTAATTGTAAGGAAAATTTTCGATAGTGCCTTGTTATATAAACTTTTAATATTGTACTATTTTAGCCCTGAAGAAGAAAATAAACATTTTCGAAAGCTTGGAAAATACTGAAGAGGTAACTGGTTTTTCTGTCCTAGACTGCAACCCCAATTAAACACTGAAAATACACATCTACAGTCGTGAACATTCAACTATATATATATAGTTATATATATATATATATATATATATATATATATATATATATATTTCGTTATATATATAGTCGTGAACATTCAATATATATATATATATATATATATATATATATATATATATATATATATATATATATATATATATATATATATATATATATATATATATATATATATATATATATAACTATATATATATAGTTGAATGTTCACGACTGTAGATGTGTATTTTCAGTGTTTAATTGGGGTTGCAGTCTAGGACAGAAAAACCAGTTACCTCTTCAGTATTTTCAAGCTTTCGAAAATGTTTATTTTTCTTCTCAGGGCTAAAATAGTACAATATTAAAAGTTTATATAACAAGGCACTATCGAAAATTTTCCTTACAATTACTATGAAATTAGTCGGAAAGTACATTTGTTTTTTGAATTTTGAAAATGAGTACTAGTGTTCTCAAATGCATTGGGTTCTAATATTACTGCATTATACGTGTTAGGTAGCTGAAGGGAGCAACGACACTAACTGTATTTCTCAATTCCGCTTTTCAAGTGGAATGGTCCCAGGTGTTCCAAGGGCGTTTTTTCAGACGTTGGCCGAAGTTTTATGACTAACTAAAACAGAATGAATTTATTTTGTATATTTAGAGTGGATTTTTCGGTAAATAGGATATCAGAATATGAGCCATTAATCAGAAGAACCTATGGATTGGATTTATTGCTGCAGCCCCATCCAGCAATGAATCATTCACCATATGTGCGTCATTGATGTTGATTTCGAAGGTGACGGGTCCACTGGTGAGACTTTTTTGTGATGAGAGACTGAGAATTGCTGATAGAAATGAGTTTCTCCTTGGTACGCTGTTCGCATCAGTGAAGGACAAAACACCTACTCTGAGTTGCAATAATAATGTCTATAAGGTAAAAATCCAAAAAAGTTTGTGCTTTGGCAGAACATGATAGAAAAACAAATCATGACATGGACTATGAAAATACGTCAATTCTGTAGTATGATCTTTTTATAATCTTTTTCTGAAGATCTCTTTCAGAAATGTTCCACATTAAAAAAAAACCCTCTTTAATGAATTCTCGTTTCGACATCAATAATTAGTAACTTTGCTGATTTGATAAGTAATAATAGCAATAAAAAAATCATGCATTATAGTCATCAATAATATATGAAGTCTTTTTAAGAAAGAAGAAGCATTGGCATTTTGGTCCTTGGGCACTCACAGAAAGCAAACAATTTATACTTTATATGTATTTATATAATGTAATATAATGTAATAATAGTATTTATATAATGTATTATATATGTAATTTATATAATTTGCAGAAAGCAAATATATTTATTACATATATATATATATATATATATATATATATATATATATATATATATATATATATAAATATATATATATATATATATATATATATATATATATATATATATATATATATATATATATAAATGAATGCACATCAGATTCTTTCGACAATTCTTCTTCAATTGAGCTACGAAATCTATGTGTCTGCTACATGTGAACGAATTTATTCCCTACTAGTTTTTATCGAATGTTTTGAGGACAGTTTGCAGATTGCTGAAAGATCTATTTTTAGAACATGTAGATGGGTTTCGAATCAATGGAGCCTGTGATGAAACAGGTGTGCACATCGGATAAAAATTATAGTATACATCTATTGCTCTGGAAACTCTTACTCAACTTCATTCTGACATATTATAGAATATCTTCGACAAAATTATTCTAGTATTACTTTTGAAAGATTATTGATGTATCTGTTCTAGCTTACTCGTTGACAATTATTTCTTAGAATTCTACGGTTCTTAAAAGACAAACACAACGCTTCAAAGTTATTTTCTGTAAGTTAACCAAAGAAAACAAAAACTCTGAGAAAGAGGGCGAACAAAAATATATGAAGGTATACTCTGCATATGAAAAAAAAACCAACTCTCCTACTTGGATGGAAAGTTTTATCCACTTTTAATAACATATTAATGATGTTGCCGGTCTCCGTGGCTTAGTAGGGAGAACAACCGACTATGGTGCGGTAGAACTCGGGTTCGAGCTCCGGTGGAAGGCATGAGTGTATGTGTTTTTTTTTGATGATTTAAAATGAATAAAAGTTGGTATATGCTGGGTAATGTACATTTATTACAAGCCCAGTTGCCTTTTGGAACCGGCGTTGAACTATAGATCCATTGAATAAATAAAATATTTATGCTGCATTCGAGAAACATTGATGCGAAATATATATATATATATATATATATATATATATATATATATATATATATTTCGCATCAATGCATATATATATATATATATATATATATATATATATATATATATATATATATATAAATAAATAAATAAATAAAAGTTTTATTTCCACTGACAATGTAGTACAATTGTATGGGAAAATATGTCAATGAATTGTCTGTACAATACTATCAATACCAAGATAAAACAAAATCATACAACAAAATTTCACATTTGAATACTATAAATGAACAAGATTTGAACAAGCACACACACTTAAATATCTTGAAGTGCTATATATATATATATATATATATATATATATATATATATATATATATATATATATATATATATATACGATAATCGACAGATTATCGAAAAAAAAACTTCTAAGGAATACATCAAATAATGTATTTATACCTTATGTACCTATCAACTAACAATACTATTGGCAATTTTCAAAAATATTTCTACACAACTTTCAACGAAAGATATCTTATAAAATCCAACGAATATTTGCAACACAAAATATTAAATAAGTATGACTTTTATATGATACTAGCTCACCGAGCGAACTTTGTACGTCCATTTATTTTTATACTACAATTATTATAAAACAATGAATATTTTGGCTTATTTATTATTGTGATGGGTCTGTAGTTGGTTGGAAGCCTCCTACTTCTCGACTTGAAAATATGAACTGTATTCGACTCCTTGAATTGTCTTGGGGTTAAACCGTTTGAGAAACATGAATTAATCATATAAGTGGCTTCAGAACATGAACATGATAGGTTTTTATCAATCTTACGTATATATTATCGGGTCCATTAGAACAGTTTGATTTCAAATTCTTGATAACATCCATAAGTGCATTTTCCGTAATCAGCTTGAGAAAGAACGAGGCACCCTCCGTAATATATTCATTGACAGTTTTCGAAAACTTCCCAGGTTTAGGTATACTGCCGGCCATTGTTTTACCAATATCCATGAAAAATTTATTAAAATGATTTGCTACGACTTTTTTCTCATTTATTACTTCCCCTTGATCGTATTCCAAAATAATTTCCTTTTCAGTACTACGCTTCTCACTGTTTGTAACCTCCTCGATTGTTTGCCGAATTTTTTTTGATATTGTTTCGTGATTTCTCAAATATGTCTGCATAAAATTTTGTATTAAGTGTTTCTCAAAAAAACATTCAGATAATTTCTTTATTTTCTATACTGTGCTTATTTCAATACTGTTCCCACTTATCATTTGTGTTTTTTGCAAGTCCATGGCTTAAGTTTTAGGTTTTCATTAGTTATTACTTTGTACAAGAAATTTTGTTTCACGATTGCATTAAATGTACTCAAAAATAGATCGTAACTACACTCTGGGTCCATATTACTGAGAACACTACTCCAGCTCTCGCCTGCTAATGTCCTGTTCAAATTATCGAAATTCATTGAATCTAGTTTGATTAAGATCTTACCGTTTCATTTTTTTGGAAAAATTGAAATTCAAGAAGAGCATATAGTGATCCCTTAAAGCAGTTTTATAATAGCTGGAATAATATTCACATTTTTAATTTTGTTTTCAATAAACTCATGATCAATTGATATTCATTGCAATCAACTCATGACCTCTTTTGATATTCATTTACCCTTGTAGCTGTAATTATATAGGACAAAAATTCAAACTCACCTAATACTCCTATATAATAATTCAGGCTACTAACCTCGCTTACATGGAAACTCTCCAAAATATTGATAGTAATATCACCAATAAAAAGTTCCACTCCCTTCCTTTAGGGATGAATACGTGAAAAATAGTCCGATAATTCAGTTATATAAAATTCTTACTTATAGATGGTGGTCCATATGACGTAGTTACACCAAAAGTAGTACCGTTTTCAATAAAAATGAATCTAGTTTCAGTGAGATCAATGATGCACACCACAATACCATCATTTTATTATTACGGGAATTATTATGAATAATATTAAAACCAGGAATACGAAACTGAATCAGTTTCGGATCATAGAAGACGAAACTAAGAATCTCAGGTTTCATCTATGTGAGAGTATGCCATAGCTTACTTAGCTTACCATAGCTTACCACAGAGCGATCTGACATATCAGATCGCTCTGTGGTGTTACTCCCTAACTCACATAAAGTTTGTTGCGGAAATTGAAACATTTGCTTAAATTGTAACCTTGTATTCTGACAACTAATTTATAACCCTTATTCATTCTTTAGTTAGTGTCGTTGCTCCCTTCAGCTACCTAACACGTATAATGCAGTAATATTAGAACCCAATGCATTTGAGAACACTAGTACTCATTTTCAAAATTCAAAAAACAAATGTACTTTCCGACTAATTTCATAGTAATTGTAAGGAAAATTTTCGATAGTGCCTTGTTATATAAACTTTTAATATTGTACTATTTTAGCCCTGAAGAAGAAAATAAACATTTTCGAAAGCTTGGAAAATACTGAAGAGGTAACTGGTTTTTCTGTCCTAGACTGCAACCCCAATTAAACACTGAAAATACACATCTACAGTCGTGAACATTCAACTATATATATATAGTTATATATATATATATATATATATATATTATATATATATATATATATATATATATATATATATATATATATATATATATATATATATATATATATATATATATATATATATATATATATATATATATATATATATATATAAGATGTTCTTGATCTAAGTAACGGAAACCGCTGCACCCGTAATTGAATGCATGCGTTAGATTTGATAGGGAGAAGTGTTTCATTAATAAAAAAAGAATTGTAAATAATCTCAAAGCTAATACATCGGAGTAATTCAAAGTACAAGAAAAGATAGAATCGCATCACGGAGAGATCAATGGTTATAAATATTTGCTTGAAGGCTGTGAAACAAAATATATCAAGAACACAAATACTTGCCAAGGAAATTATCAAATTGGAAATGAAAAAACGAATTGAAAACCAGTAAATATGTTTTGTACAAGTAAAATTACAAATATTTGAACAACATCATACAGTTATCATTGTCTACTGACTACAGCTGGGATTGACCTTCTATATTCCTTGTTTGATCACTTCCAGTTCTTGAATATAACTTAAATTCAAACACTTGAACTTATGATTTACACTTTATTGACTACATAGCATGACGCGTTTCGTCGTTACAAACGACTTCTTCAGATGCTTACAGAATAATGTTACAGAATAATTATTCTGTAAGCATCTGAAGAAGTCGTTTGTAACGACGAAACGCGTCATGCTATGTAGTCAATAAAAAGTAAATCATAAGTTCAAGTGTTTGAATTTAAGTTATATTCAATTATAATGGATTTACATCAAGTAAACGCCAACACTATCAAATACTTCCAGTTCTTTTTTTTTTGAAATATTTTTTCGGTTCGTCATCTTTGGACATTACCCATTATATCATTTATTTATATTACCGCTGAAACTCATTTTACCTACACATTCGTCCATGTCTCACCCGGGATTCGAACCTAGATGTCCCCAGTGAGAGTCCGTCACTCCCACTACGCCACAGAGACGACTAACTTCCAGTTCTGATAGAAAGAAGGGTAATTGAAACTTTATCCGAAAATATCACTCCTTATTATATGACTCGCATTTTCTCATAACTGCGCAACAAAAAAAGTTGAACGTTTCCTTTACTTCCTACCATTACTTTATTCCTCAAATTGCATTTTTGTTAGGCAAACGTCATTTCGCCACAAATGAAACAAAAATTATTGACTAAATTAACACATTTTCGTGGCATGTTAGTTTCTCTCTTCATAACTCTCCGGAACAAGATGATATGCACAAATTACTATAAATTTCATCGTTTCACCGCAATAGTATCACCACTTAGTAATCTTCTGGCAGTCAAATTATAATTTGACAAATACAATTTACGTGTATTTTGACAATGAACAATGTTGTCAATTTCCAAAATTTCGAATTTTCCGCAAATTTAGAAAGAAGAATTTCTGATATATGACAAGTAGTTTGTATCTCTAAAACTAGTGCTAATCGATTGTTTTTGCATTTAGTTAACGAGAAGACATAGGAAAGGACTAATTTATAGATCGAAATAATTTCGTTGTTGCGCAGTATAATCACATCATTCAATGAAGACGTGCAGAATGAGCAAATAATATCTTATTCACAAAATAAACGAATATTTCAAAAAATTGATTGTTGAAAATAACTCGCATTTCTACATATACAATCACATCATTCGATGGAGACGTACAGAATGGCGGAATAATATGTAATTCACAAAATAAACGTAGTAAAATTCTGATTTACAACCTCAAAGAAATGGGAATAGCAAAAAATGTGATAGGATTCGAAAGAGCATCTGAAAGGCATGCAACGTCATTCAACGGGAAAGTCGCAAAGAGAAAATGGATATTACTTTGGTTCACCTTCTTTCAATTCCACATATTTTCAAGATGAAGTAAATGAAGAATTTAAAGCGAAGGCATGTGCGTTAAACTTGAATAATCCTCAATCCTTTCAGTGTGGAATTGCTTTAGGTCTCATATTTCAGAAATAGGACGACAGAAAATACGTTGGAAGTTGAAGTTCAGTTATATTTAGAATTATTCGATCCAAGAAGAAAAATATTGAGAACACGTATGCACTTGTTAAAGCAGCAATCTGTATTTCATGTAACAAGTTATAATCACATATAGGTACACATATAACACAATCACATATGGTCCAATATATTATCCCGTATATCCCGTATATATATAGTCAGTATATCAGTCTTGAAAATGAGCTAACGCTCGAAACATGTTGACTATACATATTGTTAAATAAATCGTGAAACATCCAAGTAATTTATTTTAATATTCAATTATGTTTCACCAAGAGTTAAGCGAGAATTCATATATATATATATATATATATATATATATATATATATATATATATATATATATATATATATATATATATATATATATATATATATATATATACATACATATATATATATACATACAATATCATATTATTTATAAGGAACAATGTCATTTTATCTGTTTCATAAAAAATCTAATTCAACATTTCTGAACGAAATTTCTCAATATAGTGACAATACTACCGAACCCTGTGTTAGAAGCATTTAAAAATAGGATATGATTAGGCATATTTTGTTATGTGAGTGGAAAGAACGACGTAACATAAGGAAAAAAGTAGGAAACCACTTTATTCTTGTATTTTAATATTATATATATATATATATATATATATATATATATATATATATATATATATATATATATATATATATATATATATATATATATATATATATATATATATATATATATATATATATATATATATATATATATATATATATATATGTTTTTATGTGCTTGTGGCACTGAATATATTATTCAAGAAAATGAACACTGGAACATTCATTCGAAAAATTCAAATTAACCTGTTATAGTAGAGCTTTTAAAGCATGTTTATTTGACAATTGTATCATATGATATTTTCAAATGTCAATAGGTTGCGTTATTAGTACGCAGGCGATTGTTCAGGGGCCTTTTCGGCGATATTTTTAAAGCAATGAAGTTTTTGTGCTTATGGCACTGATGATGTGCCCAATGATGTTGGATAACTAAATTGAGTTCCATAACCACAAAAATTGTATTTCTTTAGGAATATCGCCGAATAGGCTCCTGAAATACGGAACAATCGTGGGCGTACTGCTAACGCAACCTATTGACATTTGAAAACATCATATGATGATATTTGTCAAATAGACATTGCAATTTAGTAGATACCTTAGGGTATAGAAGAGATGAGTTGGATGCTTGCTGTGTTTGTAATCTGAGAGATGTTTTCTACTGATTTCCATAGATGAAATTGTGGAGTATATATTACTTTACGGTATTCCACTTGGAGTCGTAAGAAGATGCTTGGGAATTGAAATCGTTGCCTCACTCCGATGAACGTGATGCGACTGATTAGTTCCTTGCAGAAAAAAAACATAACATTGCACTTCCATTGGGTGTGGCATCGATTTCAATATTTCTTTAATATTTATCCGTTGAGCGATAATGGAGGCATCGCATACACATATCTAGTTCTACTATAACATTCTTTCAGTTAATTCGAATGTTTCGAATGAAAGTTCTTATGTTCTTATATATATATATATATATATATATATATATATATATATATATATATATATATATATACATATATTCATATAGTTTCAATATTTCAAGAAATTAAGTGCGTTTCGAAAAATTCATCGATTTTGTTGAATGACAATAGCATACAAATGTTTCTTCATTATTATGAATTATCAGTCAGTATTTAATCAATCAATCAAGAATCGATGACATTCAAAATGCCCATATGCCCTACACCAAATTGAGGGAAATTTTTCTCTGTGAAATATTCACGTGAGCTCCTTCTATCGGAGAAAAGACGTATAAACTCTCCCTAGCGTTCAAGATTCCTACTCATGACAACAATAGCGCGAGTGTAAGGCTTTGTAGACATTTCATTCGAACACTACAAAAAACTGTCCGCAATGTGTACGAATAGTCCCATGCCTAATCGCTCCAGATCACGCCCCGGCGGGCAAAAGTATAGCTAGTTTCTAAATTGACAAATCATTCAATACTGGTAAATACTGAGACTCTTAATCGAATTTCTATATATTTCTGTATAGAAATATATTTCTATATATTCTATATATATATTTGGAATATCGAACAAATGGGACTATTCCTACACATTGCGGACAGTTTTCTGTAGTATTCAAATGAAATATCTACAAAGCCTTACACTCGCACTACTGTTGTCATGAGTAGGAATCTTGAACGCTACAGAGAGTTTATACGTCTTCTCTCAGATAGAGGGAGCTCACGTGAATATTTCACTGAGAAAAAATTCCCCTCAATTTGGTATAGGACCTATGGGCATTTTGAATGTCATCGATTCTTGATTGATAGATTAAATACGGACTGATAATTCATAATAATGATGAAACAATTGTCAATTGTTTCAAACAATCCTATTATCTAACAAAATCGATGCATTTTTCGAAACGCTTTTAGTATTCACTCGCGAAAGTGATGGGTTCGTTCTCGTTGTCAACATTTGTGTGGACACCTCGTGTCTTGTGTAGACACACATATATATATATATATATATATATATATATATATATATATATATATATATATATATATATATATATTATATATATATATATATATATATATATATATATATATATATATATATATATATATATATAAATTGTATTAACAAAAAATCTGATACAGACAATTTAAGCAACATATATATAAATCTCATGAGTTCTTCTGATTAATGGCTCTTATTCTGATATCATATTCACCGAAAAATCGATTCTAAACACACAAACTAAATTCATTCTCTTTTCGTAAGTCATAAAACTTCCACCAACGTTATGCATTTTAAGAAACGCCCTTAAAAACATCTGGGAACACTCCACTTGAAATGCGAAATCAAGAAATACAGTCATTGTCGTCGCTTCCTTCGACTACCTAACACGGAGAATTCTGCTAGAATGCAGTAATATTCCAACCCAATGCATTTGGGAACACTTGTACTCATTTTCGAAATTCAAAAACCTAATGTACTTTCGGACTAACTTCTCAGTTATTGTAAGAAAAAAAATGTTATACTGCCTTGCTATATAAACTGTTAATTTTTGTACTATTTTAGCCCTGAAGAAGAAAATAAACATTTTCGAAAGCTTGGAAAATACTAAAGAGGAAACTGATTTTCCTGTCCTAGACTGCAATCCCAATTAAACACTGAAACTATAAACACTATATATATATATATATTGGTTTCACAGAATTATAATATATAAATACTTGACAATTGTTTCGGGGTGTTTAAGTTGAACTATTCAACTTTATCAGTTAATCAGTTCAACTTTTGTAAATGGGGTAACACCCCGAAACAAAGGTATTCATTATAAATTTTGTGAAACCAAGCCAAGTGTTTTTATGTTTTTATTTAGTATTTTGAATAATGTTTCACCAAGAGATCAGCGATCATTCAACCAACTTTATATATATATATATATATATATATATATATATATATATATATATATATATATATATATATATATATATATATATATATATATATATATATATATATATATATATATATATATATATATATATATATATATATATATATATTAAAACTTAGCGACGCCATACAGCCAGATATTCTGGTGCCGTCAAGCGCAATTATAGCTTCAAATTATTTATTGTAATTTCTACATACAAAATGGCATCTTAATCTTGCATTGAATTTAAATTGCCTGAAGCAAAAGGCTCAAACTCTATTTTTGAATGGCCCTCCTGAGGGGCATTTCTACATTGGGAAAAGGTCTCAAGGATATATAATTAATGTATAAAAATAATAATGATAAAGAGGACTTTATATCAGGAGAATAGCTCTGTGGGGGTCCTTTCAAGTTATCAGGCCCGTGGCGGCGATCTTAACGGCGACGACTATCAAGGAGTGAATCGGAATGACTTGATTTTTCTCAATATACGTTTTCGACATCTGGTTAACCACTTGTAGTATTTACACATATAACATTGTGAAAAAAAGGCGAAGTACAGGTTTGGACCACTGCTGAAATAGTCCATCCTGCAGTTTGACATTTATATTTTCTTACTAGTGAAACTTATAAATACTAAAATGAGCGTTACCTCTCTCAAAAGCAAGTTACCCTTCAAACGATTTGAATTTTGACATTTCAAATCAAAATAATATTCAAATAATTCTTTTTTGAAATTTATACTTTGAGTGAGTGACTTGACGTGATAAAATCAGTGCGTTATAAATTCGGGAGTATTATATGTGAAACTCCTTTCAATATATGCTGTTATATGAACATATATGATGTTATGTACATGGGATATAATTACAATTCTGTTCTATAAATTTGGTGGAGATTCAATCGCAATCACTTTATGGAAGAATAATGCATGGAGCAACCTTCATGTAATTTGCACGTTCGACTAACTTACATAACTCAACTTACGGGAAATCCTTCAAAATTTCCTTATTTCATAGATGAGTCTCAGACATGAATTTTGTGCTCTTTGAATTCTCTGTTTCTCGTAATTTGTTAAGCTGTTTGCATACACCACACACGCGTGGTGGAACCTGGAGAGCACAAGTGACTCACATAACATCCTTTTTGTTTGTTCTGGCAGCACATGCAGACTAGAGTAAATTGATTCAAGGCTTGCGTATGCTCTTTGAATCTATTTTGATATATGTTTGCTGAATCTCATCGATGGGTCAAATATTAAATCTATTTAATGTAGAATAATGCTTAATTTGTAGTATAGGTATTATTATCTTTATGTCAACTTGGTGTGTTACTTTGTTGATATATGCTTTTGAGCTCAGCAAGGTAGCACAAATCTTTAATGTATTCGACTGCAGAAAGTGAGTAGGAGACTAGTCATTAAATTTTCCTAAATCCGCATTAATAGAGGAGCATACTGCTTGAATATCATTTACTGAACTTAACACATATAACTGTGTACAGCACCATGAAGACCAGCAGCATACACAGCGTACAGTAATGGACTCAAAATTCATCCCTGAGGAAACCCCACCATCAATAGTGAGCTCGTCCGAAGTCGTACTAACACAGTTGGATCGCTGTGACACTTGCGGTTATAAAGCGCAATATTCTAAACAAAGTAGCATGGTATATTGTGTGGAAATCCCGGGAATAGTCGAGAAATACCAATATTGTAATTTCGCCATCATACATTGCGCAAGAATTGTCATTACAAACATTCATGAGAGCTGCTGAGCAGCCGTGATTTCTTCGAAACCCAGACTGGGTAGTCCGCAAGATATTATTGCATTGCACGTTGTTTCGGCAAAATGAATAATTGAGTTATTCTTCAAATAATGGACTGTAAAATGAGAAATACAACAACTCACCTTAAAATGAAGATTTTCGGCTCTTGTTGCTCCTATGATGACCTTCCTTTAAAAACAAGAGGAATATCGAAAGGAAAATTGAGGAAAAACTAGGATAGAAGTTGTTTGTAGCAACACTCGAACATCTATACTGAATCTATAAGTCTCTATTGTGGTATTAACTAGTCTATATTGAATATTTAATAAAGCGGTATATATTTAAACTAACTGAAGCGGTATCACCAACTAAATTGTATATTTCAAGTCAAAACGACACTATCTACCAAATTGAAAATACGATGAATTCAATTCTTAACGATGTATTTGTTGTCCGAAAACTAACTAACTCTTTTTTATTGCATGTAGGTATAAGACCACCTGTTCAACTTGAAGACAAAAGAAAAAAAAAGCATTTATCTCGTTCGCAAAGATAACAGCGTAAACACACGTATTCCACCAATTGCTCGCTGGAAAATTTTTGGCGTACATGGCAAAACACAAACAGATCTGAGGTCCTTATAGTAGGAGGGGTTGATTTTTTAAGAATTGGAATTATAACTGCTCTTTTGCACACACTAGGGATTACTGAATTCTGTAGACAGAAATTTATCACAAGAGTGAGAAATATTATATAACAATTCAATTTATATAATTTGGATTATATAATATGAACTATTTAATAATTATAAATAACTGCTGATCGTGCTAGTTCGACATTCGTAACAAGAGTATTAGTTCGTCATTCAAGATGACGTCAGTTATCATTTCATCTAGGTTCAGTATTCTCTGAATTATTGAATCACCAAATTCGATATTAGCAGTGAACAGCATGTAATTGGATATATTGCATCAGTGGTTAAATAACCAAGTATATGAAGTATCGTTATCACATACTAACCTTGTCTCTCCATCCAATCAGAGGTGGAAAGCAGATCAAAAAGCTGAGGATCCATAAACCAGCAATGAGAGCTTTGGCTCTTCGCCTTGACATTATACTTGGATAGCTTATTGGTCGAGTAACTGCCACGTATCTGTCCAGAGAGATGGCACAAAGGTTGAGTATACTCGCTGTGCAGAGCCAAACATCCAGAGCCAACCACATTTCGCACCACACATTTCCAAACATCCAAACCTATACGCAAAAAACTACTCATGAAACTGACTTTCAACTATAATTTTATATGCTATAACATAGTATATACATATAAGAATATATATCTTATATACATCTTGAAATTGATTTATTGCCTGTTTAAGATATTTTATTTTGAAAGTTTTTAGCAATAACAGGCTTTTTTGATATGAAAAAGTTTATTTTTGTTGACGTTTCGTTGTTTTGTTGTGAAAGTTGTAATATAACAACGAAATGTCAACAAAAATAAACTTTTTCATATCAAAAAAAGCCTGTTATTGCTGAAAACTTTAAAAAAATGAAATATATATATATATATATATATATATATATATATATATATATATATATTTTTATTACATTACATGGGAGCAACTGATTTTTGATTTTAAATATGAATATATAGAAGCAAAGAGTATTCTTTGTTTTACAGACATTATTCCAAAGTTCCAAAGAGTTCAGCATAATTTTGACAGGGGTATACACATTGCACTTTAAAATGGCTCGCATGGCTCTATTCTGTAACTTTTGTAATTTTTGAATTTTTTTTTTAGTCAAACCAAATAACAATGTGGAGCAATATTCAAAATGTGGCTTTATTATTGATTTGAACAAAAATAATTTCACATATGTCGACAGGTTTTTGCCTATTCTTTTCGAAAAAATGATTTTCTTAGAAACTTTAGATGATATGAAATCAACATGATCATTGAAACTCAATTTTTCGTCTAACATAATGCCTAGATATTTCACTTTTTCTAGTCTTATAATTTTTTGTGCATTAATCTTTTTAGTTATGTCCACATTATTATTGGTTTTAAGGGTTTTACTTGTACTGAAAACTATGAAGTTAGATTTTTCAACATTCAGAGATAAGCTTTGTCACATAACCATTCATTAATTGCAGAAAGGTCTCTATTGATCCCCTCTGTCATATTCCTAATATCTTTGCCACATATATAAAGCATAGTATCATCAGCGAATAAACGTATAGAACATTTTTTCACGTGAGAGACAATATCGTTTATATATAAGGAGAATAACAACGGACCTAAGACAGTTCCTTGAGGTACTCCTACATCCACTTTCGTGCTATCCGACAGCATGCTATTGAACTTGAATTTTGTGTTCGCGAATCCAAGTATGATCCGAACCAATCATTTACTACTCCCTCAAAACCAAGTTTATTAAATTTTTTCAATGATAGTGATCTAAATAACGTTTCGAAAGATCTTTTAAAATCCAATAATACTACTATAACCGTTTTTCCTTTATTTATAGACTTATACCATTCCTCATATATGCTCAATATTGTTGTCTCACAAGAGCAATTTCTTTTGAATCCTGATTGAAACTCAGAAATTACAGAAAATTTCTCACATAATTCTGAAACCTGCTTTTTTGCTACTGATTCTAAAATTTTTCACAAGGTGGTAATAAATTTATAGATCGAAATTGCTTTATTTTTACAGTATTGCAAATTTTTGGTACAGGTATTATTAATGAACATTTCCAATCTTTTGGAAATTCGCCATATGTCAGTGATGTGTTAACTAAATCTAAAAATCTGTTTCCAGAAATGTCAAAGGCATCCTTCAGTATCTTGACTGTTATTTCATCTTCGCAACTACCTGTATTTTTCAAACTTCTAACGATATTTTTCAAATACTTCATATTTATCTTCTCAAAATTACACATTTTCACCATTTTCGGTATAGATTGTAAGACATATTCGTAGTCATGTATCGGAATTATAGAATTAATTATTTGGTGTACACTCTACAAAGTAAAGATTGAAACTACAAGCAATATCTTTATCGTCTCGTACTATTTCGTTATTAACCACGATATATGGTGTATTATTAGTTTTATTTGGTAATAATTGTTTCAGATTTTTCCATAGTTGTTGCGAATTTTTTTTATTTGTATCAAGATATCTATGAAATATCTTTTTTTTGATTCCCTTATTATTGTTACAACCTCATTTCTCAAACTTTTATATTCCTGCCATGACTCAAGCGAATTATCTAAAGCTGCACATTTATACTTATTATCTCTGTCTCTCATTTTTGTTAAAATATCATTAAAGATCCATCTATTTTGATGGTTGTTACTATATCTAACTGTTTTCACCTTTGATATTTCCTACAAAATGTTATTTATTGGTTTATCAAATTGCCAGCTAAACTATCGACATCAACAATAGAATTATTCCATTCTGTTTCACGCAAATTATCAATCAGTTTATCTTTATCATATGCAATCGTTTTTAATATTTTATTTTCACTAATTTTTGACTTATTACTGAGTGTCAATGAAATTATATTATGATCTCCTATCTTTGGTGTGAGAAGCACTTGACAATCGATCGATTTGTCGTTTGTTATGACATAATCAATAATAGTTCTACTGCTATTTGTTAGTCGTGTAAAGTCGCTAACAATTTGATATAACCCACTGTTTGTTATTAATTTTCTATACTTGTTTGGATGAAAAATTTTTGAGTTATAATCGTAGTTGAAATCACCCATGATTATCTGTGTTCCGTTCAAATCAAGCAGATCTTCGATTAACTTATCAAAATTATCAAAAAATATATTATCCGGTCCAGATGGTGAGCGGTATATTCCTGTTAGTAAAATATTGCAGTTGTCTACTTTGATCGAAATTTTTGAAAACCATAGTATAATTTCAATTGATTCCTTTTTCATGATTTTGAAATTTATTTCTTTCAATATATAAAAAGTAACTTCACCTTTTCGAGTGTTATTACTAAAACATGTGATCATATTATAAGCGATAATATCTACTTCATTTGAAAAAACATCTTCTGTCAGATGAGTTTTTGATACACAGAGAACCATAAATTTACATTCATTTATATATATATATATATATATATATATATATATATATCATATATATATATATATATATATATATATATATATATATATATATATATATATATTCTTAAAAGGTCTATGTTATTAGTTAATCCTTGACAGTTCATATAAACTAAGCTATTCATACTTAATTGCTACTGACTACATTCTATTTTACTTTGTTCTCTATTGAACATTCTGACATAGCAGGGACAATTTATAATACAAAAACATTGTTCAAAATACCAAATATATATGGGACTGATTCGACTGAAAATCAGTAACCTTGCTGTATTCGAGGTTCTCGAATCCTTCATGATTAGTCAGGTATGAAATTATTCATCCAAAATTTTCATATACAACTTTCAGGGAGCTGAATGTTGCCAACAAGAAAAAAACCTATCACTCTAGAAAGTGGTGTGGTGCGTTCCAAAAATCACAGAACTTGTTGAATGGAAATACCATACAATAGTTTCATACTTTCAAGAAATTTTCAGTGGCATACATCCAAACAATCCAGTTTCGATGCTCAATCAAGTTTTACGCTCCAGGGTCCTATCTTCGGAATGAGGCCAACTTTCATTTGTGAACTGATCACTTTAGCTCTATCTATCGAAGTAACGACATAAACTCATTATATATTATACATTATATTAATTAAATATTTACAAGTCCTGAGAAGTGGTTAGTTTACGTTAGTTCTATAATAAGATTATATATAATCTCAACATTATGCCAGAGGTTATATATTCCGATTCATTTCCAGAACTAGGCAGAGTGTTTTTCATTTGAATACAGAACAATGTTTTACATTCCAAATATTGCGGGAATCAAATTGGTTTCATTTGTCCAATATAATCAATGTATTCCAACTAAAAACATATTAATATTAAAGGTGCATATTATTAATACGCGCATTCAATTGCACACTTCTACAGCCAATTCAAGAAATGGAGAACTACGTGAGAAGTCTAAAGACCCTTCATAGATTCAATTTAGATGAATGACATTTCGAGGAACCAAAATAAATTTTCTCGCATAATCGACGTGAATGCCCACGAACGAAAGAAAAGCACATTATAAATGGATGCAGGCATTGAAAAATGAATCAACTTTCAATTATAAAACGTTTTCCGATAGTAAGGGTGTTATTCCATCAATTAGAAAGAACTCCCACGTGGAAAGTGTTCAGAGATTAAAAGAGAGGAAGAGCAAATTGAGAAAAGAGCCTTTAATTGAGATTTAATCACATTTTGATTCGTTGTGGAAACTGACGTCATTATCAGAATCATTTTGAACGAACTTATTTCAAGACGACAATGATAGCAATATATGAAAAGTGTATGAATTTTATCAAATCTGTTTTATCTCAATTACTAAAAATTTCAAAATATTTTTTTTCGTAGGTTACTGATTTTTAACGAGCAGTTACGTGCTTTCAGTTGTTTCTCCAATAGTTTTTCAAAATTTTGAATTATTTCAGCCAGAATCCTTGACCTACAATTAAGATAATTGCTCTTCATATCTCAATGTGTTTTTCTGGACAACAGCACACTGCTAATATTTGACAATCTTCAAGTGTATGGTAACACTTGAAGATTCCGGCTTACTGGCGCTAGTGAGTTCGATTTTTATCGAGTGTTTGGTCCGTGAGGAATTGGTGTTTAACTATAGATCCAAACAACGAAGCTTTATAGATATCTGATCTCCTCCATTGAATGCTTTTTTCTATCAGAAAATCTGGATATTTACGTAAATTGATCGAATTATTCAAGAATTTCTACCTGAGAAAATTTTTCATCAGTTGATAATATGCTGCATTTTGAATCGTTTTCAGTCAGAACGATTGACTTGGTTTTCTGTCATCATTGAACCTTTATGTTAGGTTTATCAATAACCTACTTGTATGGCGATGAAAACACAGATCACTTGTAAGTAAAAAAATCAGATGAATTTTGTGGAACATTTCTTTATGATAAATTTTATAATTTGTGCTTAGTTAACCCAGAAAAATTTATAAGTTTTTATACTTTTATACAAATTAACCGAGAGAATGTTATAGTAGAGCTAGATATGTGAACGTGTACGATGTGATGTCTCCATTATCCTTCAAGGTATGAATGTTAGAGAAATATTGAAATCGATGCCACACCTGATGAAATTGCGAGACATATATGTTTCGTTTTGCAAGGAACTCGTCAGTCGCACCACGAACATTGAAGTGAGGCAATGATTCCCTCCACATCTTCTTGTCCATCCGTAGAAGTGAATACTCTAGAATTCCACCTATAGCAATCTCAGATTACAGACAACCTCCACATATTTTCTATAACTTATCTACTAAATTGCACTGCCTATTTGACAAATCTTCATAGTGTTTTCGAATGTCAATAGGTTGCGTAGTAGTGTGCTATATCTTCTATATATATATATATATATATATATATATATATATATATATATATATATATATATATATATATAAATATATATATATATATATATATATATATTCAGTGCCATATAGCAAAAAAAAAAAAATTTCATTTCCTTAAAAATATCGCTGAATAGGCCCCTGAAATACGGGAATAAACGAGAGCGTACTACTAACGCAACCTATTGACATTTGAAAACATCGTATGATGATATTTGTCAAGTTGACATTGCAATTTAGTAGATACCTACGGGTATAGAAGATATGTGAAAGTTCGATGCTTGGTGTGTCTGTAATCTGAGAGGTGTTTTCTACTGATTCCTATAGGTGGAATTGTAGAGTATTCATTACTCAACGGTCTTCCACTTGAGTCACAAGAAGATGCTTGGAGGTTGAAATCGTTGCCTCACTTCGATGGACGTGGTGCGACTGAAGAGTTCCTTACAGAACGAAACATATATGTCTCGCACTTCCATCGGGTGTGGCATCGATTTCAATATTTCTCTAACATTTATCCCTTGGAGGGTAATGGAGACATCACATCGTACACATTCACATATCTGGATCTACTATAACATTCTCTTGGTTAATTTGAATTTTCAAATGAATGTTCTAGTGTTCATTTTCATAAATATTTCATTCAGTGCCATAAGCACAAACGAATTTCATTTCCTTATATATATATATATATATATATATATATATATATATATATATATATATATATATATATATATATATATATATATATATATATATATATATATGACATTATGATATATTCATTTAAAACAACGAACTATAATATAAAATCGATTGTTTGAAGTGTAACTCATAGGTGAAATGAAAACTGTTATATAGTCGAATATGATATACAGAAAAAGCTCTTTATTCGGGAAGGGGTATTCGTTCCGAAAATATGCGGCGAATACAGAAACCGTGAATGTGGAATGGTAATTCATATGAGATTATAGGAGATACGTTCCTGGCTGACAAAATGAAAGACAGTATATAAAAAAATTATTGAAATGGAGTTTTTGATCATATTGATCAATTATTTTGTTCGATGGCAATGGTTTAAAGAATTTTGTAATGTTTTCTTGCTTCGAAGTTTTCAAAGGTTTCTTCAATTCAGACTGATATTAAGCAATGATTTCAGAAATTTGCTTTTAAAGTAAGACTTCGTTCCATAGATAAATTTTCATAAATAAAATCACAATTGTCATTAGCCATTCTGAAACGTTCACTAAGAATTTTCAAATTAAATGTCACGCTTCCGGTGCTCGTTGAAGCATCTTTCCCATGAGGCTGTGAATTGAAACATTTCCTCCAAGTTGCTTTCAGTCAAATCTTCAATTTTGATTGAAGCAAGATCTGAATGTGACTTGATTTTATCCGTTCAAGCCCATCTAGTCCTATTCCATTCGCAATTTCAGCTATGTTTGCAGTCAAAGTTTGAATGTGCACAGATTCTTCGTCACTTTCTGCAGTCAGAGTAGGCCAGAGTTTTTTCAGCATGAATTCTATGTGTATCGCTTCAGTTCTTTCAATGTTTCTTGCATGTTTACTATGTATTCCTTAACATTCACATCAAGATCACATTGCACATCATCCAATATGATTTTGAAGGTTCGTCTAATGTAATAGAGCTTCAAGGCCTGGATTATCTCTTGCTCCATAGGTTGAAGCAAGCCGTCATGCTAGGAGGAAAAAAGTCACTTAATATTTGGACGCATAATTTCAAGTTCACGAGGTTGACCTGGTGCATTATCCGAAACTAGATCGGCTTAAAGATTATATTCTTTTTTTATGAATAAGTTTCAACTTCCGAGACGAAAAAATTTCGGAACCACTTACAAAAAAATAGCTATTAGATCCGCGAATAAAGAAATCTATTGCCGCGAATATAGAAATTGGGTCGCATTTTTCAAATCCGCGAATAAAGGAAGCGCGAATGAGGAGCTTTCAATGTATTATGAATATTCTTATTTTTATATGCTTTTGTATGGATTGTAAACTTTTGAAAGAATGAAATCGATCGCAACAACGAAAGTAACTACCTCGTTGACTGGTGGAACAGAAATGTCATCAGGCTAATCATCTATCATCTTGCTGAATCAATATCATCCTCAAATGATTTAATGACTGCTGTTGTCATGATACCCCATTTTGAGGAACTAAATGAAGTAGCGAAAGACTGAATGGTTTATATTTATAGGATTCTATCGTCGATAATTGAGATAGCTCCTTGTGGCGTGTTCTGTTCTCAAAGTGTTCTCTAACGATTAATCCAGTACATCGGGCGTTTCGGTTATTACCCAATTAAAACTTCGATGCTTTGTCCGTGGGATAATAGAGCAAAAGGAACAGGAGCAATCGAGAGAAAATTATAAATCAAAGTTACAAGGATTTGAAAGCCCACTATTTAAGCTAAAGAAATTATTTTTTTGTGGAACAAAGGAAGTCTCATCCTGACTCGCCTATGGTTTGTTTTTATTTGACGAATGGAATTTAATTCAACGCTTTAATATTTAGTAAGTTTGGGGAACATGAAGTAGAATATCATCTCTTGATACTATCAAAAGGAAGTTCTCATTAATATATGAAATGAAAATTCAACATTCTCACTATTTCGAGAACTTCTTCAATCAATTTTCACAACTGAAATCTCACATTGTTTGATTTAGTTCATGTTGAATTTTGAAATAAGAAAATCATGAACATAAATTATGCATTCGAGAATTCATGAAATTTCTGATTCTGTCTGACAGCACTTCTACTAAAATATTGTTTTTGCCGTAAAGTAGATTTCAATAAGAAATACTAACTAGAATATTTGAGATTAAAATCTATTATTTGTTAATCATTGATGTATATTTGCCCATCAAGGCATAATTGTTGGGTGTTTCGAACTCCAGAGGTTGATTATGCGTAGGAGCTATAATATATTAGTAGCACAAATTTTCAGACTGCAGTTTTCAGACTGAAGAGAAGAATTTCTTGATGGCGCGGAACAGAAAATCGCTATTCATTGAACACTTTCACATAGAAATAGACAGAAAATATTTTAATTGTTCACATTGCGGAACTTGAGAATTGCTTTCAAATGAAACAAGTGACCGTTGAGAACGCCACTACGAGATCTAATAATTTGCGAATGCCGCATATCTTAATCTTATTGACATGTAATAGAAGCGGAAGTTCTGTTATAGAAAATGTGAAAACCGTTAAGATTGGAATTATAGAATATATTTACTTCCATTCAGTTGAAAAATTGGGTTGAATCAAATAAAAAACAGCGTACAATCGGAGAAACCCTCGAAGTAGAAAAACAAGGATGAAATACCACATGAATGGAACGCTGATAGGAGTCTGAAGAGTCATATACTCCAGAAAAAGTGGAGACCATACCTAATTATCAGGCACTTTAAGCACGAACAATAAGTAGCGGTATTAGGCAATGTGAAGGAAATTCACTTTGCAAAACTACGATTACATAGCATGAATTTTTTTATTAATTCAAAATGCTTTGTGATTTTTACAGGGTCTAAATGGATACGATTTCATGTCATATTCGAATGAGACTCTTTGCTCCGTTCAAGCATTTGAATATTTATAAGATTGTTCTTCCGGACATTTGTGATTTCAATATAATCGTATTTATGATTTGGTTTCGCGATTGTTCACTTACTGAATTCGAACGCATTATATATATATATATATATATATATATATATATATATATATATATATATATATATATATATAAATAGATCTTTATTTCTAGTTACTAAAAATAGTAAAAAGGAAATAGTGTCAAAAAAAATTTACAATTTAACCAGTATAAAATTCAACCAAATCATATGGCTCTAACTTAAGTAAAAATTCGTATATTGCTTTTTTGTACTTTCTGATATTTCTTTCCCTTCTGATGGAATTAGGCAGTTTATTGAAAATCCTCAAGCAGTAATAGTGGCAGCTTTTCTCTGTCATAGTATGGTGATGTATAGGATAAATATATTGTGTCTCTCTATTTTCATAGCTGCTTTGGCTTGAGTAACTTTCAAAAAGGTGTTTACTTTGGTATACAAAGTTCAGACATTCCTGGATGTAAACTGCATACACTGTTGAAATTTTGTTGTTTTTTAACAAACCTCTGCAGGTTTCTCTACTTTCAACTCCAAACATTATTATCATTGCTTTCTTTTGAGTTACAAAGATGTCCTTAATACTTTTATGTGTTCCATAGAAAATGATACCATACCTTAGTCTTGATTCGAAGTTGGCAAATTATATGGTTTTTAATATATCTCTCCTTAGGTATTTTGCTAAGACTCTGATGGTATAGCATACCGAATTTAGGCATCTGTTAGTAATTTCTATATGGTGTCTCCATGTAAGATGTTCATCCAGTGTCAATCCTAGGAATTTTGCTGTTTTTTGAAGACTGAGGTTGTCTCCATCAATCACTATCTCTCTTGGTATATTTTTTGTTGAATGTTGGGTTCTGAAGTATATAATACTCGTTTTATCAGTATTGAGTTTGAGTTTACGAAATTGTAGCCATTCCTGAATCCTTACAAAGGCACCAGACACCTTGCCAATCAGTTCTCGAAGATTTTCATCCCATAGTAATACATTGGTATAATCAGCAAACAATATCATCAGTTCTTCAAATCCAGTAACACGTGTTAAATCATTTATGTACATCAAAAATAGAATACATCCTAATATGCTACCTTGTGGTATGTCCTGTTTGATTTGGCCTTCTTGTTTCAAGCTTATTGGCACTCCTCAGAACGGCGTAGCCATGTTCAAAATGTTTATCCAGTCCCAGGTTCGTACACTCGTTCGTGCAAGAAAAAATACACTCCACTGAAGGAAGTCGACACATTTCAGGATACCGTGTTTTTACTCTCCAGATTGGGAGATTCGAAGGAACTACTTCGCAGGTGAGGCGACTATTTGTCCTTCAGCGATGTCTCTAGCGGAGTAATTAAAAATTCTCTGAATAATATTCGATGCGGGGAAAAATACAGATCTTTGCCATATTTCCCTTCTCTCACGACAAAATTGTGTCTCATTAGCGGTGAAATAGATGAGCTAAAACTTGCCAAATACAATTTCATTACTGGCAGAAGTCCTTTCACAAGATTGAAAGATAAGGTGTCATCGCACATCGCAGACAATTAAAAGAAGAATAACTCCCCATAAAAGTGATGTATGACTCTGATAGGTGTGCTTTAGCACTACATTTCTCAAAACAAGGATATCTCTTTGATTCTGAGAATTTCTGAATGTGGCTGGTGGTTACCAAAAAAGGATTTTCTTGGAAATGGCCCACATAAATGAAAATGTTAATAGCATCAACAAGAGGACGGACGTTTCTAGAGTCAGCTGCATTTACAGTTATTTACTTTCGAAACATTTTGAAAAACCTCCGTAAACATTTATTATTTATCGTATGGTAATGATTGCACAATTAATTCACAAACAAATATCAAGGTTTTTGACATAATCAATAGCAGGATTCCCTTGCGTTCAGGAAATCATCAAAAGGTCCACCATATGCTCTGTTGGGACAATCTCCAACGATGTGACGAATGATCTGTTTGACCATTCTACAGTCACAGTTTGTGGCACCTATGTAGCGAGTCTGCACATCTGCCATGGTTGGTGCGTATTCTATTCAGAGTACGGCCATACTCGACCAACTGCGAGGTTGGTCGAAGGCAGGGGGTCCATTTTTTATGCAGGACAGGTTTCGACGGTGTGATGGGCAGTTCTGGATCCAGTTCAGTTACCATAAATTTGTCAGGTTGAAATGGGACAGTTCTACAGCAGTTCTCATGAGTGGTTTTCTAGATCTTAACCTATTTATCTTCAGTATAGCTGCGTCCTGATGAATGGGGAGTTCAGTATTATCTTGAATGAGTTTATACTCCCGGAAGAGAGCCGCTTTTCGTCGAAGATCCTGAGGCGGAATATGGGTCAGTATGGGCAGCCATTCTGTAGGGGTCGACCGTAGAGTGCCGCTAATAATTCTCTTGCTGTTTTTCAGATGTACCTCGATCTTATGAGTATGTGAGCTATTGAGCCACACCGGAGCACCATATTTCGCAGTGGAGTAAACCAAACCTAGTACTGAAGTCCGTAGAGTATCTGCAGTAGAACTTCACGTCGTTCCACACAGCTTATGGATGATATTGTTTCTGGTTCTCATTTTTGCAGAAAGTTTTTCTGGATGGTGCTTGAATGGCAGTGTACGGTCCAGGATGACCCCTAAGTATTTTGGATAATGGTTGTGGAGTAGCGGTTTCTAAAGAGATTTTCTAATGAAAGCATCTTACAATCACAACCTCAATTCCTGAATTGACAATTTACATACATAAATCGAGAATAAGATACATAAATTGAGATAAGTGGTAAATCTACATCGACCTCTGAATTCTGCTATCACAACACATAGCAAAACCATATAACACAATATTCCATATTCCTTATATTGAATTTATATATATATATATATATATATATATATATATATATATATATATATATATATATATATATATATATATATATATATATATATATATATATATATATATATATATATATATATATATATATATATATTGATAAGACCGTTAAAAAAAGCTTGTATAATTAAACATGGGTTTTCTCTCAAGAAACAACAGCTAACTGTGGCAAAGGCATCACAGACAGCCTTAACAAGAGGATTAACATCAAGGTTGGTACTCTCGTGGACAGACGAGTTTTTCGTTGCAATTCGAGCGGAGACAGTTGACACCTAATCATATGATTCAACACATAAAGAGTCAATATAATCTCTTCGAAAATAAAAACAATGGCATTATGTATTAAGTAGACAAACTGAACAAAAGTCAGATACTGATTAACTCGCACAATTTATGCTTACTGGATTACAGAAGACCGGAGAAGAACAACCAACAGAGAAGAAGAGTGAAATAAAAGTAGGGTTAAACGTTTGACACAAAAATGTTTAGAACCGCGGAAATGATAATTAATAATCTGTGCGAAAACTCATCTGAATCAATCGTTTATGAACTGATAAATTATACTGGAATATTGTGTTATATGGTTTTGCTATGTGTTGTGATAGGAGAATTCAGAGGTCGATGTAGATTTACCACTTATCTCAACTCGATTTATGTATGTAAATTGTCAATTCAGGAATTTAGGTTGTGATTATAAGATGCTTTTATTTGTAGATTGCCCTGATGATGAATTGAATAAATTCGAAAGATTGGCTTAATAAAAAGAGTTTGTACTTATAGCTCATAAGGTCTAAACAACCCTTGTATTGAATTAATATATATATATATATATATATATATATATATATATATATATATATATATATATATATATATTTGAAATTGATTTATTGCCTGTTTAAGATATTTTATTTTGAAAGTTTTTAGCAATAACAGTTGTAATATAACAACGAAACGTCAACAAAAATAAACTTTTTCATATCAAAAAAAGCCTGTTATTGCTAAAAACTTTCAAAATAATATATATATATATATATATATATATATATATATATATATATATATATATATATATATATATATATATATATTAATGAAAGGGAGTATTGCCTGGTAATTTAAATACAATTGTTGTAGGTTATAGGCAAAATAAGAAGCCACTATGAATTGATTTTATCCAATTTATCTGCCTGGTCTATATTCCGACTGTGTTTACAGTCTTCATCAGGACTCTGAAAAAGATGTTTATACAATTGTACTGATAAAAATTATGATTTACAATTTACGGCTAACTAGGTATAAAAGGTATGGCCAATAACCATCAAACAGGAATGTGTTTCTCAAAAATAAGTTGAAATTAAATTATAGATGTAAAAATATTCTTATGTATTAACTAAAAACAATGATAGGATAATAGAATAGAAATGACAGGAGCACAGAGAACATTGACACTGAAAAACGACACAGAGGTGAGAGAGTAAAATCACCGTAGTAACAAATGTCATATTACACACGTAACGATGTCTGCGAAGTTGCGAAGGTTACCTAAAATGATTTGAGAGTAAATAACTATGAATGCAACTAAGTCTGGAAACGTCCGTCTTCTTATTGATACTGTTGGAGTTATTATTAATGTGGACCATTTCCAAAAAAAGCCTTTTCTGGTAACTAACAGAACTAACATTTAATTCAACTTATTTTTAAGAAACACATTCCTGTTTGATGGTTTTTGGCCATACCTTTTATACCTAGTTAGCCGTAAGTTGTTAATCATAATTTTCATCAGTACAATTGTATAAACATCTTTTTCAGAGTCCTGATGAAGACTCTAAACACAGTCGAAATATAGACCAGGCAGACAAATTGGATAAAATATATTCATAGTGGCCTCTCATTTTGCCTATAACCCACAACAATTGTATATTATATATATATATATATATATATATATATATATATATATATATATATATATATATATATATATTCAATTTTGTTTCTCCTGCAATAACACTTTTTCATGTTTTATTCAAATCCTTGCGTAAGGAATTACGATATATATATATATATATATATATATATATATATATATATATATATATATATATATATATATATATATATATATATATATATTCAAGCTTTGAGCAACAGGGCGTAAACCTGAGAGACCTGGGTTCGTATCCCAGTCGAGGTTGAAAAACTTTTGGTGTAATTTCGATTCCAAATTTATTATTTCTTCAATACAATATGTCCCTGTATGGTAAGCACGAATAATATTCACTTCTATATATATATATATATATATATATATATATATATATATATATATATATATATATATATATATATATATATATATATATATATATATATATATATATATATATATATATATATATATATATATATATATTAGATCTGATTAATCAGAAACGTGTATAGATATAAATGAATTGCTAATTAAGAGATTTTCGTTCTGTATGAAGATGAGAACATCCTACTAACGTATTCTTATTTAAAACGTGTATATTTCGTTGTCAGTTGACAACTTCGAAAGAACAAACATACGAACTCACAATTAGAGTTCTCTTAAATATAGGGATTCATTGATATTTTCACTAAAAATAATAATACAAACCTCTCCTTGACCAAGATTTTGAATCAGTGATGGAAAAAAGTAAGAATGGCTGTTTGTAAAATTTAATTGAAATTATTCTTGAATTCTTCGCCCTTATTTATTCCCGTTTTCATCTTCGAAGTTAGAGTCAGCATAACTGGATTCAAATATTCTAAGATATTGAAATTGAACCCCTCCCTTCTATGATTATCTATTCCCTTATGATATGCATATATGTTATTAATAATATGCACGCTTTATTATATATTATTAACGATCTGGAAAATTGGTGGACTTTTTGTGAATTCGAACGATATCCTGTTGTAATCGTGCCGTCGATGAAATGCCTTCAAAGATGAACGAATTCAAAAAAATTTTCGTGTTTCTTATATTAATTTATATCGTGGCGAACACGATGTTTTAATTGGTTAGAGTTTACTTCATGTTTAAGCAACCACTTTCGTGATTGCTTTCAATTTGTTTTATAAATAGAAGAGTACAAGTAAGTATTAAGTATTCAGGGTATGCTCACAGTAAATTTTTATCATCCTTATGTGAGAAGTCAAATATTCGTGTATAAGTACCAATAAAACATGTTACTGGTTGAAGACGAAAAATATTTCTTTTTGGTAGATTTAGTTTACCTGCATTAAATATAATTCTTAGAATAATTCTTTTATCGTTAAGATTGTCTGGGATTTCAGAAGCTATAAAAGTCTCACAAAAAGCCGGACGGTATTTCATTGTCGTCTGCAACGTTGTGTTGACTCTTCCCAATATGTTTTGGGTGTATAAAACGTGTACGAAACAGTGTTTCGTGTTTTATATATTAATTTTTTATATATCTCTTCAAGTACTATCATCTTTAACTTGAACTACGCCGTTCTGACGATAGGCAATAACCTTGAAACATATGTAAACGGCTGTTATATAGAAAAATGTGTAGGTTTTCAACGTAAGTTTCTTTTACTTAATTTTAGTTTACCTGCATTAAATATAATTCTTAGAATAATTCTTTTATCGTTAAGATTGTCTGGGATTTCCAGAAGCTATAAAAGTCTCACAAAAGCCGGACGGTATTTCATTGTCGTCTGCAACGTTGTGTTGACTCTTCCCAATATGTTTTGGGTGTATAAAACGTGTACGAAACAGTGTTTCGTGTTTTATTTATTAATTTTTTATATATCTCTTCAAGTACTATCATCTTTAACTTGAACTACGCCGTTCTGACGATAGGCAATAACCTTGAAACATATGTAAACGGCTGTTATATAGAAAAATGTGTAGGTTTTCAACGTAAGTTTCTTTTACTTAATTTTAGTTTTCCTGCATTAAATATAATTCTTAGAATAATTCTTTTATCGTTAAGATTGTCTGGGATTTCCAGAAGCTATAAAAGTCTCACAAAAGCCGGACGGTATTTCATTGTCGTCTGCAACGTTGTGTTGACTCTTCCCAATATGTTTTGGGTGTATAAAACGTGTACGAAACAGTGTTTCGTGTTTTATATATTAATTTTTTATATATCTCTTCAAGTACTATCATCTTTAACTTGAACTACGCCGTTCTGACGATAGGCAATAACCTTGAAACATATGTAAACGGCTGTTATATAGAAAAATGTGTAGGTTTTCATTTGGTAGATGTTGAGTATTTTCAGTATGCAGTCTATTTCTTCTCTTTTCTCTTGAATTTCTTTGAATGTTTTGAATTGATATTCGAAATGAATATATATATATATATATATATATATATATATATATATATATATATATAGGGTTAGTCGCAACTGACTAGATGAGACATGAATTAGGTATTCGTGGAATAGCAGTCAGGTGGTGTCAAATAAGAAGACTCTTTTTTCCTTAACTCGAGCTTTCAAAACTATATTGTTCCTTCATCAGGAGTGTAACAACGTAATATTACAATCAAAATGGTGAATCAAACAACGAAAAAGGTTAACTTACGAAATTGAGGTTTATTCTAAAAGGTTGTTCAATAAAATAAAAGAAATTTGTACAGACCGCATGGTTTAGCTCCAATTGATAACCCACCGTGCAGGTTATGTCTGATTTTTACAAAACAATGACAATGACATCATTAAAATTCATGTTCGACAGAACGACATCAAAATACAAAGGAACTAAACACATCAGAGGTACGGTATTGAATAGGTGTTGGTTAAATTTGAGTACAATTTCAATCCTCAGAATATTCCGTAAACTCCAGCTGAGCACACAAATTGTTGGTAAAATATAAAGCTCCAAAATTCTTTAAGTTAATCAAAAATCTATGTTAATAACTAAAAGCCACAATCACCAATTTATGTAAACAACAAAAAGACACAGGTCTTGTCCAAAAACATGGAAATTACTCAAACTCTAACCTGAGAACACAATCTATGACTCCTATGTAACCAGGGCAAAATCTGAAAATGATCCATAGTCTTAAAATTGAACAACACATGTACAAAACCTTTATAATAAAAGAACTGGTAGCTAACGATACAGAGCATTGGAGATTGTGGCCTTTAGTTATTGTAGTAGATTTTTGATTGACCTATAGAATATTGGAGCTTTCTATTTTACCAAGGATTTGCTTGATTACTTGAATTAAATGAACATAAATTGGTGATTGTGCCATTTAGTTATTGACGTAGATTTCCGATCAACTCATAGAATTTTGGAGCTTTATATTTTACCAACGATTTGTGTGCTTAGCTGGAGTTTACGGAATGTTCTGAGGATTGAAATTATATCCAAATTTCAAATTGTAACCAACACCTATACAATACCGTAGCTCTGATGTGTTTAGTTCGTTTGTATTTCGCTGTCGTTCTGTCGAACCTGATTTTTAATAATGTCATTGTCATTTGTTTGTAAAAATCAGACATAACCTGCACGGTGGGATCAATTATCAATTGGAGCTAAACCATGCGGCCTAGTACAAATTTCTTTTATTTTATTGAACAACCTTTTAGAATAAACCTCAATTTCGTAATTTAACATTTTTTTTTTGATTCACCATTTTGATTGCAATATTACGTTGTAGCACTCCTGATGAAGGAACAATATAGTCTTGAAAGCTCGAGTTAAGGAAAAAAAGTCTTCTTATTTGACACCACCTGACTGCTATCCCACGAATAAATATATATATATATATATATATATATATATATATATATATATATATATATATATATATATATATATATATATATATATATATATATATATATATAAATATATATATATATATATATATATATATAATGATATAATGAATGAATTGATTCTCGCTATGTCTTGAAAATGAGCTATCGAAACATCTATACATATTGTTAAATAAATCCTGAAACATTACAATTTATTTTAATATATATATATATATATATATATATATATATATATATATATATATATATATGTATATATATATATATATATAAATCCATGATAATGAAAACTTATTCACATACCTCAACAGAATATCTATATGTAATTTATAATCGAGTTTTTCAAACGATTGTTCCTCAAATAAAAAGTGAAATGCGTTATATCCGTTTTCCGTTGAGTGTGTTACGTAAATTCATAAAGTGGTGTCCAACTACACCTGGTTTAACTACGTTATTATCAATTTTGTTAGTGGAAATTTTTTTAATAATTGGCAAGATGGTCTTAACCTCACAACATCGAAGCGATGTCCGGGACGTTATCAAAGATAGTTTCAATGATGAAGGTTTTTTGTCAACCTTGGCACAATGTGTTGCAGATCTTGTAATCAAGAAACTGGATGTTAAATTTGACAAATTGCTCCTGAAAACAGAGGACCTTCAAGTAAAAATTAATACATTGCAAGCGGAAAATAATGATTTGCGGAAACAGATGAACCACCTGGAACAAAATCAAAGAATGAAACGACTTCGCTTCAGTGGCATACGCGAGAAAAGTCGGAAAATTTAATGGATATAATTAAAAACTTACTGACTGATAAAATGCAACTTAAATCTTCAGATATCCTTATTGAGAATTGTTACCGTATATCAATCAAAGATACAAATGAAATGAGACCTGTTGTTGTTAATTTCTCTACATTAAGTCCTAGAGATCTTGTGTTCAGGAGTAAGAATATATCGAAGGGATCTTCTACCATAATCAAGGAGGACTTGACTCAAACCAACTATAAACTCCTGAACACTTGTAAAACTATGTTTGGTCACAAAAAAGTTTGGACTAGTAATGGAAAGATTTATGCGCGTAGTAATGGTGGTGAGAAGAAACTGATTGAATGTGCGGAAAATTCGAAGGACTAATATAGATAGCCGTAGATGGGTCTACTCCAAACATAAAAATTATCGAACCTAGTGAATAATTAATTATTTTGTTATAATTTTGTTTTAGTTCTATTTTTCATTGATATTGTATGGTAGGGAATAACTTGATTGAGAGGTATCAGTTGCGTATTGCTCAGTTAAATGTTCGTTCACTATTGAATCACTTTTCAGAATTTGAAGAAACTTTGTTTGAACATAGTTTTGATATATGCTGCGTCACTAAAACTTGGCTGAAGAATGAACCAGATCATGTTGTCGATATTCATCAATATAGTTTTGTGAGAAATGATCGTTCAACTATAAGAGGGGTACCGGTATTTACGTAGGTGAAAATATAAGATATAAGGAAATTAATTTCAACATGAATCTTGAGAACACGACTATTTTGTTGGATCTCGATCAATTCAAAATTATGATTTGTGTAATTTATAGACCACCTAATATTGATAAAAAACTTTTGATAGATGATATTGAAGATCTGCTATTGGCTTCACTTACTTATAGTGAGAATTTGGTAATTGTAGGTGACATGAATATTGACGTGTCGAATGTTGAGAATGTCAACTGCATTTCTTACCTGTCGTCACTAGATACATTTGGGCTGACACAGCTTATTAAGTTGCCAACTAGAAAGGACGCAATACTAGACCATGTTATAACAAATGTTCCTGAAGTTTTAGAAAACGTTGAAATTATAGATTACCGTTATAGTGATCATGATATTACTAGTTTTTCCATTGGAATAGAGGTGTCGCGAGCATACTCTAAGTACATTTCTCATAGAGATTTCCGTAATTTTTCGCTCACTTCTTTCAGTAACGAACTTGATAGTTCCTCATTAGATAATATTTTTGTTTTGAGAAATATTGATGATAAGATAGCTTATCTATCTGAGGTTCTTATAGGGTTGTGCGATAAATATGCCCCCATTAAAACACGTCGTATTACAAAACCTCCTGCTCCATGGCTGACCAATGAAGTCAAAGAAATTTTGATTAATCGTGACAAGGCGATGAGAAAATATAATAAATCACGTACTAAAATGAATTGGAATAACTATCAAACACTTCGTAATTTAGCAACGAATGCTGTCCGACGACAAAAGAAAAACTTTTTCTCTGTCACGATGCAAATTCGCAAATCATCAGATTTATGGGGAAACCTTAATTATTTGAATATCAATAAAAAAAACAGAACTGACATTCCTAATGAGTTATCTGATGCTGAAAAATTCAACCTTTATCTGAAAAATTTTATACCAGAACCTGATGATCATTTTTCAGATAATAGTCGCAAATTTTACTCCGGTAAAAGCTTTTGTCAGTTTCCTCAAAATAGCTCTTTCACATTAATTGATGATATTATTATTGGAAAATACATTGACGAAATAAAAACAAATGCCATGGGAATAGATGATTTGAATATCAAAATGATGAGGTTGTGTTGTCCGTTACTTTTGAAGTACCTTGTACATATAATAAACTCCTGTATTCTAGAGAGTTCTTTTCCATCATCTTGGAAGGAATCGTTAGTATTACCATTGCCAAAATCAAAATGTTTAAAAGAATTCAAGGAAATTCGCCGAATTAGTATACTACCCGTACTGTTCAAAGTTTTCGAGAAAGTACTCAATGCTCAAATGCAGAAACATCTTGAACAGTTTAATATAATACCGGAATCACAGTCTGGTTTTCGCCCAAATTTCAGTTGTACCACCTCATTGTTGAAAGTCACTGACGATATATTAACAGAAACTGATTATGGATTTATTACAATTTCAATTCTACTATATTATACAAAGGCGTTTGATATGATGTTACACAATCTTCTCTTAGAAATCTTAAGATACGTTGGTTTTTCAACAAGTGCGGTCATGTTATTGAAAAGTTACCTGTCAAATAGAACGCAGCGAGTTCTCAAAATCTCAAAATTACACTTTGCAATGCTCTGGTTTTGTCAGCATTTAGTTATTGTTCTCAAGTATTTCACCCATGTTTAGAACAAGGTACTCTTCATAAAATTCAAAAAGTTCAAAACTGCTGCTTACGCTTCATTTATGGTTTGAGGAAATTCGATAGAATAAGTCATAAATTGAAAGATGCTGAATGGCTCAACATGAATAACAGATTTAAGTTTGCAGCTCTGGTTCTATATCATAATATAATAACAACTAAACAGCCTCCATATCTTTACAGGAAGATTAGATTCGGAATTGATGTGCATACCTTGAACACCAGAAATGAGGACTCATATCACCTCCTCCTCATCGTTTGGCCATCTTTCAAAGATCTTTTACATATTCAATATACGCATATTATAACCAGTTTATATCGTTATCCTACGGAATATTGACAGCATCTTCATTCAGAACAAGAACGTGGAAATATATTTTTGAAAAACAATGTAATTCTATTGCATAGCAACACTATACTTCAATTATTTAATTGTTTAAGGATTTATGGTTTCTTTCAGTTGTTATCTCTATACCTTAAAGTAAAGTGAAGTTTTTTTGGATATATCAAATGAATGTTAAACTTTTTGTTTTTCTTTTATCAGGTTTTGAGTGGCAGAACAGTGGTAGCTCATGCATACCATCTGAACTCCGCCCTGAGGTTGATTTACTTCATTTCATGTAAACTTATAATTCAGTTTATTTTTTGTTTGTTTATTTTTTGTTAATTATCATGAAAGTGAAAGTATTTTTCAATAAAGTTCTATTATTATTATTATTATGTATATGACGCACTGCATAACACACCATGAGCATTCGATCGCGTTTTCCTTCCAGATCGTCATGTGATATGTGGATATTAGTAGAGGTGATATATAACCTCGTCGAATATATTTTAAGTTGAAGGGGCACAAGGAAAAGAGATTTATGAGTCTAGTTTCCGCACCTGCTGAACTTCTTATGTTGAGAGCGATATAAATTTGAAAAAACAGGTGGAGGCACGTCATTCTTGAAATGTGACATGTCTTATTGAATGGACGAAAGGCAATACAAACATAATAAGAAGAAATGTTGTACCTAATATCAGACTATCTGTTTATATTGAGTTTTAAGTATCAACAATGATAATATTCCTGAAAGAAGTCATTATATCGAAATATCGGTTAATAGCTAGTGGTTATAGTGCAATTGCTTGTACTGAGAAACATATCTTCGTTTTTACACGTGTTGAATATACAGAAAATATATATTTTATACGGTGAATACACGAAAAAATATTCAATAGTAATGACGCTTACTTAATGTAAATCCTTTATAATGAATATAAACTCAAATTCAAACACTTGAACTCATGATTTACACTTTACTGACAACATGGCATGACGCGTTTCGTCGTTACAAACGACTTCTTCTTGAGTATTCTGTTAGCATCTGAAGAAGTAGTTTCTAATGACGAAACGCATCATGTTATGTTGTCAATAAATTGTAAATCAAGTGTTTGAATTTTGGTTTATTTTCACGTTGAGGTATTGTCGACAAATCAAATCAGAAGATATTTGGGCCATATAAACCATTTTTGAAATCAATAATTCCATGTGAAAAATTTATTTCGCGGCATAAATGGATGAAAACCCGAAATGAAAGAATTATTGAATTATGAGAATTATGTGAAATTTCGAAACTGACAAATCGAGGAAGGTATGAGCTTATCAAAACATCTGAAATCCAATGAATCTGGACCATTTTTGATGTGTCAATTCTAAAGAAATTCGCTCTAGGTAATAAAATTATATCTATATTTTGTGTAGGAATGATGCAAATAGCTATCCAGCATGGTTAATCAATTTAATGGTCAATGTTCTCAGTGAAACGTACAAAGTTAAAGCTCTGTTCAAAATATTCCATTCATTCTTCGTTGAAATCAATATTTGTTTTTCGAGGATTATTTTTGAAATTAAACTTCTCACCAGATAATTCAATTGCCTCGAAGAATGCATTTTTCTGTAGATCAATTATAGGAAATGAAGAACTTCGAATGTTGACGGAGATATTTAATATGTATATAATGATTTAATAAAATTAATAAGCTAGTTTAATTATTTTGCATATAAAATGGCGAATGCGCCGGAATATGAAATAAAGTTGTTTTAGCCCTTTGTATATCGCCTGCTCATAACTGTTTTCACTACCCGTGAAAGAAAGCAGGAATTGAATAATTACATATCACGAAAATAATGACTACATTCATACATAAACGCTGATGATTGAAAACAAATCGAGAAGAAGGTGTTTGAGACCGGAGGATATTTTTCTGGGGGAAATGGTGTAGAGCTAAAAATACATGGAGATAATGAACTTAAGGAACTCAAGATATCTGAATAAAAAAATATCGTTCTTCTTTTGAATTCAGATTCATTAAAAAAAAGCATAAATATTTGCATGAATAGTTTCAGTTGCATGTCTATGTCACTGTCATTAGCATCGAGTACAGATTCCCATTCTTGCCTCTCTAGAGTTATTTTGAACTATTCTTCTGCTGTATCGCTTATTTGTCTTATGTACACTGATTTTATTTTACTTGAAGATGTTAGTGTCATTGTAATTTTCTGACAAGTGTGATCAGAAATATTTGTTGGAATAACTTCTACTTGTGTAACATGCATATTCGTAAAAATATTATCTATACAAGTTTCTGTACAGGAATTAATTCTGGTTGGTTCCTGTATACCAGGTTCTAGTTGGAATTTCCTCGTTAATGTAAGAAATTTGAATCTATTCCATTTGTTGTAAGAAAATGTCGACATCACTATTATAACCATTTGGTCGGTACAAAGAGAGCACTATAATATTTCTGTTGTCAATAACACACTCAGCTGCTGCACATTCAAATTGTTTTATTATTGATAACTCCTCTAGTTGCATTCTTCTTTTACATTTGATAATAAGATGGATGTATATAGCTGATCCTCCATGTCTGCCTTGTTCTCGGCAAAACTTGATATCACTTTTAGATTTCCTAGACTATCTATGAATCGTTGGCATCTAGTAGTTCTGTCACTCATAGAACTTTACACTCTAAATGATTGTTTAGAAGATGATGTAGAGGTTCTATGCTATTCACCATAGACTGTAAATTGTGATGTATTATACTGAAATTGATTTCTTCTTTATTGGTAGGTATTGTTGCAAACTTATTTTTATTTGGTCTATAATTCTTTGAATTTCTCTTTATTATCCACATTTAACTCTTTTTTAAAGCGTTGTTCACTTTTCATTTCTATATTTATAAAACAGAACTAGTTTTCTCAGTAAAATTGTACCTTCTAATACAGACACCACTGGGCCAATAGTTTTCATTGTCCAATTTATCCTTCAAATCATCAGTTTATATATATATATATATATATATATATATATATATATATATATATATATATATATATAATATATAATAATAATATATAAATAATATAATGACTGAGATTGAATTCTCGCTTAACTCTTGGTGAAACATAATTGAATATTAAATTAAATTAAAATCTTGGCTTAATGTTTCACGATTTATTTAAGAATATGAAATAGTCAACATGTTTCAAGCATTAGCTCATTTTCAAGACGTTTGTCTTCAAAATGCTTGTCGTTTAGTCTTGAAAATGAGCTAACGCTCGAAACATGTTGACTATTTCATATCGTTAAACAAATGGTGAAACATTAAGACAAGAGTTCAATTCATTTTAATAAATAGTATAACTTTATTATATTTTTAATATGGTTATCTGATAACAATTTGAAAATTAGTGTTGAAAAATCCAAATATGTTGTACTGAGCAGTGAATATGAATTACGAAATGTCAATTTGAATCAAATCTGAACAGAAATTTATTCAGTCATTATACTTGGAGTGGATAAAATGAAATATCTGTGTATTACGATCGATAAAAATGTGAATTTCGAATATGCGGTTTATATTGCAAACAAAATGTGAAAAAAGTTTATGTCATCACTAGAGTAAGACGAAGATAAGATATCAATACAACATTATTACTCTTGTTACTCTTTAAATCACAAACTCTTTCTCACATTGACTATTGTTCCTCGCCCCTCTTCAATGCGTCAAAAAATATACCTATTCATAGGTTGCAAAAACTTCAAAATCGAGTATGAGAGTGATCATATTGGAAGTTGTACAGTTGATGTTAAGTTTCAATTGCGGAATTGAAATTCAAGATATAAGATTATAATATTTGAATAGAAAAAAAGTCACTTGATTATTAAAGCAAAAAACTAGATTTTATTAAAGAATGTCATGATTACGAAAAGAGACATCTCAAAGTTTTTAAAGTAATTATTTAAAATACACATTTTATTTATAAATCTACAATGAAGAGATATCTGATTGTATTCAATAAATTTGCCAATGTTTTTGAAGTCGTGTGAGAATAAAAGAATCTTCAGAAAATCTCTGATACATTTCATTTCGAAAATTTTTTTTTGAAATGTTATGTGTAATGTGCATGATAATACTGTTTCAACATTCTCATTATTTTCCATTATTTATTCACTATCATTTTTATATAGCTAATTGCTGAATGAAGTTATTAATAATATTGTTAATTGAAATTGAAATTAATTATAAATTATAATCATCATCAAAAAACGATCAAATATTTCTGAATGTGTGATTGTAATGTTAAGTTGAGATAGCATATTCAATTATGATTCCAACTGGAAGTTATTAATGTCACTCTTGATATCCGAACAGGGTGATTTAATTATAATCTTAATGCGATGTCATATTCTGATAGTACCCGACAGTGCAAATTCAACTATTAGTTATTAATACCTATAATTAATATATAAGCCTTGAACTAAAATTGGTTAGATCTTGTCCGTCTTCAATTATTTAGTGAGGGGTTTCGATCTGTGAGAATTTCAATGCATTTCGATATGATTTCATAATTGTTCAAAAATTTGTTTTTCAGGCCTCTCTTCTTTTCTAACCACACAATATGAGTGTGAGCATTTTGCGTGAAATATGAATGTTTCTCCTCGAAATTCGTTGGTCATAAATTGTAGACTTTTACATTACAAATGTATTTGTTGTTGTTCTTTTATATCAATTCTTCAAAATATTTTGTTATGCTGCGTTTATTCTGGAATGTGACTTTCTGAAAAGCATATAATTGGATTGACATCCACACACATTCTTTATCGCATAGTGAATTTTCGAATGGAAAATTGATATTTAATTTCACACAAAATCAACATAAAATCATTCGGAATGAAATTAAGTAATCTGAAGTGTATACACCAGAATAATATGATTTAGAGGAGAGGTTTCGGAGAGACATTTCAGAAAAATATTCATTATCAAAAACATAATATTTAAATTCAAATATTTTATAAATATTATAATTGTATTTAAATTTAATAACATTCTCATAAAAAAATTCGAAATTCTACTCTCAAATGTAAAATTAATCATTGAAATTTCGCACGGTATATTCGTTGGATTTATACAAACACTGCTTCGTTTCTCTATTTTCTGGTCCCAATAATTCTTGGATTCAATTCGTAAATCATTCGTTTTGCATGAAGATATCAAAATATATATTTTTCACAATTGTGTTTTATTTAAATATTGCAGATTGCATATAAATAAAAACCAATTTCTATATAAAGCACAGTTTTAATTGATGAAATCAATGATTTTTGAACATTATTGACATTAAATTGTTTGGAAATCTGCATATTCGAAAGACATTTCTAACAGATAAAAATCACATTTAAGTGATCCAGCCGATATTCTTTCATTTCCGTCTTCTTTTTTCACAACTTGAATTGAAAAAATGGCCATTTTGCCATCAGAACCAACTCTTCGTTCAGTATCCACTCTGTGACATTTTCGACTTTCATTTCCTTACCCATCTATATTCTTTTGAGAATTTCATCTAGATTTTCTGACTGGTGAATAATAAACAATAGTTTAAAAAAAATATTTCTACAGTGATGGAGAAGCATCATTGGATCGAATAACTATACGATTTACCTAGTTATAATCTTGAATTTATGTGGATGAGTATGATGGAAGATCAGACACAAGACTGAATTCAGTTATTTTGTGAGCACTTTTGTTGGGTTGGCACAATAAATATTTCAATTTCAAGCATAACGGCTTTGGTACCTCCTCACGATGGAATTTCCACTTATCTCAGATAATATAAAACAGACGGATGGTTCTGTGTGCGTCCTTTCCTACATATCAGTCCTTGTTCTCTGATGTTTTACAAGAAATTTTGGGGATTATACCAGTGGACCTTCAGATGACTGGAACAGCCTTGACGACGTTCATGTGCCACTGTCTCTGTCGCAACTTCACGTTGTCCATGTTTTGAGATTTTATCTCATTTTCCTCAACCAGGTTGTTTACCTTTTTGAATGGCCAACATGATGGCCATTTGGTTTGATTCTGGCTGTTTTGTTCACTAAGACAAGGTCAGGACTAATGTAAGGAACTGTTTAAACAGTTAAAATAGTGGGATCCCAGAAAAGTTTGAAATGGTTATTCTAGAATATACTTGTAGTAGAGCAATTTTCCTTTCGTCACTGGGATTGAATTCTCGCTTAACTCTTCATGAAACATAATTAAATATTAAGTTGAATTAAACTCTTGGCTTAATGTTTCACGATTGAATTTAACAAAATGAATTTGTCAACATGTTTCGAGAGTGAGCTCATTTTCAAGCCTAAAATATAGTAAGGAACGAACAAAAAGTTTATATCTACACAAAGGATGTGAGGAGGGAGGATAATTGGCAAATCTAAGTGTTCATTTACGATGTCTTCTTCTTTATTCCAAGAACTGCATATTTCAATTGCCTCTAAAATGTCTAAACGTTTTTCTTTATTTTCTTCGTGTAGGCACTTGGTTTTCGCAAAGTCTATAAAGTGGTTAGAGTTAATACAATGTTCTGAGAATCCAGTTTTATTAACATTGTACAAAATCGACCTTTTATGCTCGTCAACAAATCGACCTTTTATGCTCGTCAACCCGAGTTTTTATTTTTCTACCTGTTTGGCCGATATAAAACGCAGGACATTCATTACAAAAAATTTCACGAATCCCGCTTTTGTCTTCAACATTTGTCTATTCTTTATTATTCACTGAAAGTCACTCAATATTTCTTTTGTTAGTACAAATTGTTTTCATCTCTTTTTTCTTCAATCTTTCACAAATTTTTCCGCTGAGTTGAGATATGAAATTAATAAAATGATATTTTTGTTTACTTTTAATAATTTGAGATGGATAAATTGAGTTTAAAAGAATATTTCGTTGCTTTTTTCTTATAAGATTATCTATTATGTTTCCATCATAACCGTTATTATTTGCTAGAATTTTCAAAGTTTTCACCTCTTTGTTAAAATTTTCATCGGAGAGCGGGATGGACAAAATTCATTTAATTTTATTTAATATATTTAATTCAAATTTTTTTGGATATTATTCTTTTAGATTTAGACTTTTGTACAAACCACTCTTCGATGAAAATTTTAACAAAGAGGTGAAAACTTTGAAACTTTTGGCAAATAAGAACGGTTATGATGGAAACATAATAGATAATCTTATAAGAAAAAAGCAGCGGAAAATTCTTCTAAATTAAATTGATCCATCTCAAATTATAAAAAGCAAACCAAAATATCATTTTATCAATTTCATACCTAAACTCAGCGAAAAAATTCGCGAAAGATTAAAGAAAAAAGAGATAAAAACAATTTGTACTAACAAAAGAAATATTAAGTCACTTTTAGTGAATAATGAAGAGAAGATAAATGTTGAAGACAAAAGCGGGATTTATAAAATTTTTTGTAACGAATGTCCAGTGTTTTATAATGGCCAAACAGGTAGAAAAATAAAAACTCAGGTTGACGAGCATGAAAGGTCGATTTTGTACAATGTTAATAAAACCGGATTCTCAGAAAATTGTATTAACTCAAACCACTTTATAGACTTTGAGAAACCCAAGTGCTTACACGCAGGTAATAAAGGAAAAAGTTTAGACCTTTTAGAGGCAATTGAAATATGCAGTTCTTGGAAGAAAAAAGAAGACATCGTAAATGAACACTCAGATTTTCAATTATCCTCCCTCCTTACATCCATTTTACAGATATAAATTTGTTGTTAGTTCCTTTCTGTATTTTAGTCTTGAAAATGAGCTCACGCTCGAAACATGTTGACAAATTCATATTGTTGAATATAATCATGAAACATTAAGCCAATAGTTTAATTTAATTCAATACTTTTTCTTTCTGTGAACTATGTAATTTTAACGCTTGTTCATGATGTTCAATTTTCGCTACGGTATGATGTCTCTCTTTTTATTCCGTAGGTGCAAATGTTTGGTTTCCTGTACCTATAGCTGTAGTCCCTGTCTAATATTATATAGTTGAGATTATCAAGTGTTGAAATAGCTTGGTTTTCGATAGCTAGAAGTGTACATTCCGTTCAGGAAACCGATGTGGCTGGGACCAAGCAGTGGTTCAATGCTTTTTGTCGACTTTTCGTTCGCGCTCACATGTATATGCCTTCTGTATAAGGATTTTTCTCTCAACCTCTGTAGCTGTTCATTGTTGTATTTACCATAACGTGAAACCTGACTTTCAATCAATCTCAGAACAGTGGAACCATCAATTTTCCATAGCACTATGTACAGCTGTTAGTCATCAGACTAACTATAGAAACAGTCACGAAGATTTTTGGCCCAACAAGTTTCTGCCAATTCCCTACCGCTTTCATGAATTGGTTGAGTAATTCTGGCGGGTGCGCTTTCTGGGTTTTGGTTATTGAACTTTCTAAGCAATGTTCTGATTTGGTTTTGCTGGTTATGTTCTGCTCCACTTCAGTATTCCGAATGAGTTAATGTTGATAGCCTTTAAGAGATCTTTACTGTAGAGTTCAGTTTTCAGCATCTCTTTCAAGCGCTTCGTGAATTCAGTGGAGATTTCTACTTCCATCAAACGATGATCAATCCTTCAGATAGTTCAAGTTCCAAGTATTTATAGGTGTTTCTATTTTGCACTTCATTTGGCATTTGAAATTCCTCCTGCTGTATTTTCCACTTTTTCGAAATTCGAAAGTGCCAAATTTATCTATACCAAACTATATTTTTTTATCAGTTGAGAAATAAACTACAATATCAAGCTCACGATCCAATTATTGCTTGGTGCTGGTCATTATCTTCAGGTCTGTTGTTGATGACTTGGATGGCTTTCGTGTTGGTATATCTTATTGAAAATTCGTTTTGGGTAGAGTTCAATCTGCGGTATAGAGGACTCAACCAGTCAGAATGAAAATCAGTATCATTTTTATATATGGAAACTATGGAACTATAATAAGATCTTTGATGTCGATGTACAACCTGGAGCAAAATGTAAACAATCGACACCTAGCGATAGTTTTGAGGGGAATATGCTGAGGAATATCTTGAAACAGATCAACATATACCTCAGCATTTTCGAGGATGGAAGTTGTTGAACGAGACTGAAGAGGAATGTGTTACTATTGGAGAACTACTAATGGAGCCCAGCACACTATTTTTGCTATAGTGCCATCAGTCAGCTATGTGAAACATAAGTTGGATAAGTATAAATTGAACAGAAAGATCTTTGTTCAGATTCACAAATTATATTATTCCTTTGTAATTGTTCCGGACGGTTGATGTGAAAAACAATCTAGCACGTTTATGATCATTTAATATCCAAATAAATTCAATGAGTTTTCTCTGATGAAAACATTTGAAAATACCTACAGAAGTTTGAGTGACTTTTTCCGCACATTTTCACTCATATATTTCTTCTGAGCGGTCCATCATGTGGATTTGAGCGAGTAAAGCAGTATAATAAAACAATCTATTGTGAAAAAGAGAGGAGAATTATATTGTCGAAATGTATTTTATATCCGATATTTTCTTATAATAAGAAATGTTGCCTCGTCTTCAGTTTTATTCAGATAAACTTAGGCATTGAGGAGAAGAATTTCGATATCCTATCACAATATTCTATTCGGTTCTTGAATAAACTTTCAAGTTATCAATTTCAAACCCACTGAAATTGTATAATTTTTGAGTTTCCTTTGAAAATGTTAGTTAAGAGCATTAAGTCCTTTTTCCGTCAGAATCATTTTCTTAGATTCTCAACTACCCAGTTGAGAGTAATTACTTCCGTGTAATTTATTCCATTCATTATGTTCAGCGTATTCCATTTTCGAATCGATTTTCTGATATTTCAACACTGCTACTACTTCGCTTCATTTTTAATTTGTCTGTTTTTCATCGAACATCTTGTATTAATACCCAAAGACAGAATAAATAATCATCATAACTTTTTTACACTCATGAGTTTCACCAGGAAAATGACGATGTATGGATTGAAACATATATAGAAAATCAATAAAAAGATGTGGTTTCGCATTTATGAATTTATTGAATATAAACTCAAATTCAAACACATGACCGTATGATTTACACTTTATTCACTACATAGCATGACGAGTTTCGTTGTTACAAACGACTTCTTCAGATGCTTACAGAATAATGTCCTTTTTCTTACTTAGAACTTAATGTTCTAATGTTCTTTGATGAACATTATTCTGTAAGCATCTGAAGAAGTCGTTTGTAACGACAAAACGCGTCATGCTATGTAGTCAATAAAGTGTAAATCATAAGTTCAAGTGTTTGAATTTAAGTTTATATTCAATTATAATGGATTTACATCAAGTAAACGCCAACAATATCAAATATAAATTTATTCTCAGATTTACTACACCCATATATATATATATATATATATATATATATATATATATATATATATATATATATATATATATATATATATATATATATATATATATATATATATATATATATATATATATACGTAACTATGTCTATAGTAATGTCATACAGATTTGAAAAATTCTATCAATGTTGTGAAACTACACAATCCCTGGATGACATAGGCCATATTATATTTCCAAAAATGTTAGGAATCCCCTAACTAAACCTTCAACAATGAAACCCGAAATATGAAAAAAATTTTCTAAAATATTCTCCACATCGCATACAAATAAGGATAGAATGATATAATAGACTGTGGCATATCAAATGTCTCGAGTGGATATGTTTGACTATAATAGATATAGGAATAATGATAATAAAAGTAATATATTAATTTCCAACAGATATATCCAATTACAGGAAACAAATAACAAATTGAATATAAATAATTATAAATTAGAAAAACTGAAAGAATCTATTACAAAGTCATATAGTAGTAAACAGAAGTTGATGAAAATATCAAGACCGCAACATCCATCATGAAGATCACACATAAAGTTGATGGGAGAAATTGACGTAACATGTGATCTGCAGTAATAGACATGAAATGTATTATCTTGCTGCAGACCAGATATGCCACAGTAGGTGTTCGTTTATTTTGAGAATGTAATTGGAATGACTTCGAATATATATATATATATATATATATATATATATATATATATATATATATATATATATATATATATATTTTATACAAAAAAAAATTCTCTAATTCTCGTTTCATCGCAATTGTAGATATTCGACATCAGAGTATACTATAACTTTCTTTAGATAATTTATTGACAAAATTATTCAAAAGAACATTATAGCAGAACTAGCTATGTGAAACATGATGTCTGCATTATCCTTTTAGGGATAAATGTTACAGAATATTGAAATCGATGCCTACATTTATTGAAAGCGTAAGACAGTTACTGTTTCGTACTACAAGGTACTCATCAGTTACGCCAATTCCAACAAATCAAGAGCAACGACTGCAATCCTAACATCCTCTTTTTTCGATTGTAAGACGGTAATATACAGTAAGTCGTATGCATATATAATGCATAAACCAATGAACATCTCAAATCGTAGGAATCAATGAAGAGCACATCTAACAATGAGAGTATTACACCTCCTTATCAGTTAAGATACTTCATTTTACCATTACACTAGTTTTTGAACAATTTCATATTATTGATGTAGTGCCATCTAGGTAGCGGCTGTAGAAACGCTCGTTGTATTTCTCAAAACATGAAATAAATTTATTACAAGAAAAAGAATTGTGTAGGTTTCGTGCTATATTATCGCACTTGTAGATATTCGTAGTCAAATTATATTTCAACTTTCTTCATTATTCAAAATTCAGTATTACCTCTTTAGTATTTTCCAAGCTTTCGAAAATGTTTTTTTTTCTTCTTCAGGGTTAAAATAGTACAATATTAACAGTTTATATAACAAGGACTATCGAAAATTTTCCTTACAATTACTATGAAGTCCTAAAGTACATATGTTTTTTGAATTTTGAAAATTCAAAATGTCAATCCCGATTAAACACTGAAAATATATATCTACAGTCGTGAAACATTCAACTATATATATATATATATATATATATATATATATATATATATATATATATATATATATATATATATATATATATATATATATATATATATATATATATATATATATATATATATATATATATATATATATATATATATATATATATATATATATATATATATATATATATATATATAATGTATAAATATGTGCGTGTACATATACATAAAACCATTTGTTTTGGAAATATTTGGCGATTGCCCTCTTTATCGAATATATAATTTTCCAATCTAGAACTAACAACCCCATAATTTCTTTGAAGAGGAAATAATTTTGAATATTCTCACCTTAAAACCTCTCTCCCAGTGGAAAATGGCAGGACAGCAACACCAACAAGTAAGTCTGCAACGGCAAGCGAAACAATGAAAAGGTTGGTAACCGAATGGAGCTTAGAAGAGTAGAAAACAGCAGTAATCACTAGACAATTTCCTAAAATAATCATCACATTGAGGAGGGCCAAAGCGAACAGTTGCAGTAGCAAATTGGAATCAGCCAGTTCACACTTCTCAAGAGAGCCGCACAGGCGGTTACGTTTAATGTATTTTTCATTACATTCGTACAGAGATTTCAAGACATATTTTTTCGACAATTTCACTTGTTACTCCGTTACGTCAGTTTTTTCTATCACGAAAAGCAGAGCTTCACTGGTCCTCTTCGCACCCATTTTCTGTTTCTTGATTCAAAGCTTTTCCACTGATGTGATAATACTGGGACACTCCATCGAACAATGAAAATTTCAGTATATCCATTTTCAATCGGTATCTAATTCTTCTGTATTTTTACATACTTTTTTCTGTACTTAGTATCAGAGTCTTTTTATATGATCTCTCTGACATCCATTCCAAATATCTTCTTCATTACCGATTTAGATATATTTAAGCAATACATTTTGTTACTGCATAATGTTATTATATAATTGATTGACACGAAATATCTTTGTTGACTTCAAGTTCACATTATACGAATCTGGAAAGAAAACAGTATATTAGTTTGATTTCAGCAGGAGTTTGAAATATAGTATTGCTCTATTCTATTTCTTCAAAACTGAACTAATCAACTTGTTTGAAGCCCGTAATTGTAATCGATTGATAATCAATTTATGAATTTCATTTCTTCAGTTTTTTTGCTGGAAAGCAAAGGTTGTTTTTTTTAGAGGTATAGAATTTTATACCTAATACAATTATACAATTTTAATCAACTTGTTCGAAGCCCGTAATTGTAATCGATTGATAATCAATTTAAGAATTTCATTTCTTCAGTTTCTTTTCTGGAAAGCAGAGGTTGTTTTTTTAGAGGTATAGAATTTTAAATTGCAATAAAACATTGAAGATTAGAATGACAAAAATTTTTTATTCGAAAGATAATCTTGTGGCATTACATTTTGAATATGATTTCTGGCATATGACCGCCCCGGTTGGCTCGGATGTAGTCCAATCTTGACGTCCAATTATCGATGACTTTTTCCAACATTTGTGGCCGTATATCGGCAAGAACACGGCGAATATTGTCTTCCAAAGGGTCGAGCGTTTGTGGCTTATCCGCATAGACCAATGACTCTACATAGCTCCACAGAAAGTAGTCTAGCAGTGTCAAATCACAAGATCTTGGAGACCAATTCACAGGTCCAAAACGTGAAATTAGGCGGTCACCAAACGTGTCTTTCAATAAATCGATTGTGGCACGAGCTGTGTGACATGTTGCGCCGTCTTGTTGAAACCACAGCTCCTGGACAACATGGTTGTTCAATTCAGGAAGGAAAAAATTAGTATTCATGGCTCTATATCGATCACCGTTGACTGTAACTTTCTGGCCATCATCGTTTTTGAAGAAGTACGGAACAATGATTCTACCAGCCCATAAAGCGCACCAAACAGTCAGTTTTTCTGGATGTAACGGTGTTTTGACATACACTTGAGGATTATCTTCACTCCAAATGCGGCAGTTTTGTTTGTTGACGTAGTCATTTATCCAGAAGTGTGCTTCATAGCTAAACAAAATTCGCTTATGAAAGTAATCGAAAATTGGACGTCCAGATTGAACCACATCCCAGCCAACCGTGGCGGTCATATGCCAGAAATCATATCTAAAATGTGATGCCATAAGATTATCTTTCGAATAAAAAAAAATTCTTGTAAATCGAATGATCCATCGTTGTTTTATTGCAATTTAAAGTTCTATACCTCTAAACAAAACACCCGTTATGATGATACTTGAATCAAAAACTTTCGAACTGAGGTGTCAGCTATTTATCAGTTTCCATTATAAATGCTTTCATTTCACATTAAATATAATATGTTGAGTGTCGTTTGAATTTCATGTATATTTATTAACAATACAAATCCAGAAATATATTTTCTGCAATATAATTTCCTCTATTAATGTGGAGAATAAATTATATCAAATTCTAAGTATGCCGTATCAGCAGCTGGTAGAGGTAATTTTATTCACTTTTACTTATTCATTGAGTACTCCAACGAATTTTTGTTATACAGTTTTCGAAGTTTCTGGACTCCGGTCCTAACGTCGCTAAACAGAATATTATGCTGAAATGTGAGACGAAACTAAATTTGGAATTACATAAGATTAAATCGAAACGATGAAGAAATTCAGCCTTTACGTGAAATTAGTGTATTGATATAAATGTATTTCACAGTTTTGACAAAGTTGCAACTAAACGTCAACTAAAATGGAGATTTCAAACTAAAAATGCCTGTTATTGCTGAAAATATAATGAAAGCTACATACGTATATACTATTTGGTATTTTTATTTATGTGCTTGTTTATTAATGATTGATTTAACGGAGAGCAGTTAAGTCGAATCAAAAGTGCAACATAAATCACGAATGAAAAGGGTAGCTTTGTTACAAATAAGAGCTCATCTTCTGGGTTTTAAATTTAATGATAAGTATGTTTTCAGTTATAAGGTAACTCCATATCGTTTTGATGAATACTCAACAATTTATAATCAATATTTAGAAAACATTTGAACACCACACTTTCCTGAAGAATATATCTGAAAAGAATGACGTAATGACACCCAGCAATATTTTCGCACAATTTTCACTTTTTCCTGAAACTAACTAATGTGGCAAAAAAGTTTTTAATCATTTTCAATTATAAGGGAGGGCTTTTCAAAATATTTAGCTACTGTACCCTACTTCAGAATTAGGGTTTCACTAAAAACCGCTATTTCGGCAAATATATAATGACTTCAGTTGGGGTATCGATTAATTAATGTATCAGAATGGTATAATTCATTACTGCAAGTTCCAGAATTTAAATTCTGTGTTGAAAAAAATTGAGAGGCGTTAATTACAATTGATTGAATTGCATAATGCTGATAATATGAATTGATGCAATTTCCATATTTTTAATTCAAAGTTGATAGTTGAGTATCAGTTATTATCCACTGTTATCAGAATAATCTCAATTACTGCCCTAATCAGTTTGTCAATTAATTTGAATGTGAATTAATTAAAATTCCACACTGAATCTAGGTCAGAAAATAAGACAAAACAAAGTGATGAAAAAAGCACACAATGTTATCGTTGCAGAAATGATCTACGCAAATTAACATTGTGTTGAACGTCTTTAAATTATTCAGTAAACTTTGTCGGTTTTGGTGATTTCTGCTTCAAGATAAAGTAAACATTGTCATCAATGTGGCACAGTTCTAGTAGCTGAAAATTGTGAAACCTTCCCTACAATTTTCAGAAAAACTATAATTTAAAATATACCTATATAGTGGAATTGAGTTCCGTATTCATAGAGTTAGAACAATTTTGGGGTTTCAATATTCTTGATTTGTTGAGTTCAGTAGTGTTAGATGAGCAAAGTACCGTCCTTCAAGGATACTGGCCTTTTTTCAGAAATCACGAACAAAACATCGGTGAAGTATTGGAGCAATATTATATACAATATTCAATATATTGTTTTGACGTCTTTGTATTACAGACTAAATAATAGCTGAAATACTGAGACTCCAATAGAGAAATTACTGAAGAGTAAAATTGAAATACAAATGTTTTGTGCGCAGCAGTTTGTGAATAATGAGATAAATTTCACGATTTTGAAGACGTTTTCTGAAATTTTGGAAAGAGAGAAAACCAAAATAGGAATAAATGTAGATTTTTTTCAGTATCAGATCAATGCCAATGTCTATTAATTTCAAGACAGATCAACAAACGTGACAACATTCAGGCAACATTTCGAGACGTCTGAGAAACTGCGAAGGGTCAACATGTGTACTTATTTTTTATGCAAAATCCATATATACATACAAGCACACATATTTATATATATATATATATATATATATATATATATATATATATATATATATATATATATATATATATATATATATATATATATATATGTCTAAGTCCAATTGTGGCCAGAGACTTTCTCTGCTAGTGTAACAGCGTGAACAGTACTGCCAGTGTCGCTAGTAGCGTCTGTCGGCTACAAACAGCGTCTGTACCCGCATTGGGCGGCTGAAGTCAAACTCGTCAATCCGCCTGGCAAGCGTGGTGTTTTACTGCCAAATACCACCTATGGATATTTAAAGATTCTTGACAAAGACAAAAGACTGCAAAACGAAGGTCTCCCTCGACCTTCGTTTTGCTGTGGACGGACAGAGGTTCATGATGATGATGATGATTTCTCATTGAAAATTTGGCTATTTGTATTTCATAAAATTGGTTTTGTCATTCAATGGAATCTATTAATTAAATATTTGGTGAAGCTACAATTCATGGCAAAACGTTAACTAAAAATGGAGATATTTCCATTTTTTTTTCATGTCTGTCAATTTACAGAATCTTAATTTGAAATTGATATCTGAACGAAAAAAAAACTTTATATATATATATATATATATATATATATATATATATATATATATATATATATATATATATATATATATATATATATATATATATATATATATATATATATATATATATATATATATATATATATATATATATATATATATATATATAAGTTATTTAAAGGAGTATTGCCGTATAATTCGAATTTAAATTAAAAATATATGAGTTCTCGGCAAATAATAGGGCCAATTTTTAATTTAAATTTGAATTATACGGCAATACTCCTTTAAATAACTTGAAAGTTGACATGAGTTTGTATGAAGCTAAAACCACTTATGGAGCTCTTACAGCGACCAGGTTCAGTGCTTTGGCCCGTTTGAACAACATTTTGCCCAGATTGGGATGCAGAAGAGAAAATAACTTTTTGTTTGATTGCGTATCATTGGTAGTGTTACATTGATATTGTTGATTAAATATTGAAACCATTCATCAAATTAATTTCAGGATATACAAATGACATTTGATTATTTACATTGTACTCTCTGTGTTTTTTCGGTGATGTTTATATGTGTTCCGACAGTCCACGTTTCTCTCTGTCAAGATTGTTAGGTTATCCTTTCAATCTTTATAATTTATTGTCAGCGTTCACATTGTGTAGCATTATTTGTAATGATTTTTCCAGCTGCATACTGTGTTTTCTATATATTGGCACAACATTCAACCTAGTTAGCCGTAAGCAGTAATATATATTCTTTATAACATTATTTAAATTCTATACTTTGTAGAGTCCTGATGAAGAATGTAATCCACATTCGAAATATAGACCATATTAACAAATTATATATATATATTTGTTATCAATTGTACTTAGTGAATACTGAGACTCCTATTATTTAAAATAAAACTCTCAGGGAGCTGTCTACACAAATGTTGTCAACGAGAACGAACCTATCACTTTCCGAGAACTCATTCATATTTTTATATATAGGATAAGATAACTATATCTATATATATATATATATATATATATATATATATATATATATATATGTTATATAAGATTCACAAATATATTCAGTACTTACTAGTGAATACTGAGACTCTTAATCAAAATATCGAAATATTTCAAATAAAACTCTCAGGGAGCTGTCTACACAAATGTTATCAACGAGAACGAACCTATCACTTTCGAGAATGAACATTAAGAGTTTCGAAAAATTCATCGATCTTGTTGAATGATAATATAATACAATTATTTCATCATTATTATGAATCATCAGTCCAAATTCAATCTATCAATCAAGAATCGATGACTTTCAAAACGAACATAGGTCCTATACCAAATTGAGGGGAATTTTACCTACTGAAACATTCAAGTAGGCTCCCTCTATCGGAGAAAGGACGTATAAACTCTCCCTAGCGTATGATGAAACAATTGTATCCTATTATCATTCAACAAGATCGATGAATTTTTCGAAACGCTCTTAATATTCTTTCTCGAAAGTGATGGGTTCGTTTTCGTTGACAACATTTGTGTAGAGAGCTGCCTGATAGTTTTATTTGAAATATTTCGATATATATATATATATATATATATATATATATATATATATATATATATATATATATATATATATATATATATATATATATATATATATATATATATATATATATATATATATATATATATATATATATATATATATATATATATATATATATATATATATATATATATATATATATATATATATATATATATATATATATATATATATATATATATATATATATAATCTTCAGTGTTTTTAGCAATAACAGGCTATTTTCAACGTTAAAAACTTTATTTTCGTTGACGTATTGTTGTATATCACAACTTTGTCGAAATTCGATTTTGAAAACCTGATTTTCTTCAATTTTTAATTCAAGACCTTCTTTGCTATTCTTTGATTCAATTCAATATATTTATCTGTATATTGACCCGTCCCTCTACTTCGGAAACATCGATATCAGTCTTAATCCTTGTGCAGGTAACGATGTTTAGGTATATAAGAATGTTGGTCATAAAATGTTGTTCACTTTAACTTTTGAAAATGGGGTGTCACCCCGAAGTAATTGTTGAGTATTCATTATGAATTTTGTGTTTTTATTTTCATATATTAAACAATGTTTCAGCAAGAGATCAGCAACATTCAATCAACTTTAAATTTGAATTTACGTATGAAGTTATTGACTTGAACTGAAGAAATATTCGATTTCATAAGGACCATATGAAAATGAAGAAACATAAATTTGTTCGGTCATTGCTTGTGAATCATAAACCCTTCCAGAACGACATCATAAAAACCAAATTGAAACTGGGACAAAAATGCGATAGAAAGTCATATTTGAATCCGAAAATTGCTGATATGATTAAATGAAATTGGAGAGGTCTGAACCCTCTTCTAGTTCAATATCTGAAAGCCTCATAAATTTTATAAAATGTTCGTGTTTACTTCGATAGCTAAAAACAAGTAAACGACCCTCTCGAACCAGGTTGAAATGGCAGATATAAATTTTAGTTGGCTGTTTTGATATATTTGTAATCTTCTAGTAACGATGAATTTGCCCGCACGCTGTGGCCCCGAAAATATTAACAGAGAATAATGAAAGTTGAGTATACCTCGACTTCAGCTGAAGTTATCTTAAAAGTAATTCGTAGAAGCGTTCCCCGAAGAGTAAAGAAGAAGAGCGGAACTCAGTTTGAAAAAGTTTCAAACAGTCTGCAGTGCGGTGTGCTGAGTAATCAAAACTGATGAATACATTTCCAAATCTTAATATTCATGAATTGTTAATATTTTGATACCAACTGCTAAATCCACTCCAATGTTTTATTATGTGGGTTCATTTTAAATTCCTGAGTATTGATCAGTTTTGGGAAGCTTGAGGAAAAAAATTGAAAAATTAAATAAGCTTCTTTTAAATTTGTTACAACATCGCTTAGAAGACTGCAAAAAAACTAGATTATAATAATATCAGAAAATATTTCAAAATTATTATGTTGAAAATGGACATCATTACAATATATTTTGAATTAGAAATCATAAAAGGATGATTACTGTGTATGGCTCCACTTGTGAAACAAAAACCTAGAAAATGCTATTGACTATTTTGGCTAATAGTGAAGTAAACGAAACTGGTAAATGTGAACACATCAACACAAATACCATAAATTAAAATAGCGAATTAAGTTGCGAATTTTCAGAGTCAATCCATCTATTCACGACGGAAGGCCTCGATTAGGGAAAAATCATTTTTTCACATCATTTTTGTATGAAGTACATAATCTAAAATTTTGGATTTCCATCGAGAGTTCAGCGAAGGTTCTAGGAGCCAGGAATATGAAACTACTCTGAAAAACCGTTTTATTCTTGCAACTACGGTATCATGAGAAGCACTTCTTGTGCCATACTCACAACTCACAAAATATAGAGCTGATTTGTGAATATATACTGAAAAATATATACTGAAATGGAAGTATCTAAAGATATTGATATTATCATATCAAACAATCTGGCTTTGACGTATCAGAAAGCATCAGATGCGTAGGTGTAAGATTTATTGTAGATTATTTCAGAAAAACATTTCCCAATAATTTCTACTTTTTCAGATTCTCATTGAGTACTCCACCACACACCAACTCTTCATGGAATAACAGAGGCTAAATTGATGAAAAAAATTTTTTTAACCGATAAATATCGCAAAACTCATTGCTCTTTTTGAACATAGGCCAAATGTATCTAAGTTTCAAAACGTTATAATTGGCTATAGTAGTTTCATCAGAGGAAACTATCGAATACAATACGCAAGTACATAATTTTTCCGTTTCTATGATAAAGAAATTAACATCTGCCTATGCGTACATTCAAAGCAGCATATTGTGAGATATCGGATAAGTAATTGACATCAGACATAATACTGTTTTCAGCTGATTGAAAGAAAACTGCCTATCAATACAAGATTTTACAGATATCAGTGGAAAGAAGAAATCAACACTATACAGATGAACATCACAGGTCTCCGAACATTACCTTGGGGAACCCCACACTACCGTTCTGTCAGTGCTCTCGACACCATCACAACTAACTGCGCTCTGAATATAAGTTAGTTTTTCATCAAGTTGTAAGAACTTCTTCTGAAGCCTTATTGCTCAAAATATTAGAACAATATTTTGTGCAGTTGCTATAGAAAGAGAGCCAGTTTCGAAGATATTCGAAAAATCAATAGACTGATATATGGCCTGAGTTCCTTTGTCCACTGCATTATAAATATTTCTAGTCAGGTTAGCCAAAGGATCCTCCGTCGATCTACTCACCCTAAATTTGACAAAGCTTAAAGTTGTTATTGAAATTTTGAACTCACTCAGTTCGTCGTTCACAGTTGTTGAATTGATATAAATCAGAACTAAATTTGATGAATTTAAAATAATAGATATCGAATTTCGATATTCGACGAATTCGTTTCACTGATTCATGGAAATGATATGTAAATCCTCCAAACAAGACAAAGGTTCCTACATCTCAGGAATATTTGCATAGAGACCTCCTCTACAACAAATGGTGGATCAATGTTTGAAAGTTTAATAGATTGATTCAATACGTGGCATAATTAATTGGACAAATTATTAGGCTGCTAATTCATTGTGAAGAGTCGATATAACTCAATCGAAACATATAAGAAATTATCTATTTATATGAACTCAATTATATTGGGAATCGTAGAGCACGTAGTTTTGTTGAAGGTGAAATTTTCGATATCACTGCCTTATATGAGAAATTTCAATCTACAAATTTGGTCAATTGAAAATTTTTTTATTGATGCTTTGTTTTATTACTTAAACAGCTGACGATTTCGTTTTATAGCACGAATGGTTTCAATTGTTCAATTTCTCATATAAAATTTTCTCTTGCTTCAGAAATCAGGGTGTATCGAAAATAATTCGTTTGTAATATAATATGTGAAGCTCTTGTGTCGCGGTGTTTGTTACCAAATTCCTATGCAACGGATGTTCCGATTTGGTTGAAATTTTGTTTGCATATCGGGTCGCAGTATCAGCCAACAAATTTTCATAGCTCTTAATATTTAGGGTGTTCCAATTCAAGAAATTATTATACTTTCCGGACAAATATTTTATGGTTCGGTATAAAACGTACATACTACTACTCCAAATTTTCATTGTTTTACGATCAGTTCCTGTTTTTTAATAGCAATTCTCATATTATTCCATTCGAAGATAGGGTTGCAAAATAGCTATGGATTATAAATATTGTAGTAAGATTAATTTTTATGTATTCTGTTTATACTACAATTCATTTCAATAATTTTTTTCTGGATTTGAATTAATCTTCTACATTTAATGGTCAATATTTGATCAGCTACCAATCGATCAGTTATCCCTGTCAGGTCTTCCGTTGTCACCTCTCAATTTCATGAAAAAAACCTTGATGTTTTTTTTGTGAATGAATTGTGCTATCCTTACCATATGATAAATAAATAAATAAATACCTCTCAATTGACTAAAAGTGTCTTCAACGCTTAATTCCTCTTTCAATTGTTATAACATCCCCAACATAAAGAGTTAGTTATTTGGTGTTGTCCTGAAAACAACTTTTGCCGGTTCAGCTTGTCATTATATAAAACACCATTCTTATATAAAACAACACGGCTCATTGACACTCCAGAGAATATATACCAACAACGACATAGTGATTGAGATCAATAACCTACGTCAACAAATTGAGAGTGCAGGTAGAAAAATCATTTTTATTTACACTCCCTCAAATACTGGAATTTATGGGAGCTCTCAGGCAGATGTCGCAGCAAAATGGCCATCCAAGAATTCAGGCAGATGGCTCCAGATTCATACTATAGAAGATATAAAATATCTGTATCATATCAAGTTGATTCTTTATGGAAAGCACATTGGCTACAAATAAACACGTTTTTGAAGCAAATTAAACCTAATCCACTTCAAGTGATGACTCTGCTCGACAATCGACTACATCAAGTCAAAATATCTCGACTTCGACTAGGCTGTACCAGATTCACACAAGCCCTTTTGTTCAAAAAAGAAAACGCTCCAATGTGCACGAAATGCGATCGAAGTATCAACGTCAATCACATCCTTCTGAACTGCCCAAAGTACCAGCTCCAACGGGAACAAACTGGTATTACAACCACCCTCCAACAGACTCTAGGACAAGAATCTGAGAAACTGGAATCTAGTATAAAATTTTTGTAAAATATTAATCTTCTCTACTTCATCTAAATGTGATTCAAAATATATTTTTTCATTAAATAATATGTAATTAAAATATACTATAAAAATGTATCGTAGTGCTAATAATCTCTGTTATTGAAGCACACTAAACTTTGAAAAAAAAAACACGGCTAATTAGAACATTACATAACACTCATTACAACAATATTTACATAGCACAAACCTAAATAAACATGAATATAAACATCGAAAAGCACAAAAAAACATTATATAAAGAAAACGTTAATGTAATTTCATTTTGGAAATTTGAATAAACTGTTACATTATTTGAATGATTGGCGAAACGCAAACCTTGGAAGAGCTATTCACATCAAGCCAGTAGTAAAAAACTGAGCATCTAAATCTTCATATTATAAAACATTACTATGGAAGTCTTTGAGGAGACAAGGTTATTTGTATTCTTTCAACAGTTCTGTTTTTTATAGTAGTTTATAGAAATTGAATCATCACTGAATCTTATCACCATAATTGGAAAATTTTTGATATTGATTCAATATCTCAAACGGTTCATTTGTGTCCCCATTCTGTAAATTGTCAGGTCCTTTTGTATCTTCTATAGTTCAATGCTCTGGAAACCGACAGCTAATTTGCCGTTTTTCCTGACATTTCACGATATTACGTGCAGTTGTTAACTGCATAAAGTCACAGTTTCTGTCATTTAAGTAATGTCATTGGTTTGAACTGTAGTAGAAGCTCAACTAGATGAACTAGGCTCAAACCTGAACTCTGATTCAGCTCTAAAAATAATTTTTCAATTCATTATACTTGATTGATCACTATTTTTTTCTTTGGGAGTTATTCAGTTTCAGTTTTTCAAGTATTGTATTGATTTACGTAACGATCTTTTCTCAATATAATTATAGTAATAAGGTATCTTCATTTTGGAATCAAAGATTTGATAGTGTTGGCGTTTACTTGATGTGAATCCATTATAATTGAATATAAACTTAAATTCACACTTGAATTTACTAAATACTTGAATAATTTCACTAATTTACTTGAATAAACTATTTAAGTTTAAGATTTACACTTTATTGACCACATAGCATGACGCGTTTCGTCGTTACAAATGACTTCTTCAGATGCTTACAGAATAATCCGTTTGTAACGACGAAACGCGTCATGCTATGTAGTCAATAAAGTGTAAATAATAAGTTCAAGTGTTTCAAGTTAAGTTTATATTCAATTGAAATCAAAGGGAAACGAAATTCAAATGTTAATCGTGCAAAGTTAAAAATGAAGAATAATCTGCAGTGAATTTGAAAATCAAATATTGCAATTTTTCGCAAAGTAGCTGAATTGGTACTAGGTGGAGGTTTCATAAAATTTTATCAAACAGCAGCCGTTCCGCATTTTCATATCATATTATTGAAATGTATAAATTGTTTCGTCAGAACTAGTCTATCGAAATAAGTATTATATTTCAAGAAAAAGAGATGAAGTTTACTTATTCATGACTTATTTCGTTGAATAAGTTATTATTCAATAATATAATATTATATTATATTATTGAATAATAACTTATTATTATTCAATAATATAATATTATATTAGTAGAAGCCAGATCCAATCTGAATAACGAATATCGAAATGGTTATGGACGAGTAACTGAATTGTATTGAAGTGTTTTGAAAATTATATGAGAGGAGTTGTTACCGAAATGATTCGACAATTGAAGTTTATTTATTTAATAATATTGGCGTTTACTTGATGTAAAACCATTTTAATTGAATATAAAGTTAAGTTTATAAGTTAATAAGTTATGTTATTAAGTTAAGTTAAGTTTATATTGAATTGAAGTTCAACAGAAAATTTTTTTATTCATTTGAGTATGTTTTGAAACCGTTTGAGGTTCATTATATGCGTTCCCTATGAATATATTCCCATAAAGCATTCCTCATTTTCCAATCGAAAATAAATCAGATTGCTAAGATTAAGTGATTCTTTATATCGAATGCTGAAATTTCAGAATCGCTAATGAATTTAATTTTTCACCCTATTTCCTATATTGGGTTTAATGGAAAACATCAATATCCTCTCCGATATTCACTGGAGTCGTGAATTTAGATTTCGAAAGAAGAAAAAAAGGAAAAGAGAAACGGTGAAAATTCGTTGGATGAAACGATCCAATCTCTATAATTGCGATTGAAAAATGGATGGTGAGGGCCTACCACTCCGACATAGATGTTGTTTATTCAGTCATTAATTTGTGCGTGGTTGTGAGGAAAATTAGATTTACAGGTTGCAGGCATTGCAAATTTCCTACATAGTGGATGATTGTGTGGTGCGAAGTGATTTCCAGGGTAATTCTGATCGGTTTTCGAAATCTCTTGTTAAATAATTCACTTCTCACTTGAACAGTTTAGAAATTTCTGCCATAAAAACTATTGTTCAAACATCAAAATTTAATTAATTTGCTTTTCCGCTTGAGCATAAATTGTTTTCGAATGTCGAGTGTCATAGCTTCTAGGAAAATACAATCAATAAAACGCGACCAGTTTTATCGAAAACAACGCTATTTCAACTATAAACTAACGCCATTGTATGAATCTGTTGAAGAGACAATTTTAACGAATGTACAGCCACATGAATAAGAACTCAGTTATTTTAATTTGAGTTTCGAACTGATTCAAATGATTTGATGTTCTCAGATATAAAATATTTTTCCTCAAGACCAACTTTCGAGAACTCGATGGAAGATAGTTTATCATTTCAGTTTTTTCGAGAAGGATTGTATTTATGTGTATCTCAGTCAATATAATATATGTAATGATTTATTTGCGTATCAACCCATCTTTCTTTCTTGTTGTTTCTGTGAAGTCCAGTCTAAGAATGACACTTTATTCTAACTCTATGATTTTTATAAATATCTTCTCTAAGTATCTATAATCTCGGATCTATAAAATCATGCCAGAATTGAGGTACATATTGAAGGGTTTTCACTGCGAAAACGTTAGTACCAATGTTTAATTAATTCTTCAACTAACTTGTGTGCTGAAGATTTGATTACCTTTTTTCTATTTTTGACTTACGAGTATTCTTTCAATTTCCAATTTCAACTTTTTCAGTATATATGCTGAAAATTCAGAAATTTGAATAAGATCATTTCAAATTCTATTATTCATCCTGATATTCCAATTTGTTTCAAGAACGGCAAGTTTTTCATTAGTATTGACGAGCTTTCCGAGACTCAAATATATTTCGGTATATTAGACCTGAAGATATCAGTAAAGAATTGTCAATCAAAAATTAGAATAGTACTCGATATTTGAATTCTTTCTTAAAAGCCGGTTAATATTCAGGCAAATATTGAGAATTCAATTCTCAAAAATGTACAAAAATTTCAACAAACATATACTGATAATGAAAATAGAAACCCTGTTTTTCTGAGAAGTTCATGGATGCTGAATGAAACAATGATTCAATTTATAATGAATTTTTCGTACGAATTAAAATAAATTATATTTAATAATTGATGAGGCCGATACTTATGGAAGTATGAATTGATCCCTTCTACCTGTTAATCTACCTGTTTTCTCTGTATTCATAATTTAAGTTTATATATTGTATGTATTCGAGAAATTGTCATTAGTCTGCACGTAGCATTTGAAAAAGGTGAATCTCATCGAAACGTACGTCATGCAGTATTCTTTTTGATATATGTGTAAATCAGCTTAACAATTGTTTTATTAAATTATATTTGCTGATCATCTGTGTTAAGAAACCAACTAAGTATTCCGAACTTAAATCTGATAATATCAATGAATGCAGAACGTTTGCCTATTCCTAATTAATGACGAAGGATAATCGCGTGATATTTGATAACATAATGATTGGTTTTTGTACTTTATCATATATTCATTCATAGCCTTCATATCAAATAATGCGGTCCTCTTCACCGTTAAATATTTTCATCTCATCTAACATAATAACTAATTGGAATCAAATGTCGTCTATTGCATTCTTCTTACTTCTTTGAAAGAGTTTGTAGTAAGATGAAGTTCAGTTATTAACTGGTCACGAACCACCTGGGTGTTGATACAGCTATAATAATCATTTGAATAACCAAACTTCGAAATACTGAATAATAATAACATATCAGTTGTTGAAAATGTCCTTCAGTTAATTCAGTAAATACCAAAGACCACGACTTGATACATTGTAAATTATTTTCAACGGTTAGGATGATGGTATTAATACCGCGGTTGTGAAGGATGTCTTTCGAGTGGTGGAAATAGACTTCTGGATCTGGTGAACACTTCGTTAAAGTACGGGGGTTCTCTCAACAATGGAAGACAGCTACAGTGGTACCAATCCAAAAAGTTAATGGTAAGATTTTGTGTGAAGAGTTCCGTGGAATAAATATTTTACAGATTTTTGAAAAAGTTCTTGAAATCTCAGTAAAAAAACAGTTGTTGAAATTTTGTTGTGAACATAAAATTCTGAATAGTGGACAATCGGGGTTTCATAAGTCCCACTCCTGTAAAAGTTCCATTCTGAATAATTGTGATAAGTGGCTGAAGGATATTGACAAAGGTAAAATGATTTTGGTGGTATGTCTTAACTTTCAAAGGGCATTTGAAACTGTTGATAGAAAATTATTATTGAAAAAACTAGAAAGGATGGGACTTACTGGAAATGTACTCAGATGGTTTGAGGTTAAACGGTAGAGATCAAAAAATAAAACTTGGAAATTTCCTATCCACCAGCAGAATAAATGATCAGGGAGTTCCACAGGGCACGATGTTGGGGCCATTGCTGTTTTTGTTGTATATAAATTATATCTTCAAATATGTGTTGAATTGTGGAATATCGTTATTTGCTGATGATACAATGATTTTCATTTCTGGAGATAATGTAGATCGCATGTTTAAATTAACCAATGATGAATTGGATAAACTATTATTTGGTTGTGTGATAATAATCTCAAAGTTAATATCACAAAATCGAAATTTATGTTAATAGGTAGTAGGATTAAGTTGTCTAATCACAATTTGAATGGTTCATTTGTAATAATAGAATGTCAAACATCGAACGAGTTGGTGAAATTAAGTTCATCCATTATCACATCTGGGTGTGATAATGGATGAATATTTAAGATTTCACAGTCATGTGAATAACATTGAAGGCAAAATGTTTAAAAAGGTAAATTTTATTGCTGGAATAAGATATAGGTTTGATATGAATACAGCGTTATTGTTGTTGAGATCATTGGTGCTTCCTCATGTGGAATATTGTTCTTCGATCCTGTTCAACTTACAGGAACGCTTGTTCAACTTGAAAAGGTCATAATGAAAAAATACAGACCAGAGTATGAGAGTAGTTTCAAAATGTGAAAAGAGAACATCTTCAAACCAAATTCTAGAGGTGTTAAGATTAATGAGTGTCCATCAAAGAATTGCATTCAGAACTCTGGATTTAATTTATGAATTAAGAAATAATATGTGGCCTGATTACTTGATCGAAAATATACAATTCGTAAATGAGATTCATGATTACGATATGAGACGTCGAAATGATTTTCATGTTTAGAAATTCAATTCTACATTTATGAACAAGTCCAAATTCAGCAGAGGGCCCCGTCTATAAAATGACTTGCCAACAAATTTGAAATATTGTGATGATTATAGAAAATTCGAAAGATTGTTAGTAACATATATTTTTACAAAATAATTTGATTGAGATTGAGTATTGAGTGGATATAATAACCTTGTTTGTTATCAATAGCTTATAGCTAAATAAAGTGTTATTATTATTATTATTGTTATTGTCATAATCATTATTATTATTATTATATAACTCCGTATACACTGTTAGTTTTGAAAATTCCTTTGCAGTAAGCAGACGTGCTTATTAGTAATATTTTCAATTTTAATTTGTGCTGTTAAATAATTTTAACAAAATGTCAGAAGTTTGTTTCATTTGTGATAAACCTTTGACAGAAAGTAAAGTTGTTGTTGTTGATCGTGGAATGAAGACTTTGATTGATGCAAGTGTTGAAAGAAATGATAAGTTTTTGAATACTTGAAAGACAAGCAATCTGTGACAGTCCACGTGCAGTGTCGTAAAATCTACACTCGAAAAAATAGTATTGCTGCATCTAAAAGGCAGCGCGAGACAGAACAAGGTAGTACATCCACGGTAAGTCCACCTCATACTAGAGCACGAGAAAGTGGGCCACATTTCGACTTCAAAAGATATTGTTTATTTTGCGGCGATGAAGCAAATGTAGAAACTGAAAAGAAGAAAGCGCAGAATGTTCGTCGTAAAATATATAATGTCTCTACACTCGAATTTAAAGATTCCATTTTAAAGGTAGCTCGGACTCGTTCTGATGTCGTAGGAAAAGCTGTTATTGCCCGCATTGAATATGAATTTGACTTAGTTGCTGCTGAAGCTAAGTACCACAATAATTGTTATAATATCTTTCTGAGGCCTATTAAGGGATGTAAAGTCGGTCGTCCCGAAGATGATTCGGTGAGCTTGGCGATGGAGGAAATATTTCAATACATTGAAAATAATGATGATTGTCAGTTTTCAGTGCAAGAATTAAAAGACATTGGTAAAAATCCAACTATAGATCATAAAACAATTAAAAAAAGATTAAAATTGAAGTATGGTGATAAAATTATTATAACTGAGAAAAGCGGGAATTTAACAATTATCTGTTTCATTGACAATCAGTACGATATTCTGAATAAAGCTTGGTATGAAAATAAAAAACAAAATACAAACGAAGAACGATTCAGAATACTGAAAGCTGCCGCAGCAATTATTCGAGAGGATATTCAATCAGTAGTGATTGATAATGACAATTATCCCCCGCCGAGTCGAATGTTTGAAAACATTGACAGCGATATTCCGGAGTCCTTGACTTATTTTTTGGAGCAAGTAATTTTAAAAAATCGACGATTTAAATTAGATCATTTGAAATTAATATGTACAACTATCAGCCACTGTATAATGACTGCTGTTCGGCCTAGGTCTTTCAAATCAAGATTGCAATTGGGTTTATCAGTTTTTTTTCATCGACGATTTGGATCGAAACGTCTTATACAAATTTTCTCGTCTTTCGGATTATGTGCATCATATAATGATACTGTAATGTATGAGGCAGCAGCAGTTCTGCATCGTCCACCGCATATTTTGCCACCAGAAACTGGCACATTTATTCAGTATGTTGCAGATAATGCTGATATAAATGTACATACTTTGGACGGTCATAATACGCTTCACATCATGGGGATCATTAAAATTATTACTCCAAAAAGTTCAGTTATAGCAGAAGAGCCTATATTACGAAGAAACATACTTCCTTCAGCGCAACATTTTGCAGACAAAGCTCATGTGCCGATACAAGTCTATCAAACAGCTGGTGTAGTGGGATATAGCAAAATAGCTGTGCAGGATTTTCATTATGAAAGTAATACAACAACATCTTTGCTTAAAAAAGTAGATATGTTATGGTTATATGGGAAATGGAAAAATTTATTATTGCCTGGTTGGAATGGTTATATTGAACATTTAACAAGTAATATTATTAATTTTTCGGAATCTCGAATTTTATTTTTACCATTTATTCATCAACCAGCGAGTAACTACAATACCATATACACAACTTTACTGTGTGCTTTAGAAGATGCAAAACGTTATGGCCACGATTATTGTATTATTACTTTTGATCAACCTTTGTATGCAAAGGCTCGAGAAATCGTATCTGCAGCACCTGAAGGATCTGAATTATCGAAGATCATAGTAAGACTTGGAGGTTTTCATTTACTTATGTCTTTTTTGGAGCGATTGGTTATATTATGCAAGGAAGTGGTATAAAGAAGTCCTTTCTCTAATTTATGCACCTAATTCATTAGAAAAAATGCTCAATGGTCATGCTTACGCGAGAGCTGTTCGAGCTCATACCTTGCTTCATCTTACTTTAGCAACAGTAATATCCAAAGAGCTTGTTCTCGATAGTGAGATGGATGAAAACGTTACAAATACAATTGAACTTATAACAAACAAAACTATTTCCTATTATGATATTGAACAAGGTGATGAAATAACTGCAGCATTACTTCATCAGTTTAATGAAAAACTACAGGAGTATGGAGAACGAGGACCTACAGCAAAACTATGGATACAATATTTTCATATGGTGTCTATTGCAAAGGAATTTATAAGAGCTGAACGTATGGGAGATTGGCGAGCTCATTTAAATTGCGTTAAAGAAATGCTTCCTTATCTTCATGCGTCAGGACATTTTCATTATGCCAAGTCTGCGCATTTATATCTACAAGATATGATGCAATTAGAGAACTTGATGGATCCTAGTGTTTATCAAAGATTTGTTGAAGGATTTTTCACTATTAGACGTTCTGATAAATTTAATTGTGGAACTTCGACGGATATGGTGATTGAACAATCAATGATGAAGTGTATGAAAACAGATGGAGGTGTTGCTCGAGGAAGAAGTACGCAAGAAAGTGTCATCAGTAAATGGGTTTATGGCATGCATACTATGAATACTGTGTGTGAAGGATTGGAATATATCGCTAATGTTAGAATGGACACAACAGACCAGCATGTGGATGCAAGCGATTCTCGTGTGAAGAGAGATGTTGAAGATATTAATAAACTTTCTGAGTGGTTCTTATCCCAGTATCCGTTCCCTGTAATTCCAAAAATTATGTCCATTGCCAGTGGAGTCGTTGGCGATGATACAATTAATTGTCATAATGCTCGTGCAGTCGGACTTGCTTCTATAAGCAAGATGACAGGCCAAACGTTTAATAATATTAAATTAAAACGCGCTGATAGAGTACTTCCTCTTTTAAGTGCAAGTAGCGTCATAAAAGTACATGATGAAAAGGTGCCTATAGACCCTGCATTATTATTTCAACGCATGAGCATTACTAAGACATTTGAAGATGAACTTGAAACATTCTTTGCATATGAATTAGCTCCTTACCCATTATCACTCTTTGATGCAGTGGGAATGCGTAAAACTATGAAGTCAGCTCTTTATAATTGCTTTGAATGTTTAAACTACGAAATTGATAACACAAATTCTATCTACATCATCGATGGAGGGTATCTATTACACCGTGTTGTATGGGATCGAGATGAAACGTTTCATATTATTTTTGAAAAATATGTTCAGTATGTACAAAGACATTTCGGTCATAACAGTACGATTGTATTTGATGGTTATACTAATTATACGAAAAATATTAAAGCTGCAGAACAACGTCGTCGGACTACAAAAACATCTTCATCTGTTGATATCGTTTTTGATCGATCAATGAAAGTCCCAACAAACCAACAACAATTTCTTGCAAATACTCACAATAAGTCTCGCTTCATTTCAATGTTATGTGAAGAATTTACAGCTGCTGGTATTCCAATAAAACAAGCTGATAATGATGCTGATGTCCTTATAACTGAAACAGCAATTGAACAATGGAAAAGTTCAAATACAACTATCGTTGTTGGGGAAGATGTTGATTTGTTGATATTACTGACTGCACGGACTCCAAATGATAAAATCATTTACTTTTTAAAACCTGGGAAAGCTCAAGTACAATCAAAAATATATTCATCACAAAGTCTGACTGCATATCCGAAATGTCAAGCTCATATTTTATTTTTACATGCAATAACGGGTTGCGATAGTACATCAGCAAGTTTTAAAAAAGGTAAAATAGCAGTATTTAAATTGTTCGAAAAACGTAATGATTTAATTGATTGCGCAGAAGTGTTTGCAAAAATTGACTCTTCTCCACATGACATTGTTACATATGGAATTCGTTTCCTTCTTGCAATGTATGGTGCTCCAAAAAAAATTGATTCCATAGACAAATATAGATATTTGAGATTTGTAAAATCTGCATGGAACAATAAAACAGTACAGTTGTCTTGTCTGCCTCCAACATCTGCTTCTGCCTTTCAACACTTGTATCGTGTGTATTATCAAGTTCAAGTGTGGCTAGGCAATGAGCTGGACCCAGAAGGATGGGGTTGGAAATTAACAAATAATTATTTGGAGCCAATTCAAACTCTACTCCCATCTGCTCCAGAAAAACTGCTGAATACAATTTTTTGTAATTGCAAGACGGATTGTAATAAGAATTGTGGCTGTCAAAAAGTGGGATTGTTTTGTTCGCCAGTGTGCATCAATTGTCAGGGTCAGACTTGCTCCAATATTGAAGCAAGTACAACAGATGAAAATATTCATGATATTAATGAAGAGACAATTGATGCATCCCTTTTCTTGGAACAGCGAACAGAAATTCTGCAAGAATATTATTATTATAATTATTAGTATTATTATTACTATTATTATTATTATTTGAATTTATTTCATTGAAAGGATTTCATCTAGTGAACTAATTGAGAGGTTTCGAATGAACTCGAAGTGAAGTACTGTAGAACACGAGAGGAGATTGTGGAGAATTTCATGTCACATCTTTATCTTGGATTCGAATTAGATCCCTCTCATCCTTCCCTCTGCCAAATAGAAAGGGAAACACCCTGTATAATTACAGCTTACAAATAGCTATCACTATTGCAGAGAATACCGAATAGTTATGAAAAGGCTATTCTATTTGACAGTTTGAGTTTTGAAAGTCAAGTTTGCTTGATACTGATGCATCTGACAAACTTGATAAATATCCTGACGATTGAATGATTTGAATTCTTGCCTATCAGTAGTAACATTTCAGATGTACCTTCAGCTCGCGAACTCATCTTTCCTCATTAATCGGGGCATTCAAACATATCTATCAATGACAGCAATTTTTTCTAGCATTAATTTGTGAAATAATGTTAGTAATTATAACAGTTCTTTATTATATGAAAAGTTCATTCGAAGCCCATTGACCTTAGGTCCTTCAGCCTATTTTATATATAGTGTTATTTTAATTTCAGTTAATCATTTTATAACAAGCTTAGAGCTTCAAGTAGCGTCTTATATGGGCATTTTCTTCGTACATAGTTGCTGTTGTAGGTATAATGCAACATCGGTAAAATATCCTTCAGTTCGTTCAGTCTTGTATGGATCTGTCGGTTAAGTTTCTGAAGACGATTTTTTGAATGGTCCTATGTTTGTTCTCGAATTCAGCAGCTCATTAAAAGGGTTGTGTAGTCTGTGCAGTGGGTGTCTTATTCTTGTAAGAGTACGCAGAGCTGATCTCTCTGCTACCTCTATATAGTCAAGCGACAACATTTTGGAATTTCCATAGACTGTGTGTGCATATACCAGTATAGGTCTACATATGATGTTGTATATTTTAAGTGAACTGTTAATACTTTTTCCTCTGTTTCTATACGTTAAGCATCTGAAATGTTTTGCTCTTGATATTGTTTTCTTCTTCTCTATCTCTATGTGAAGGTTTAAATTTAATTTATTCCCGAACAGTACCCCCATATATTTCATGGATAACGATGGTGATATAGTTATTCCATTTATTTTTACTGTTGGTGAATGTTGTGGTGATCTAATAGTTAATGGTCTGTCTTGTATTGACACTCAAATTAATAATTGATGAGGCCGATACTTGATGTGAATCGATAAACATAATAAAACAATTGTTAAACTGATTTACACATATATTAAAAATAATACTGCATGACGTACGTTTCGATGAGACTCACCTTTTTCAAATGCTACGTGCAGACTAATGACAATTTCTCGAATACATACAATATATAAACTTAACTTATGAATACAGAGAAAACAGGTAGATAACAGGTAGAAGGGATCAATTCATGCTGAACTATTATATAGTAAACTAAGTAATTTTGAGAATATTGAGAAGGGGGCTTGAGGTATGATCGATTTGGCTGTTCAAAAGGTTGCCAGAATATTTGTATTCATTAATTTGAAGTGATTCTAACAAATTAAGCTTCATTCCCTTGTTTGCGGTATTCAAAATTTCAAAATCGGAATTGAATATATGATTTTCATTAATCAAATGATTTGCATAATGAGAATCTGTCTTCTGATTATCAAAGCTACGTTTATGTTCCGAAATTCTTATTTGAAAACTTCCAAACGTTCTACCAATATAAAACTTATCACAACTACCACTGTTAATTTTTTATACACCTAATTTTTTATTTTTGTTGACCTTAGATTTGTTATTTTTGATATGTTTTCCTAAATTATTTCTAGTACGGCAAGCAATGTGGATGTAATACTTAAAAAGAAGAGATTTGATATATCGGTAAGTCCAGTGAAAAACTCAAATCTGCAAACATATTCGGATTTGTGAACATATGAATATGTTCACAAATCCGCCGCAGAAATTTTCAATATGAAATTCGACATGATATTCTACGAAAAATTATATTTTGTGTGAGAAAATGTTTTATATTCAATAAATTTTGAAACATCCTCGATCAATCATGACACTAATCTTCAGGTTGGGATTTGAGTGAATATAACATACAGCACAAAATCGTGACTAAGCGTAACACGCCAATTCTGCTTCCTGGCTGCGTGTTTTCCGAAGTGAAAATGGGTTTCGTGATCTCCTCCAATATCCAATATCTCATCAGAAGCCATTTGGTCAGCCACCCGTGTTACTGTTTCACTCGAAAAAAACGGAGCTTTATTGTTAATATCCCTCACTCCAAATATCGATATATCCCATAATTGAAAATGACAAAATGTATGTGGTCTCTGTTCTCGATAGACTCATATATATATATATATATATATATATATATATATATATATATATATATATATATATATATATATATATATATATATATATATTGTTAAATAAATGACATATTTTCCCTAACATCTAAGTACACTATAACTTTCTTTTCTTTAAAATTCTTTGAAACGATAATTCTTGACATCTCCCATTCGATAATTCTTAATGAATTATTCTAAAGAATATTATAGCAGAGCTGGCTATGTGAAACATGAACAATGTGATGTCTTCATTGTCCTCCTAGGGGTCAATGTTAGAGAATAATAGATTCTACATTATCCCTCATGGAAAAAATGCTGAAGAATCTTGAAATCGATGCCTACATTTATTGAAAACCTGAGACAGTATACTGTTTTGTAATACAAGGTACTCATCAGTCACGCCACGTTCAACGAATGAAAGGCAAAGATTTCAATCCTCACATACCCTCTAGTCCATTTTAAGACAGAATTATAGTCCAATCGTACGGCTATATAATACATAGATTAATGTACATCTCAAATTTCAGAATCAATGAGAAGGACATGAAGACATCTATCCTAAAATGTAGTATCTTGATTGATAAGGACGTGTGAAACTTTCAATGTTACTAGTAAATACTGAGACTCCCGAAATATCTCAAATAAAACACTCAGGGAGCTGTCTACACAAATGTTGTGAACGAGGACGAACCTATCACTTCCGAGCGTGAATATTGAGTGCGCCAATATATATATATATATATATATATATATATATATATATATATATATATATATATATATATATATATATATATATATATATATATATATATATATGTATGAATGACAAAAGCACAATTCTCGGTATAGCCCGCAACTCAATTGGAAGCAGCCGTTGACACGTGTTTCGAGCTTATTGGCTCTCCCCAGAACTGCGTAGCCAAGATCAAAGTGTACGAACCTGGAGATGGAATCAACAATAAAAGAACACACCTGTAAAGGAAGTCTCCACTGCTAGGCCTCCATCGTGAACTCTCCGGGTTTGAAGATTTGGTCAATGTATCGCCAATGTTGGGACTATTTATCTTTTATGGAGTCTTCAACCGACAAAGTTAACAAAGAATGAAAAATTTTCTTGCGGTAAAAGTACAAATGAAAAGTACATTTGTACTTTTGATTAAGTGTGATTTTTTACATCCTTTACAGTTTTTTTACATCCTCATTTTGAGAATTAATGATTATTTCTCATTCATATTATTAATTAAGTTTTCTACAACCGCAATTTTTTCCCTGACAATAACAAACACAACAAAAAAAATTGTGAAATCGGTCGTTCCGTTGACTCTATATTTTAGTTGAAAACGTTTGTATAGGAAAAGGAAATGGGCTGTTTTTAGGGGTTTCCCGGCAATTATTTGAATTTTTGTCGTCGTAAAAACCATTATTGGACTTCAAAGAACATTTTGAAAAAAGAATTGGCAAAATTGTTCCAGGTGTTGTAGAGTTATGCGCTTACCAACACATTTTGCGATTCATTTTTATATTATAGATTAAGTTCAAAGGATAGTAAATCAAATGCCGAAGATGATAGATATTTTATTTCTTTTGAATGCAAAATACATTGTAGAAAAGGTCATATAAAAGAACAAAACAAAGAAAATATACGGGCTTACAAACCAGCACCAAGTTAATAAATAAACTTAATTAATCAACTAAAACATCAAGAATCAAGAAATAACCCGGCCGCAAACAAGTGTTTATCCATGTTTCGTGGAGTCAATTATTTTGAATCTATTGCGATAACTCATTCTGGCGAAAAAAATTTCTCAATTACCTTCGAAAACACTCCCTAATGGTCAATTTTAACGCTCTAATGGTATCCTCAACTTCAACTTCAGTGACAGAGTTTTAGTAAAAATTGCTGTTCATCATGGGTGATAATGTGCAAAACTGAGATAGATTATTTCCATATCGAGATGTTAATTTGGTACTAGCCATTGTGGAAAAATGTTTGGCGAAAATATCAGCTAACTGGGTGGTATCGTCAAACACCTCTCCCTCAAAGTTTGAGGTCACATTACTTCGCCTAGCGCCACTTCTTCCAGAAAGTTCAATGACAATATTCCGAATTGTTTTATTTCTCTTTGGTGAACCATCAATAGCTGAACTATAAAACGTATATTTAGTATTTTTATTAGCACTTTGTGTAGATTTTCAACATTTTTATAGTTTTGTAGAGTACATGACGAACGGATATCTTGAAGTCGATGAAGATATGATAGTTTACGCTTACTTTGTAATATCTCCCATGTTGTTACGCATCTCTTTCTTCGATCTGAAGAAAGTACTTCACGCATAGGACAGCATTGCTCAATATGATATCGAGTGACATCAACGAATGAATTAAAACATGTATAAGCATCAAAATGATAAAACAGATAAAAAAATTGTATTCACATAAAGAATACTTATTTATTATATATTATGACGAATAATATACTTGTGATTACTCCTGGGGGGATTTCGATGCATTGTATAGATTACTAGGGGATGTTGATTGGTCGAATCTTCAGATCGCCTTGTCAGCAGAGGCATACGATCAGATGTTTCATGATAAAGTTATATTATATCTGGACTCAACGATAATAAAAATGTTCAAATATCACCTGTAGGAAAATGCCTATCTAGTTCATTTCTCTTCAGAATTGAAGAAGAACATTCAACTTAAGAAGCGAATTCATAGATGAACGAGAAACAATGATGCCCACTTGAGACTGAGAGACGAGAAAAGTTTCAACAGAACTATCCTTAAGTATCAAACTGTCCGGGATTTTAGGTAAAGTCAAGACTGACCCAACCACTTTTTGAGGCGCTGTAAAATCTTAGCTGAGGCTAAGCGTGTGAAATCTGATATTCCATCGGAGGTGTTGTATGAAGGTCTCTTTGTTGGTCGTAATCAGAAGTGACTTATGTGTTTGCTCCATACTTTGCTTGCCTGTTCCAGGGGTCAATGGAGCCGGGTTCAGATATCATTTCTGGTAACTCTGCATTTCTCACTATCTCACAAGAACAGATAAAAACCAGCTGGAAACAGCTGAATCCAAAAAAATCAATTGGTTAGATATTCCCTCAAATTTATAAGGGATGTTCCGATGTCCTGTGTGCTTATTAAAGACAGCTCAATACGTGTCTGATGTTCTGCACGTTTCCTGAACAAATGGAGATTGGGCTGGTAACACCGGTCTTCCAGTCAGGAGATGTGGGAATGGTTAATAACTTTTGGCAATGAGTATACTAAACTCATAGGAAAAACTATTTGGGGGTATTCTATATCAGAACATCCTGGACTTTTTTCATGGACTAACCCTTATAATGAAGGCGACTGCTAGGGCTCTAGATTATAGAGAACAGTTAGATGTTGTATTGACGAATTTTGCGAAGGCTTTCGATAGAGTTGACCATGCATTGATGGTTGCTCAGCTAGGCAAATTCGACTTTTCTTCTAATGCACATACAATCATGATATCATATCTTACCATGGGTACCCAGTAGGTTAAGGTAGGTAGAAAACTAACTGAAGTGTACACGGCGGCCTCGATATTTTTCAATTTTCATAAATGTCTTACCATATCGTGTAAGGCACTTGACTGTCATCGAGTGCATAGTGATTAGAAGTCTTAGACGTCTGTTGTTCAGTGGCTTAATGAAAATCGAACTTTCATGAATATTGACAAGTGTCATGTCTTATCGTTCACCAGCACTTTAAAGCCCATCATATTTGACTATAAAATAGATTCTTCATTGTTGAGTAGAGTAGCTCTGGAGACCGTGGAGTCTGCTATCAAACAAACTTGAGTTTTACTCAGTATTATAAAAATATTGAGAATTCATATAAATTGATTGGCTTGGTTATAAGAAATACTAGGCATTTCAAAAGATAATAATAATAATAATAATAATAATAATATAATTTAATTCCAATAAGTATTTTAAATACATAAGAAACAAGTCAAAAGTTAACGCTAAATACAAAAAATGTTGATAGTTTAGACCATATAGAAATAGTCTCAACTATTACAGAAGTCTAAAAACTCATTAATAGTATATGGTTCACAATCAATAAGTTGTTTATAAAGTATCTTTTTGAAGACATTAAAGCTCTCAGTTAACCGTAGACACTTAGGCAACAGGTTAAAAATTCGCATAGCCATATATAATGGGCCTTTGGCAAACCTGGAGCTATAGTGAATAGGTAAGTGAAACGTAAATATTCGTCGTGTCGAATTTTCATTTCTATATTCATTAAAATAATGCGGATGCTGTTTCAAAAAGATCATAAGTCTATAAATGTATAAAGCATGAAACGTTAAAATATTATTAGCCTTAAAAATGCCACGACAGGATCCTCTATAACCTAAATTAAACATAATTCTAATCGCCCTTTTCTGAGTTAAGAAAATATCATTCGCAGAAGGCGAATTACCCCAGAAGATAATACCATATGACATAAGGGACTGAAAATTGGCAAAATATAAAGTGCGAACAGCATCAGAGTTTATCCTGCTTTTGATAACCACAAGAGTGTATATTACGGAGTTCAATTTTTTCTTAACTTACTGATATGCGGAGACCATCGCAAGTGCCTGTCAAGTGTAACACCCAGGAAATTAACTATTTCCCCTAGAGTGATGTCGTAGTCACCATTAACACAAAAAGTGGATGGGTAATTCATTTTAGAATTATTACCACGGAAAATAATACCCTGAGTTTTGCTCTTATTCATGACCAAGCCACTGCTGCTACACCACATGTCCATCTCTGCAACCATCGTCTTACCAGCCTTTATGCACGATTCAACATCAGAAGAAGCAATGAGGAAGTTGCTATCGTCAGCGTAAAAGAAAGGTGTACTGCCTATTCTACAACCAACTCCCGGAAGAGCGTTTATATAAATAATGAAAAGTAAAGGGCCGAGTACGCTTCCTTGGGGAATTCCTCTTGAAAGGACCCTATTCTCAGATTGGTACATTTTCCCACCTGAGTTGATTATAACTCTCTGTTGTCTATTTTTTAAATAGCTTTCAATGAATTTAAGAGAGATATCTCGAATACCATTTAGCTCCAATCTTTCAAGAAGAATAGCGTGTACAACAGAGTCAAAGGCTTTGGAAAGGTCAAATAGCAATGCTAATGTGCTTTGGTAAGACCCAATTTGGAATATACTTCAGATATGTCTGGGAGCCTCGTACCAGTATTCATATTGACTGAATTGAAAGAGTACAAGAAAAATTCCTAAGATATTTATTATAAGTTTATATTTAGGATTACATAATATATATCTCATGGTTTCTTATAGGAGTAAGTTAGTTGAATTTGGTGTGATGAAATTGATGGTTAGACGAGACCTGGCTGATGTATTGTTTATATAAATAGTCAACAACTTGTGTTGAATGAATATTCCCTAATTAACAACATATCATTGAGAGTTCCAAAGATCAGTTTGAGAAAGGGGGAATGAATCCTATTTCTATGTGTACCTGCAGGCATTTCCACCATGAGCAGAATGATGTTAGAATACAATGAAGTGATAAGCAAATATGATATAGATCTATTCACTATGTGGGTGAGGCAGATTAGGGCTGTTTTTTGAATTCAATGTCATATTTACTAGTATACTATATACTCATATTTGTTTATATACTACTAGTCTTCTTATTCTTTTGATCTAATTGATCCCAATCTGTAGAGATTGCTGCAGCATAGATTTTCATTTATAGCATATCAGTTATCATTTTCGCATGTTTTTACAATACGTTGAGTTTGTGAAAGTATGAATGAATAAATGAGCGAATAAATGAATAATTTACTTATTCAGTGTTTCCATATGATATATATTGAAAAAGCTGACCGAATTCTGAGAAAATATTCGTTTTTATCAATACTTGTCATTCAATGAAAATTATTCATTTGAAAGTTTCGAAAAAGCTGTAATTTTGAGGAAACGTTAACAAGAAATTGATTATTCAATGAATAATTCACTTATTCAGTATTTCCATATGATATATATATATTCAAAAAACTGACCAAATTCTGAGAACCTATTCGTTTTTATCATTACCTGTCCTTCAATCAAAATAATTCATCTGACAATTTCGACAAAGCTGCAATTTGTGGAGAAACGTTAACAAGAAAAGAATGTTTCATTTCTATATCTGTGTTTTCGAGAAATAATAGTTTTTGAGTCAGTGTATATATGTATATATATATATATATATATATATATATATATATATATATATATATATATATATATATATATATATATATATATATATATATATATATATATATATATATATATATATATATATATATATATTTATAAATATATATATATATATATATATATATATATATATATATATATATATATATATATATATATATATATATATATATATATATATATATATATATATATATATATATATATATATATATATATATATATATATATATATATATATATATATATATATATATATATATATATATATATATATATATATATATATATATATATATATATATAATTATAATCAATATCTTTATTAAGGATATTGATATATCACAACTAAAAAATTAAGTAAGTATTGATACGAAGCGAGGTTCAGAAAAATATGGGGTAGCAAAGGATCAGTATTCGAATACTCGTATTATGAATTTGATGATGAATTGATTATTCAGATATTAGGAATCAAGTTGAAAGCAATTCTTCATGAATTCAGTAGATATCGAAAGTATTCGTATTTGATTTATACGTTCCTCAAAATTATTGTCTTGACATCTTATATGCATTGTAATTCACATATTTTAGTAGTATATAAATGTTTTGATTTTATTGTAATGTTGACATACCTCATGAAAATTGTAATATGTTGTAATCCTGTTCATCCCCGATTTATTCACACTTCTATTTAAATCAACCATTTCACTTTATGCATCACCTAAAATTACTCATATAATAATTCTTCATTTTTAACTCCGGTATATACCAGTTAAGTTTAATCTGGATGAAAATAATTGTTATAAAACATTATTATAATAACAAAGTTATGAAATCGTTCATTCTCCAAAACCGAATAATTAAATCACAAACAATAATGCGTATTCAACATAATAATTATAAAATTTAAACACATATCATTCCACGATTCGAACAACATAGAGATGAAATTTAAAAACATTATAATTGAATGTCGGTGACCCCTGTAGCATAGGTTCTCTTGATTCGAAGATTGAGGGACAGTCCCCTCAGAAGGTTGTTTAATTATATTGGGATAATAAAATAATTTTCTTGCTGACAACATCCGTAGCACAATAACACGTGCATTGGAATCAATGTCACTAGTTGACATGGTTTTTTCTTCTGATCTTTGCATGGCGAATACACGTAGATTTTTCATTATGGTATCTTTTATTATTTTTTGCAGAAACATTCTGTTGTTTTTTCAATTTCAATAAAACAGATATTCAAGGAATATATTCCAAGAATTTTTCATGAAATAATTATCCATGAAAATGAAACATCAGTTACAATTACCTTGGTGCTATTCCATACAACCATAAAGAAATATCATAGCTGTGGTTTATTTAATATAATTTTAATTAATCTTTTTATCATTTGGTCGCTCATTCAAATTTCACCAAGAAAATTTTGTTACATAGCTTCTGTTGGAGGCGTTAATGTCCCCCTCAGTAATTGAACAGATGGAGCTAATCGTGAAGTGAGTAGCGGATGAACGGTCAAATGGGAGGGCGGTTGTGGCCTAGTTACCTGAGAAATTTTACATAATAAAATATTTTAAAAAAAGCTCTTTCGTTTTATAAAAACATTGTATTTAGTCATATAATATGTTTAAATTTTCTGCGAAATTGAATATCAAAACATTTTTATAAGCATTAATTATGCACCATCTCATTCGGTTTAGAACTGTTGGTAACAAGACCCTGCAATATTTTTAACTTGCAAATTAATATGCAAGATCTAGAAAACTACGGAAACTTGTAGCAATATGTTTGCAAAGCAAGTACACCCAGGTACCGCAAACAGATGATGACATACAAATAAAAGGAAGGGATAACTCGTTTATTACCACATGGTTTTTTTGTAATTTTTTCAGTGATCCAAACTCGGCCGTAACTGAAGTAAATGAGTTATTATATCCGCTTTTTATAGCTTTCTTTGATAGATTGAACACTTGATATATTGATTCGTAACAATTTTAAATTAAAGAATACCTGAAACTGAGAAGAATGTGGAGGTACAATATTGATTATGCGTAAATATCGATTCATGAAATCATCAAGGAAATATTTATTACCTAGGCTCGAAGATGATTTGAATATGAAACATTGTAATGAAAACGTAACCTTGAAAATTTATCCTATTTTCAAGGACTTGACAAGGAATATGAAAAGCAGCGAACCAAATTATACCTTTCCGTATCGAAACAAAAATATAACGGATGGCCAGTTCCATATATTATTTAATCATCAATCGCAAGAAAATCGAACAGAATTGATGAGCAATCAATTTTGCTGGGAGTGGAAAAAGTACATCTTAAACTCAATTTTGTCAAGGAATAGAGTACAATTAAAAAACAATTACTAGAAAGGTTGATCATTTTCTATTTAATTCGACGAATCAACTTTCACTGAATAGCTTAGTTTACCACGCGGCTTTCGACTGATTCTGAAAAAATTCAATTTGTCAAGCCTTGGCATTGCAAAAATTTGTAAACAGATACAAAGGTAGAATCAATGTTTGACAATATGTACGTTTTTTTCAAGGAATAAATTTCTATTAGAAATATTTCATCAGATGATGCATGAGTGTTTCAAATTATTACCAAATTTATTACCAAACGTACCAGCAGTGAAATTTACTATTCATTACCAGTACTTGGTTGCAAAATATGAATAAACGCCTGCAATTATTCATATTTTGTTTGTTTTCATTTTCATCAATATTCATTTTTCATTATTCATATAAACAGCTGAGAAGTGATTTATTCCCAGTTTGGTTTGGCAATTCATCATGAATAGACTCACGCTTGAACAACGCTTGCAAATAGTGCAATTTTATTCCGAAAATAATGGTTCTGTGCGGAATACGTATCGCGCACTACGTCCATTTTATCGTCGACAAAATCGTCCATCAGAGCAGTTAATTAGATTAACCATGGAACGTTTTCGCACCACGTTTACTCATATTGAAAACTCGCATCCCCAGAGACGCCTTATGGAAGATTTTGCGGAAGGATCTTGGTTTGCGTGCTTACAAAATCCAACTCGTGCAGGAATTGAAGCCAAACGATCATGAAGCAAGGCGTAGATTCGTCTAATGGGCCCAAAACGAGATTGCCGTTGTTCCCGATTTTCATAAGCGAATTTTGTTTAGCGATGAAGCGCACTTCTGATTGAATGGCTACATGAACAAACAAAACTGTAGCATTTGGAGTGAAGATAATCCTCAGGTGTATGTCAAAACACCGTTACATCCAGAAAAAGTGACTGTTTGGTGCGCTTTATGGGCTGGTGGAATCATTGGTCGTATTTCTTGAAAAACGATGATGGCCAGAACGTTACAGTCAATGGTAATCGGTATAGAGCCATGATTACTAACTTTTTCATTTCTGAATTGAACAATCATGATGTCCAGGAGCTGTAGTTTCAACAAGACGGCGCAACATGTCACACAGCTCGCACCACAATCGATTTATCGAATGACACGTTTGGTGACCGCCTAATTTCACGTTTTGGACCTGTAAATTGGCCTCCAAGATCTTGTGATTTAACACCGCTAGACTACTTTCTGTGGGGCTATGTGAAGTCATTGGTCTATGCGAATAAGCCACAAACGCTTGACCATTTGAAAGACAATATTCGCCGTGTTATTGCTGATATACGGCCACAAATGTTGGAAGAAGTTATCGAAAATTGGACGTCCAGATTGGACTATATACGAGTCAGCCGTGGTGGTCATATACCAGAAATCATATTTTGAATGTAATGCCACAAGATTCTCTTTCGAATAAAAAAAAAAAATTCTTGTCAGTCGAATGATCCAACGTTGTTTTATTGCAATTTAAAGTTCTATACCACTAAAAAAATACCCTTTAGTTAGTTTTCAACTGCGAGATTATGAATATAATTTGATACAAACGAAAAACCTGAAAGTTCATTTTGTGGAAAATTTTCTACTTTTCAAACGAAATATAGATAGAAAATATATAGTAATCTTTTCACATTATCAGCATTGTGGTTGAAAAAGGAAGATCTACTCACTTATTGCTAAACTCTTGATGCTCTCTTTGCTAGGATATTTCAATATGAATGTATCAAGCTGGGTTTCAGACCTTCTTGGGAAAAAAGAAACACCCGAGTTAACAAATTTTGAGAACACGTAGGAGACAACTAATTGAAAATTGACCATAAAATAGAAAAACTGATACTAAAACGTCTGACCCTGAAATGATTACAATTGTTAATATTATTTCTGAAGAAGAAGTAGTTAGTCGAATCGCACGTCATACGTATTCGTTTCAATATATGAGAAAAATTCTAATATTTTTTAACTTTACAATATTATTATCAGAGCTAGTGCTTTTTTATGAAACCTTGTAATAATTGTAGTGAAAATCGTTTCTTCAAGAACTCATAGTTTAAATTAATTTTCCATATGTCTCTCGGTTATAAAGAAATATCTTGTCACCACATTTACCACAAGGTTTAATTATGGTTTTGTTCTATTCGAATTTTTCTCAAGGATAACATTCAATTTCTCATATAATTTTCCTCTCATTGAATGAATAGTGTTTAGTAGGCATTTTTCTTTAGCAAGAATGATCTGAACGCGAATACTTAATGAATATGGATGGTTGGTTGTCTGAAGTATCGATAGGTATAACATATTTTCAGTGATATACCTACAAGGGCTATCGTTGTTTGATACCTACACTCATGTGGCAGTCCAATTATGACAAAACCTGTGTCGAATACTGAATCAGTAAATATATTTTTTAACTATTTTTTTCTGAAGAAATCTAATACATCAACAATGCGAACGACGAAATATTGAGATTTAATTCAAATTACATTTGTGTCAGAGCAAAATATATCACCCACTTCAATTGGTCTAAAACCTTCTCTGAGTACAGTTGAAGGATATAGGGATGAGTTTTCAAATTTCAATTTTGATTTCGAGAGTTCATCTAGAAAAAGCTTAGGTTTTGAAATAAAATAATCTTGTTGGGAATTGAAAAAATTGCACAGTTTACTCTAAACTATTTTACTCGCACACTCAATACTCTGAAATTTCACACACAAGAGCCATAATATCCTGATTTTCTTTCTGTGAGACATTCTGTACACTGCAATTTTTCCCATACAGATCATATACAGGGTCAAATTCAGTTTTATATTGGGATTGCTTCCACACGTTTCCTTTATCGTACTGTAATATTGAAATCTCCTCTGAATTAAGTAGAATGTCGGATTTTATGTTTTCCTATTTTGTAGCCATAACCGTGTGTTTCGTCGGCTGTTCCACATTCAGTAGAAATATAAAAATCTATAATTCCATTTCATATTCTGTTTCAAAGGATACAAATGGAAACTAGTTTGAAATTGGAATGGAAATATAGAGGTTACTTTGTAAGAGTATTGAAACAAACATTTCGTAATTTGACTATAGTAAGCAATCTGGATTCATCACACCTGTTGACATACACAAACACATCAGTAATTGTTAAATTAAAGTATTTTGTTCCCCTTCTATTTATGCGACAAATTTCACGTTGCTCAGAAAATCTGAAGTTATCTTCAGTCTATTCATTTCCAATAAGCCAGCTGTCACAGCAATATAGATTTAAATGGATCTAGAGGTTTGTCTTCGTTGTAATTGAACAGATATAGAATGGTCCCTCTGTATATCATATTTCAACTTTGTTTATTTTGTCTTTCTCGAATTTTCAATATTGCTCAAAATGTGGTTTTCAGTTTTGCATGTAAGAACTGAGTGGTGTATGTGGTAAGTAATCAGTATTTTATGAAAATAACGGACGACGAACTACGTAACGCCCAACAATTAGTAGTCAATGAATCGAGTTGAACCTATTATCTAAATTGAATTGATGATTTCAACAACAGTGATGAGATGAAAGCAAGTCTTTTTTTACTCTTTCTTTGGAATATTTAGATATGCTTTGGAAAGAACAGACCATCGCTCTCACCCTGTCACGACTGCCACTGATGAGTCATCATTCCACTTCCACCTACAGACAAAACAATCTTATGTTACTTCACCGATCTATATCAGAGTTTTGTCAGTTATATAGGTCTGTATGATCCAATATATAGCCTCATAGTACTCGTATATAGGTCTATACAATATCAAATATGCCATTATTGTAAAGTTCAGTGAAGCTGCAGCCATTGCTAATGAACCGAGAAAAAATAAAAAGTTTAACAAATGTTCGACGTGATTCTACAAACTGGCAAAACTTTGTTATTCATCAACCTATTGACATAAAACAAACAGTAAATGTTTAGTGAACCTTACTATACTTTATTAGTGGAAACTACATCTGAATCATAAATCAGTTTCTGAAGTGGGCGTGTACAAATGCACAAACAAATAGCTAAACAAAGAGTCAAAAATTCAAACAATCATAGTTTTGGGTGCTATTGCGTTGAAAAAGAGTCCAAATGAAATATTTTCTCATATATCTTCGGTATACAGACACCGATCACTGGCGTATGTATATACAGAGGCTTTCATTCCAGTGTCACAAAAATGCTTATTTCTTAAAATTTGGGGCGAATGCTTAGTTCTATTCGGGTTAATTCACGAATCTTGGGAAGTGGAAATGTATTTGTTCATTTTAGTGGCTTCTTAGCATAGTATAGTGAAGTATGAAAGGGTTCTTCTCTATCTGATCATTCCAAAGAGTTTTGGGTATCTTTACTGAAGATATACGCAATTATTGATTTCGTCAGAGCTGCTTTCTATTTGCGAAATATGGTTGAATATTTGATTTTTTGTTAGATTCAACATTTTCATTTTGAATAATGAGCAGGATTTCATTTTATGGCGAAGAGCTTTTACTTGCGTGGTTTTAAATGATATGTCATATGAATTCTCTCCATTCAAATCCTCACATTGGAATAATTTTCCCCAAAATTTTTTCGATGATGAAAATTATTCCAAAATTCATAGCAAAAATTTTCTCACATACGTGCGAATAAACTACCAAATTATTATAATATTTTAATTAGTTACAATTATAACAATTAATTGTTATTATGGTCTTGTATGGGATTATTGCAGGTGGAGTACGATTACACAAGTCTGCAAAAAAAACTAAGTAGGAGCTGTTTTGGTTTTTATGTGGAATTCTTATGTTTTTGGGTATGCTGAATTCGAAAATAACTTTCATTTTGTCCTAGAACGTCACCTTTTCTGACAATGTAGGTGTCTATGCTAAAAAAGTTATTATCGTAAAATAAAACATAAAAAATTGAAAAATGAATTTATAATTCATAATTTATAATTGCGTAACAAAACTATTTTTTTTTTCAAAATGCATTAATTAATAAGCATCAAATACATTTCTTTTTCCAACCAACTCGTCCTCTTGGGCAAAGTAGGAAGTAAACTGCTTCGCGCGATATCTAAACCAGGAGGAAGACACTCCCGGCAAAAGTAAATTCCTGCTTTTAAGCCTTGATCCAAGCAACTCAGCAGCGTTTTTAGGAAGATTCAAGTCTCTTACCAAATCATTCAGCTCGCCCTGGGAAAACAACTTCGGACTGTTGTCATCTTCAAATTCAAAACTTGACTGGTCATCGGGCTTAGGTACAGCACCATCTTCGCCAGAACTTGAAATCTCTTCCAAGATAGCAGGGACCTTGCGAACTGGTATTTCGGTCCCATGAGGTATGGGACGAGTAGCTGATTGCAGATTGGGGTATGAAATTGACTGCTTCCATTTTGAATTATACCCTTTCACATTACACGAACAAAAGTAACAATCATCACTATGGTTCTTTTGGTCGCGCCATACCATAGGAATCGCATATCGGAAAGCTTTTTTCTTGTCCTTGAACCAATTTCGAAGGTCTTCAACACATCGTTTGCAGACTTTATGAGGTGCCCAAGCTTTATCCTGATCTCCAAGTTTTAAGCCAAAATACGCAAAGTATACTTTTTTACAAAGTCAGTAATATTCACTTGTTGCTTTAATATCATATATTCGCCACAAATGTAACAGAAACTATCAGACGAATTCACACACTTCTGCACAGACGACATTGCACTATATTGATCTAAGATCTATAAAACAATGGCGAGTTAACACGTAATTGTACCGCGCCACACTCTACACTGTCGGAGCGCGCACGTTCAGGTTACAACATGTTTATATTTGATAATGTAGCTCAAACAGGTGTTCCTTATTTAGAAGTTAATGATAGTTATGTCCTGTTAACATTTAAAAACAGTAATCAAAATAAAATTATACCCATAGTTTATGACTACAAGTTAGCCCAAAAAATCCCTTTTTTGTAATAGAATTGTGCGTTTTATAAAAAAACCTTAAGTTCTGGAATTTTTTGAGTATTTCCTTAGTTTTCAGAACACCTCAATACATAGAAATCAGTTGGAAATATCCAGACAGCATTCTTGTTGCAGACCTGTGTTATCTGTTGATTCATATTCAGGAATATTCACCTATTTATCAAAATTCACTACAGATAATTGAATAGGTAGTGAATAAATTCATGAAATACTTGGGCAAGCCTTAACGGAAATTTACATGTAAATGATTTCAGTAGAAAAACTTGAATAAAATTCTAGCTGATGTATACGAATGGTGAACAAATATAAAAAACATACCATAATTGGGGAGATTTTGTCTACTCAACACAGTAATTAAGAAAGTCACAGGGTTGGTGAAAACGCTTTTCTCACTACTCTCATGTATAAAGCAATTGAAGAATTATAAATTGTGGTCTGCCCAGAGTTTATCAGGAAATTTCATGAGAAGGAAGAGAGAATATATTTCATTGAAAAAGCTGAATATGTAGTGCACATATATTCTGAATATGAACTCAAGAAGATACAATTATTATATTCCCAGAAACGAACGAAAACTTTCATTCTTTCTATGATCAAATATGACTTTGGAAAAAAATCGGATTTACAAATTTATTTCATTAATTTTTGTAACCGAATCATTCCAGTTGTTGAAATATTCCAATGATATATGATTACTCCACAAATATTTGTTGACGCTCATTTATATTCGTTAATTTCATTTCAAAATTGATCGAATGAACATACCAGATATAAATAACAAAAAAAATCGGATTTCAGGAACTGGTAGGAAAAGTAGGGAAATATAATAACCAAGGTAACAAGATCACCCCATGTTGGTATTATAATTCAAACTTAATTAGAGGTAGGTAATAATGTAATACAAGCCTTATGGAGATGAAATTGAGGGTTGAGAATGGCGTATACGAGGATTTATCATTGCAACCGAATACTAGAGAGCATATAACGAATAATATTCAAAATAGAATGAAATTGAATTTTTCTCAAATGAGGTAAAATTCAAATATCGATCATTTGATTTGTTTATTGACAGTAATTATGTCCACTTATTTTAATCGTTGAATGTGAATAAATGTTGTAACAACATCTTGTGTACTTGTTAGAACTGAGTGGTATATTTTTTCATGAAATTTTTGTGACCAACAGTACGATTTAAAAAATATCTGAAAAAATCATACACGAATTTTGTATTCAATATAATTATTTATTTATTTATTTTTTTTTTATTTATTTAATAGTGTTGGCGTTCACTTGATGTGAATACATTATAATTGAATATAACTTAAATTCAAACACTTGAACTTATGATTTACACTTTATTGACTTCAATAAAGTGTAAATCATAAGTTCAAGTGTTTGAATTTAAGTTATATTCAATTCAATATAATTGATATCAGAATCATATAATAATTCAAGATATAGAGTAATAATGAGAAATAGAACTTAGTAATTTGAAATATATAAGAGAAAGTTTAATAAGTTTGTTAACAAGATTTCTCAAAAAATAACATCAATCGAATTCGTACTGATTTTGTTTAATGCAGCAGGAATTGTAGAACTGAATGAATAAGAAGGTACAGAAAATTGTTGCTCTTATGCCTTGCAAATGTACCAAACTTAGAAGAGGGAATGTGAGTCAATGTGTCGAGAAAAAAAATGCTACATCAACAACCACATCATTTTTCATGGTTTTAGAAGCTATTCAAATAATTAAATACTGCCCTCTTTTCGAATAAGCGGAATTGTTTTTGTCGGAAAAATTACTTGTGAATTTGAATCGTTAATGTACGGAACAATACTCATATAGTCAACTATTCCATCTATTGACGAAATATGTCAGCTCAATATCTAAGAGGTTTTAAGTTATATTCTCATTTTGTCGTGGACTAGACGGGTCTGTCTCTACAAAACATCCGACGAAAACGAACAGATAATTATAGACTGGTTTAATCGAATTTTCTCTTCATTAAAATTGTGAAAATAAATTGAAAATCTACGAAACATGACGAGATACGAAGAACATACCCTAACGAATATCGCTGAAATATGCATTATATTTGAAAGTGTGAGAAATTTGTTGATTACTGAACTGAATTCAAAGTTCACGTCAATATTGTGAGCAAACAACGAATGAATGGAAGTTTTAGAAATATTGACCAAATGATGAGAGCTTGAAGGGAAAAAACAGTTTCTGTTTCCAATGAAATATTCAGATTGAAATTGTCATGCGATTGGTTCATTCTACGGTGGAAGAATCGTGATTGTCTATCTTTATAAAATTGATGACAAAGGCAGGGTACCAGAAATACAGACAAAAATGAGTTTATATATTATTTCCCAGCGAAATGACGATTGTGATATTTTACTGAGTGAATAATTGAATGAAACACTTATGATTGCCTGTACAGTAAATATATAATCAATACGGTTTTTTTTCTTGTATCCAATTTTCCAAACGAATATTTCGTAAGTTGCTTCAAATATTTCAAGATTTCGATCTTGCAGAATGCTAAAAGGATACAATTGTTTTTTCATTATTATGAATCATCCAGTCCGTATTCAATCAATCAATCAAGAATCGATGATTTTCAAAACGTCCACAAGACAAAGATCCGAATGAGGGGACCAACAGTTCCAATGAAAAAAATTCACGTGAAGTCCCTCTATCGAAGAAAAGACGAATAAACTCTCCCTACCTTTCTAGATTCCTACTAATCACAATATTAGTGCGAGTACGTGAGGCTTGGTGGACATTTCATTCGAACACCACAGAAATGTGCCTGAAATGTGTAAGAATGGTCCCATGCTTAATCGCTCCACATCACGCCCCGGCGGGCAAAAGGATAGCTAGTTTCAAGATTCACGAATCATTCGTATTAGTAAATACTAAGACTCTTGACAAATATCAAAATATTTCAAATAAAACTCTCAGGGAGCTGTCTACACAAATGTTGTCAACGAGAACAAACCTATCACTATCGAGAAAGAATATTAAGTGCGCTTCAAAAAAATCATCGATGTTGCTGAATGATAATAGGATACAATTGTTTCATCATGATTATGAACCATCAGTCCGTATTCAATAAATCAATCAAGAATCGATGACTGTCAAAAAGCCACAGGTATTAGATCCGAATGAGGGGAACAACAGTTCAGCGAAAATTCACGCGAGCTCCTTCTATCATATCCCTATTATTCAGCAAGATTGATGATTTTTCGAAGCGCACTCAATATTCATTCTCGAAAGTGAATAAGTTCGTTCTCGTTGACAACATTTGTGTAGACAGCTCCCTGAAAGTTTTATTTGAAACATTTCGATATTTCGATTAAGAGTCTCAGTGTATTCTATTGCAGTTTTGTGTACAAATTGTAGAAACATGGCGTGAAATGCATTGCATTGAAACTTTGGATATCCTATATGTTCGGAAGAATTTGAAGAATAAGCCGAGCAAAGGACATAACTATAACATAAGTACGAAGTGATGCAAATATGGGTGTTCTGCAGGGTTCCATGGTGGAACCCTTCTAAATAATTCAAACAAATGACCTCAAGCAATAAACGGGAGTGACATTACTATATTTGTAGATGATGATAGATGAAACCTATATACTTTAAGAAGCAGATAATGAAAGGTTTTGTGAGAACATATAGCAGAATCAATTAGAGAAAATGATGATGAAGTTTTGAGGAAACGAAACTCATAATATTCAGGAAAGCAAAGGATTATATGAGCATTCAAGATAAGAATGAAGTCTGATTGAAGAAGATTGTCTAACTTTGGGGTTGGGCATTTTTGCCAAGAAATCAAGAGCTGAAATAGAAAGCGGACATTAGAAAAATAGTGTCTAGTTTTGTACACAACGTTACGCTTTCAAATTGGTTTGCACCATATTGGGTTTGGAGTGTGTACTTACTATCATTGATATATGAAATTGATATTCAGATTCATCATCATATCCTGGACTAGATCCTTCAGATTATAAGAACTTCACAACTTCAGAGAACTTCTGCATTACAGAGGGAATGTTCAAGAACGGTTCCTGATATATCGAAGATAGTATCATGTGAGTGATATTCAGAAGAAATAGAATTTCAATTTCAATATCATGAAGAGTGAACATATATGGGGCGATTGAATATGCTGATTCTATATTATATAGATATATAGTTTCCAACGTAATATATCCATCGAATTCGTTGAAATATAATATCTCCAACGAGTTCACTAAATATTCAATCTCGAGAATGGATTGTTTGTGTTTTCGTCGACATTTGTAGAGATAGTTCCCTTAGGAAACTTCGGAGGCACTACAGAAATATGACGTAAGCACGTCATATTTCTGTATATGACGTATATATACTTCGCATAGACGTAAGCACGGAATTTCACGTATCAGCATTCCATTGCTTTTCTTTTTTGAAAAGAGAGTGCTCTGATACGATAAAAAGACTATCGAATCTCGAATGTTTGGATATATGCTACTGATGATAACCATAGTAGAATGAAACAGATAGCATGATTTTTCCAGCGAATTCGATGTTCTTTTGAATGCACTGATATTCAATCTTGGAAAGTTATAAGTTAAATTTTCATTGACAACATTTGTGCTTACACCTCTTTGAAGGATTTACTGAATTCAGAACTAACTGGATATTTTCAATGGAAATCTCAGACAATATTTATATATATATATATATATATATATATATATATATATATATATATATATATATGGATATATATATATATATATATATATATATATATATATATATATATATATATATATATATATATATATATATATATATATATATATATATATATATATATATATATATATATATATATATGTTTCATGTGGGAGCTGAAAGTCATCTCAATATCCCCAGGTTTGTACACATTGAATTTGTCTACGGCGTTCTGAAGAGAACGAATAAGCTCGAAACACGTCAACCTCTCTTATGTATAATTCTGCTTATAGAAGCAGCACAAATATTTGTTCTTTCACCTGCGTTGAGCTTCATCCAATAGTATTGTTCACGTTCTCGGCTCGGTTGGAAATGCTGTAAATGATGAATAGTATCCCCAAAGGAGTTAGCCATGACCAAATCCACATCCCCGACAAGTTCATATGGAAGCCTGAAAGTGGTGACTTCCTTTGCAGAAATGTTCTCTGGTTGTTGTTTTTTCCAACTTTATAAACGTACATCTTGACCTTGTACCTCTTGACATTCTAAATGGAGCCAACAAGCTCAACAATACAAGGGGGTTAAATCGACATTGCAATATTGCGAGCTGTACCGATAATTCTACTTTTGTTTATAATATATAATATATATATATATATATATATATATATATATATATATATATATATATATATATATATATATATATATATATATATATATATATATATATATTTTCAGTGTTTAATTGGGATTGCAGTCTAGGACAGGAAAATCAGTTACCTCTTTAGTATTTTCCAAGCTTTCGAAAATGTTTATTTTCTTCTTCAGGGCTAAAATAGTACAAAAATTAACAGTTTATATAGCAAGGCACTATAAAAAGTTTTTCTTACAATTACTGTGAAGTTAGTCCGAAAGTACATTAGTTTTTTGAATTTTGAAAATAAGTACAAGTGTTCCCAAAATTTATTTTGTTATTTTTGTTATTTTCGAAATTCAAAAAACTAATGTACTTTCGGACTAACTTCACAGTAATTGTAAGAAAAAATTTTTATAGTGCCTTGCTATATAAACTGTTAATTTTTGTACTATTTCAGCCCTGAAGAAGAAAATAAACATTTTCGAAAGCTTGGAAAATACTAAAGAGGTAACTGATTTTCCTGTCCTAGACTGCAATCCCAATTAAACACTGAAAATACATATCTACAGTCGTTAAACATTCAATATATATATATATATATATATATATATATATATATATATATATATATATATATATATATATATATATATATATAATAATAAAAATTTTAAAGATATTTAAGTTAGCGGTATATACCTGCAATTTATGTTGTTTTGTTTTTGTGACAGCCGTTAATATATTGTTTCAAGCTAGGCGTCAAGATTCACAAGTCATTCAATACTAGCAAATACTGAGACTCTTAATCGAAATATCCAAAATTTTCAAATGAAAGTCTCAAGGAGCTGTCTACACAAATGTTGTCAATGAGAACGTACCCATCACTTTCAAGAGTGAATATTAAGAGTGTTCCGAAAAGTTCATCGATCTTGTTGAATGATAATAGGATACAATTGTTTCATCATTATTATGAATCATCAGTCCATCTATCAATCGAATTCGCTGACTTTCAAAACGAACATAGGTCCTATACCAAATTGAGGACAATTTTACCTAGTGAAATATTCGCGTAGGCTCCCTCTATCGGAGAAAGGACGTACAAACTCTCCCTGGCGTTCAAGATTTCTACTCATGACAACAACAGTGAGAGTGGAAGGCTTTGTTTTTGGCTCAGCCAGGCGGGCAAAAGTGTAGCTTGTTTCATGATTCACAAGTCATTCAATACTTGTGAATACTGAGACTCTTAATCGAGATATCGAAATATTTCAAATAAAACTCTCAGGGAGCTGTCTACATTGTAGTGTTCGAATGCATTATCTACAAAGCCTTCTACTGTCACTCTTGTTGTGATGAGTAGGAATCTTGAACGCCAGGAGAGTTTATACGTCCTTTCTCCGATAGAGGGGGTCTACGTGAATATTTCACTATGTAAAATTGTCCTCAATTTGGTATAGGACCTATGTTCGTTTTGAAAGTCATCGATTCTTGATTGATAGATTGAATATGGACTGATGATTCATAATTATGATGAATCAATTGTATCCTTTTATCATTCAACAAGATCGATGAATTTTCAGAAACACTCTTAATGTTCACTCTTGAAAGTGATGGGTTCGTTCTCATTGACAACATTTGTGTAGACAGCTCCCTGAGAGTTTTATTAGAAATATTTCGATTAAGAGTCTCAGTATTTACTATATATATATATATATATATATATATATATATATATATATATATATATATATATATATATATATATATATATATATATATATATATATATATATATATATATATATATATATATATATATATATATATATATATATATATATATATATATATTTATATGATATTTTTCATGTTGATTACGTATATCTTTTTTCAGCAACAACAGTATTTCTCTATTCAATATTCTTTATCTTAGTTGACGTCTTGTTGCGAATAACTTCTTCAAAACTTTCGACAATGCTGCATATCGCCACGAAATTCAGATGAAGATTTTTCGATTAAAAAAGCTTATTATTGCTTGAAATATTAAAAAAAACCATAATTTTTCATACTACAAAAGCTGAAATTCGATGACAATTCGATCTAGTCGAGTAAATTATCATGGTAATGAATCGGGAAAACTGAATGCTACAATTTCGTGAGCCGTCTTCTGATTAAGTGGAGTCTTCGCGAGTAAGTAATTTCATATATCATTTTAGATGGAAAACCTCTAGAGAAACCGAGTAACTACGCTTCAGAGCGGGAAAATTTAGCACTCTTCTAGCCTGCTGAGGCCGAATTCTCCCTTATGAATTCTTAATGAAAACTCTCAAGTGCCTTGCCGTTCGAGTAAGTCCCTCAAATTGATTCTACTCTGACACCGATTCAAAAACTTTGCAAATACTACGTTCATGAAATTCTGAATATATAAAAACAAATATATGGTGTTTATCAGCTTATGAATTGAAAACCCCAAGTTCATCTTGAATTTATGGGTATTATTAAGAAAATTTGGATACTTATCACAAATTCAATCTCTTTATGGAATCGTTTCATCCTTTTATTTAACATAAGATTTCACACACTATCAAGTACCTATCTTTCTTCGTATATATATATATATATATATATATATATATATATATATATATATATATATATATATATATATATATATCTTGAAATTGATTTATTGCCTGTTTAAAATATTTTATTTCGAAAGTTTTAGCAATAACAGGCTTTTTTGATATGAAAAGTTTATTTTTGTTGACGTTTCGTTGTTATATTACAACTTTGTCAAAACTAATGAATAATTGAATTTATGAGTTACTATAGATATCAAATGTCAAACTCATTTTTTAGAAAAATCAAATTAGTTTTTTTGTATCTTCACTTATTGATTTTCATTATCAGAGGAAAATTTCTGGCTTAGCATTCGCTTCGAATAAGAAGAAGACTAAAACTTCCGAAGCGAATGCTAAGCTAGAAATTTTCCTCTGATTATGAAAATCAATAAGTGAAGATACAAAAAAACTAATTCGATTTTTCTTAAAAATGAGTTTGGCATTTGATATCTATAGTAACTCATAAATTCAATTATTCATTAGTTTTGACAAAGTTGTAATATAACAACGAAACATCAACAAAAATAAACTTTTTCATATCAAAAAAAGCCTGTTATTGCTAAAAACTTTCGAAAAAAACTTTCGAAATATATATATATATATATATATATATATATATATATATATATATATATATATATCGTGAATACTGAGACTCTTAATCGAAACTTTGAAATATTTCAAATGAAACTCTCAGGTAGCTGTCTACACAAATGTCATAGAGAACGAACCCATCACTTTCGAGAGTGAATATTAAAAGCGTTTCGAAAAATTCATCGATCTTGTTGAATGATAATAGGATACAATTTTTTCATCATTATTACGAATCTTCAGTCCATATTTAATCTATCAATCAAGAATGGATGACTTTTAAAACACTCATAGTTCCTATACCAGAATGAGAGGAATTGTTCTCAGTGAAAAACTATCGGAGAAAAGACGTATAAACTCTCCATAGCGTTCCTACTCATGACAACAGTAGTGCAAGTGTAAGGCTTTGTAGACATCTCATTCGAACACTACAGAAAACTGTTGCCAATGTGTAAGAATGGGCCCACGCCTAATCATTCCAGATCACGCACCGGTGGGAAAAAGTATAGCTAGCTTCAAGATTCACAAATGATTCATGTAAGTAAATACTGAGAGTGTTAATCCAAATTTCGAAATATTTCAAAAATCTCTCAGGGAGATCATGCAAGCTCAATGAAATTGAAAGATCAAAAAATCAGGGGCATCAATCAAGAAGATGCTCAGGGATTAAAATCGTTGCCTCACATCGAAGGACGTGGTGCGACTGACGAGTTCCTTGCAGAACGAAAGATTTGTCTCGCATTTTCATCAGGTGTGACATCGGTTTCAATATCTCTTTAACTTTCATCCTTTGAAGGATAATGGAGGCATCACGTCGTACACGTTCACTTATCTAGCTCTTCTATAACATTTTTTTGATTAATTTAAACTTCTCGAATGAATTTTCTAGTCTTCATATTCTTAAGTATTTCATTCAATGCCATAAGCACAGAACTTCATATATATCTCAAATTAATTTATTGCCTGTTTGAGATAGTTATAGTTTTATTATTTGTAGCAACAAGATGCTATTTTCAATGTTATGAGTATACAATATAAATAAATATAATATAAATTATAATGAAAAACACGATTTCGATCCAAACACAAAGATTTGAGCAACTGAGAAAGACAAAAAATGTAGAAAAGTTTTGTCATAAGTGAAACAATTACTCAGAGAAAAACATACTGTTTAAATATACCTTGAAAACCGCAATAATAGCAGTAAATGCTATATAGGTGAATAATCGCAAACCCTTGAAGAAAGAATTAAAGCACACAAATATGTAAAAACCCAAATCACAGACTAAAATAAACAAAAAGTAACTGAAAAATACGATTTTGATAACAACAACACAAAGATTTCAGCAACTGAGAAAATCAAAAAATTTAGAGATATTTTCAGAATTGTCACACATTCGTCAAAATGTGGAAATCACGGTAAATGAAAGAACAGATATAAAACATTTCAATTATTTTCACAACGATTCGATAAACCTTACAAATAACTCTCATAGAATCACACAACAATCACCAAACATCATATCTCAAAACTCATTCTTTCCTGATCTACCATCAATTTCACACACATAAACCCATCAATTTCAATATGTTTATAAGTGTTAAATCTTTAAACTGTAATATCTTTATCTCTATTTAATTATAATGGATATACATCAAGTAAACTCCAATTTTATTCCATATTTTAAATCATACTTATTTGAATCACATGGCTTACTATGAGTTTTTCAGGGTTTTCCTCATGCAAAAAAGACTAACACTTCGAAGCGAATGCGAAGCCAGAAGTATTCCTCTTCTAGAGAAAAATTCCCCTCAATTTGGTATAGGACCTATAGGCATTTTGAAAGTCATCGATTCTTGATTGATAGATTGAATATGGACTGATGCATCATAATAATGATGAAACAATTGTATCCTATTATCATTCAACAAGATCGATGAATTTTACGAAACGCTCTCAATATTCACTCTGAAAAGTGATGGGTTCGTTCTCGTTGACAACATTTGTGTAGACAGCTCCCTGAGAGTTTTATTTGAAATATTTCGATTAAGATTTTTTTTTTCCGAAATTGTTGCCTATAATGTATAACTCATAGTTAGTCTACAATGACTTTTCTATTCGAAATATCGAAATAATTCGAATGAAACTGTCAAGGAGTTACTATTAAATTATTATCTCGTATTTATTATTCGGATTATTTCGATATTTCGAATAAAAAATTGAAAATATCTCAACTTTGATATATGCATTATGCGTCAGTATTGAAACTAGTCACGGTATCTTCCTAGAGTTCGAATGGAGTGAGAGGTACAGGAACCGTTCAGACATATTATGGCAATCTCTGAGTAGTTTTTATGGAAGATGCGAAGTGTGCATCTATCTTTTTACTAACGCACTAAATCATACTTGAGAGAGTTTATCTGTTACTACGGTGGAGGAAGCTCCTGTGAGTTTTCCACTGAATATTCAATCTCCAAAGTGATAGATAATGAGGAAAATAACTATAATAATAATAATAATATTAATAATAATAATAATAATAATAATAATAATAATAATAATAATAATAATAATAATAATAATAATAATAATAATAATAATAATAATAATAATAATAATAATAATAATAATAATAATAATAATAATAATAATAATAATAATAATAATAATAATAATAATAATAATAATAATAATAATAATAATAATAATAATAATAATAATAATAATAATAATAATAATAATAATAATAATAATAATAATAATAATAATAATAATAATAATAATAATAATAATAATAATAATAATAATAATAATAATAATAATAATAATAATAAAATAATAATAATAATAATAATAATAATAATAATAATAATAATAATAATAATATCAACAACAGAGACAGAATGTAACAGGGGGATGTTCGCATCATTCGCAGATATTCCCATCAACGGAATATAAAGAGAAGCCGTATTGGACATTTTTCATTGAGAATTGTCATTGAAATAACATCTTCTACAGAAGGAAGAGGTGCCTTACTCCGAATAAATTCCGTAGCCTATTTTGGAGAATGACCAGTTTAGAATCTACTGAGCCCGCAATATCTTGACTGATCAAACAGTTCCCGACAATAGGCCCGACCTGGTCCTGGTTGACAAAAAGAATAGGAAATATACATTTATCGAGGTAGTCAATCCAAATGCGAACAACCTTATTGAAAAGAATGCAGATAAAATCTTCAATTATCGAGAACCTGAAGTGCGATTGCAGAGAAAGTGGCGCATGAATGAGGCCAGGACTGTTCCAATTATCTTGGATTAACTGGAATAATCCATGAAAATAATCTCCTGATAACCTTGAATAAACTTTCGAATAATATCAGCGAACTAGGACACAACGAATATCTCTATAAGAAATTACAGAAATGGATGCTGATTGCCACAGCAAGCACTGTCAGGAAGTTTCTAGGACATAATGGAAATCAACGCCATGTAGGTCGCGTCCGTGAGGATCGCCGCCATGGGGATCACAGCTACGAGCTTGATAATTTGTAAAAGGCCCCCAGATAGCTTAATCCCTCTGATATATAATATGTGGGATAAGTGAAAGTGAAAGAATATGTGAAAACACGTACACATATTCTCATACATAAACACTTATATGAATATAAGTGTTAATATATGTGGTGGTTATAAATACATGATTTTTTGTGCTAATAGCAATGAATCAAATATTGAATCAACAGGAGAATTTGAAATGTTGATAAAAGATGTCAATGCACTCCATTATTCTGAAGTAAATGTCACATTTTCAATTAGAATCGGCAAAGAAGGGTTGGTATGGAGAGTTATCAATGAAACTCAAAATTTATATCCCGGTTAGTATAAGCAAAATATTTTGAAATCATTTCATACAATTTTCGAGAGGTAATTCAATTACCCATGCTACTTTTGTCAATGTTCATCAACAATTCATTGAAATTTTCTCGAAATTCTGTGAATGAATTACCATAAAACGAAAATCCTTGAATCGCGTAGCGAGCTTTCATTCACATATATTTTCATTCAAAATATATCCAAGCAGAGAGCGTTGGTAAAAATTTTGCAGTGAACGGATGTCTCCCCTCGAACATTTAAGTTACTGGTGATTCAATCTTGGAGTTTCCTTCACTTGACTTCGAATTGGAGTTCCTGGAGAATCACTCGCGGCACTCACTATTGAGCTTTTCATCTGCTTACGAATTTAACTAAATCATTCCAAATGAATGGGTTCATTCAGTTGAATTCGAAAAGTATATGACTGTATAGTATGAAGCCGAGTTGTAAGGGCAAAATATTATTTTTGTGATTTGAATAATATACTAGATCGAGTGCATTGATGTTCACGGTGGGATTATTCCTTTCAGGTTGGTGCTCCTTTATTCTATTCTTCTCACTTCAATACTCAGTTATATTAGTTTTAAAAATATATGATGATAATAATAATAATTTATTCGTACTTAGGCTGCAGTGAGCATGTACATGTCATATAGATATAATAGTAAAAATTTAATTTAAAGATATATTACACTCACACAAAGAGAAAACTAGGATGAAATTTTTAATCTCATCCTAGTTTTGAATAGAATTCCTATTCAACCTATATTGAATAGAATTCCTGAAGCGTATAAAATGCTCTACAAAATGAAAATAATTTCAATTTTTTTTTCAACTCTTTCAGAGTACTGAAGTTAGTAATATAAGCTGGTAATTTATTGTAAATGACCACTGATACATACTTGGGACTCTTCTCATACAAGGCACTTCTGTGCTTAGGAAAAAGTAACTTGTTTCCATTTCTAGTGCTATATGATACCCCCAGTTCAATAAAATAGTAAATTTTTGCCTTACATACATAGCACCATCGAGGATAAATATAGAGGGCAGAAATAGTATTTTATTTTCTATAAAATATTTCCTTCAAGATTCAGTGGAATGGAGACGAAACAATAGCCTTATCATCCTTTTTTGCGCAATGAAAACTCTCTTCCAATCAGTTGAAATTCCCCATAATAGAGTATTATAGGACTGGTGTGTATGTATGATTGAATAGTAAACACCTATAAGATCATTTTGCACAATACCAGTCCTCATCTGGAGAAGAGCAAAGTAGCCTCTACTGAGGTTTCTGCAAACATGGTTTACATGAGATTCCCATTTTAACTCCGAGTCAAGAAAACATCCCAAATATTGGTTACCATGGTTATTGGTATTCATCAACATATTACTAGGTAGCCTAGTATTATGAAACTGAAGCTGCACTGTTTTACCTTCCTTGAGAATCAATCGATTGCGTTGACACCATGCCTCTATATGGTCATACACTTTCTCGATTTTTATCTCAACTTCTTCAGTCGAGAACCCCCAGAGCACAAATGATATATCATCCGCATACATACAAGCAACACCATCCCGAATATATTCAGACAGGTCGTTCATAAATAAAACAAACAATAGTGGTGCAAGAATCGATCCTTGCGGGACACCCAACGCATCCACACATTCCTCAGACATACACCCATCAAATCGTATTCTTATACTTCAATCTTTCGAATAAGACATCAACCAATCTATAGATAGAGACTTATTTATTAAAGCAGTTTTGGAAATAATGACGAAATGAATTTTTCAGGGGCGTCCGAAGCCTTTTGTAAGGAGAGAAAAAATAAAAATGACAAAAATTCTGAAATAATTATAACAGTGGATATGTCGACGGACTATCTTCATATGAGCTTCAGATAATTTAATTGAAAACTTCATGATATATGAATTTGGAACGAACTATATTGGTTGATCTTTGCCAAAAAATGCCAATAAAATGAAATTAACAAAGAACATTAAAGAAAATTGAACGAATTAGGAAATAATTCAATAATCCTTGAATGCCACAGAGAGACAACTATTCCATTGGTAATTTTAATATTTGTATGAATATGATTTTGCTTGTTGGGAATGTACAACGCCATTTATAATGCAAAACATGGCTCAGGAAGAAGAGTGAGAGGATAAACTGGTTCAAGTTTCATATAAATGAATTTTATTAATGTGGAGGATGGTCTGCAGAGAAAAATAAACAAACCTTTTTCGAAACATCATCATTGTTGCTAATATTAAATGTGAATATTCAATCAACATTGAGAAAAATTTTAAATAACTATTTTTACTATTAAATTAAATATTAATTTAAATCAAACTCTTGGCTTAATGTTTCACAATTTATTCAACAATATAAATAGTCAACATGTTTCGAGCGTTAGCTCGAAATAACGCTCGAAACATGTTGTCTATTCATGTTGTTAAATAAATCGTGAAACATTAAGCCAAGATTTTAATTTAATTCAATATTCAATTATGTTTCACCAAGAGTTAAGCGAGAATTCAATCTCAGTCAATTTTACTATTCTTGAATATTCACAAAAATCTCTCAATCCACAGATTCTATTCCTGTTTTACTTTAATCTGTGCAATGATAACAATTCCACATCATATGAAGAATGTATTCCAAAGTGTCACCTACAATAAATTTCTCCCGACTCTCTAGAATGTTCCGAAATTTGTGAGCTTAGAGAACAATTGTATTTTGAACTGAGATATTTCTGTCCCCGGTTAATTTCCAGGCGATATTACCTTTAACTCGATTTCCCAGCTATTCATAATTAGTTGAAGCCGTAACCCTTTCAATCAATTAATATCGCACCAAGTTAGCGGTGCCCTCTGCATTGCCTCATTATGCTTCAACAAAGTACATGAGTCGCACAAGCAGAACACTAATTTCGTTATAATTATCAGTTCCTACCTATTATTCACAGGGATGTACTCAGATACACTAGCACATTTTAGATATAAATCCACTTTTGTATTCCTTAGTATTTCGGAAATATATATATATATATATAATATATATATATATATATATATATATATATATATATATATATATATATATATATTAATATATATCACTGAGATTGAATTCTCGCTTACTTTTGATGAAACATAATTAAATATTAAATTAAATTAAACTCTTGGCTTGACAAGACTGAAATTTTCAGTCTTGAAAATGAAATTGTCAACATGTTTCGAGCGTGAGCTCATTTTCGAGACTGAAATTTTCAGTCTTGAAAATTAAATGTCAACATGTTTCGAGCGTGAGCTCATTTTCAAGATGAAATTTTCAGTCTTTAAAATGAGCTCACGCTCGAAACATGTTGACAAATTCATATTGTTAAATATAATCGTGAAACATTAAGCCAAGAGTTTAGTTTAATTTAATATATATAGATATAATTGTAAAAGAGAATTATGTTACCAAATGAAGCAATATACATACTATAAAATACAATATTATACCGCAAAACAAGAGTTGAAATAAATTTTACTATGCTGCAATCATTAACTTTCCTTTGAAATCTATATGTATCAGTTTTGGCTTTAGATCCATCCAGAGGCTAAATGCAAATAGGCTAGTTCATAGATTACAGCACATAAAGAAGAAAGAAGAATAAAATGGCCATAGTACCACATAAATACCAAACATAATATGATCTAATTGTTTGTCTAGTTTTGTTTCTGCATTCCAAATATTTTGACGAAGGAAGATAATTCGGTAGGAACAGTTTATTTAAAATTCTACTCGATTGCATTCGTTCATGATGAAGCTTGTGATGGTAACATAATAGAATTTCTTTGAATCATTTTTGATAATGATTGACTGTAGAAAAGTAGATATCTTAATTATTGAAAATTTGTCTACTGTAATTGACTAATTGGCATTTGGGAATTTGTCATCGGAAATCAAATATCCACGAACAACCGGGTAATCTTGAGTCACAGTTTGAATTACCTACGTGGTGAAGTTATATGAAATATAACTGCGGTTCGCATTTGTTATACTTAATATTGCGCTCAATTATTCGATAATGGATACCCAATTGCGCAGATACAACCGATTTTCAATGAAATATAACGAAACGGAAGCAATCAAACTGATGACCAGCCATAAGAAAAAATTGGATCGGATGCTTGATATTGTAGATGACCATCGATATAGAAATGCAATTTGGCATGAATGAATGTTGCAAATTGAGTATCAAACAGGTCAGCGCGCGACTGCTGATATTTAAAAGAGAACTTACTGCAACTACATTTCGGAGTTTTTTTTCGGAATTTTAGAGAATAAGTTCCACAGAATCTACGTGGACCGCACTATCCAGCCAGATGAATCAATTTTATCTAGGTGGGCATTTCAAACGCAATAAACGTAGATGAGAAGAACGTCCATGCAATCTCAAAATATCGAGAACTTCGAATGCGAGTGCATGGACAGTGGCATGTGAACGTCGTCAAAACTGTTCCAATTATTTTAGGGACCTTTGGTATAAACCCAAAAAATTACAGAAATCGGTGTTACTTGCCACAGCAAAGAATTACTCAGGGGTTTCAGGAACTGCGACTTAAAGGAAATCCAAAACGCTAAGGGGAATGCCGACACGGGCCTGATAATTTGGAGAGAAACTCCCACTGAGCTCAATACCTCTGATATATAGGTGATATCTGTGATAAGTGGAAATTCTCCTGTGAGGCGGTGTGAAAGTCGTAAATCGTGAAATCGGAATCTCTATTTAATTATATTATACATTACAATATATCTGTATTCAACAGTAATTTTTGAATTTCTTATCAATAGATATTCCTTTTAATTTCAAACATATCAAGGAAGAACAAGAAACATATGCAGAACCTTCAGAGAGGTACAGTACCTGTAGTGAAAAAGCCTTGAGTTTTTCGTTGAGAAAAAAGTACCTTCAGTGTTTTTCCTGGAATCATAATGAATGAATAACAAAGTCATAATGATGAAGCGGAAATATTACTAAAATAACGGGTGTTCTTTTTAGAGGTATAGAACATTAAGTTGGCATTACTGTTGAAGATGGCGACGAATTTAACAGCTGATAAGTGATTTATTCTCAGTTTGGTTTGGCAATTCATCACGAGTAGACTCACGCCTGAACAACGCTTGCAAAAATCGTCGAATGAGCCCAAAACGAGATTGCCGTTGTTCCCGATTTTCATGAGCGAATTTTGTTTAGCGATGAAGCGCACTTTTGGTTGAATGGCTACGTTAACAAACAAAACTGCCGCATTTGGAGTGAAGATCAAAACACCGTCACATCCAGAAAAACTGACTGTTTGGTGCGCTTCATAAGCTGGAACAATCATGATGTCCAGGAGCTGTGGTTTCAACAAGACGGCGCAACATGTCACACAGCTCGTGCCACAATCGATTTATTGAAAGACACGTTTGGTGACCGCCTAATTTCACGTTTTGGACCTGTGAATTGGCCTCCAAGATCTTGTGATTTTCTGTGGGGCTATGTAAAGTCTATGGTCTATGCGGATTCTATTGGTTTCTATTGGTCTATGCGGATAAGCCACAAACGCTAAACCATTTGGAAGACAATATTCGCCGTGTTGTTGCCGCTATACGGCCACAAATGTTGGAAAAAGTCATCGAAAATTGGACATCCAGATTGGATTACATTCGAACCAGCCCTGGCGGTCATATACCAGAAATCATATTTGAAATGTAATGCCACAAGATTATCTTTCGAATAAAAAAAATTCTTGTCAATCCAATGATCCATCGTTGTTTTATTGGAATTTAAAGTTCTATATCTCTAAAAAAACACCCTTTATAAAGTAATAATAACTTGAATGTGAAATTTACAATCGTTATCAACATCAATTGATAGGTAATAATATTTGATAAATGACACGAAGATTTCGCTTATATATTGGTGAAACATTATGTTAAAAACTATAAAATTATAAATTGATACACTTGACTTAAGTTTCACTGAATATATTAAAAACTCTACATATGTTTCGGGTGGTTAACCCATTATCAAGAGTACACAATAATACATGAATGTCATATATATTCAGTATTATTGTACACTCTTGATAATGGCCACCGAAACATATGTAGAGTTTTTAATATATTCAGTGAAACTTAAGTAAAGTGTGTAAATCTATAATTTTATAATTTTTAATAATATTTGAGAAAACTAAAAATTAAACCACTCGACTTAAGTTTCACTGAATATATTATCACAAACTCTACATATGTTTCGGGTGGTTAACCCATTACCAAGAGTATACAATATTACCCCCGAAACATATATACAACTTGTTTCACCAAGAGATTAGCGAAACCTCCGTGTCATTATTAATAATATTCGACTTTCATCTTTTTCATCAATTTTCAAAATCATAACTTTTCATCAATTTTGCGCACAAAAATCCCTACCCTCAAAGTTTTGAAACATTCAATTATGTTCAGTTATTGATTAAAATAAAGCATGAGAGTAGATATTCTTCACCTGATATACTCGTATATATAAATTATATCATTCAGATATTTTTCAGTATTTATCATATTGATCATCTTTTTCAAACATTAAGGCGTTCTATTGAAAACTTTCGAAGCCATAAAATTGAAGAGCGTTGTATGGATTTTTCGACATGCAGAACTTCTAAAGAGATATGATTATATCTAGTCCACATACCATGAGCAATTTTTTTCAAGCACTCACGTTATAGAATTAGTGCCTGAAAAAGCACTGAAGTGATTTTTATGAATGTGTAGGTATATTACTGCTGCAAATCCAATTTCAGAACTAAAATGAATAACTTATTTGTTGAACCAGGTCTTTCAATCTAGAAATTAAACCGGTGAGTTTCAAAACTAACACATTTATATGAGCGTTCCATTCCAATCGCGAATCAATAGTGACACAAAAGTATTTGTATTCGTAAAAACAAATAATATCGAAATGGTTACCATATCAAAATGATCAATATAGTCAATGTTTTCTGTCTTTGTTTGTGTTATTGTTGGTTCCGCTCATGAATGAAAACATATATCATACCTAGCTCCCAGTTCATTCTATATGATGACAAAAATATATTTTGAAGGTAGATGACCCTGAAGTCTTCACAGCGCTTTCAGTTTCAATAGGCAAATTGAAATTTGTATATTTTATATATTCTACTAACAAAATTCAACTTGAGATTATAATAGTTTCTCCCAAATTATTCAAATTATTATCCCAAAACAAGTATCTTCTGATGATTGTTCGGAAATTGATGCAATTTTAATAAAAATTACAAGAATTGAATAATGACCGTGATATAGAATATTCGTTATATGTTTCCCCGATAAATAAAATGATTTGAGCAACTCGATTTCTTTCAAAATATTTCGTTCCCTACTTCGTTAATGTTTTGGAAACAATCTGAAGAGTTGATTGAGGAGGGAGATACGTGTTGAAATTTCATGTCGAATGATTAATAAATTTAATACATTCTAAGAAGTTCAAAATATTATATATATCGTCCATAACAATATTGTTTTGTGTAAATTACCATCATCAGGTGGATGAAAAATGACATCATGTCAACATGTGTTCATACACCTGTACTGTACATATTGATATAAGAATGTCAAATTGAACGACAACGTTAGAACACATGTATTGAGTAAAGAAGACAAAACTATAGATGCAACAATGGGATTGATACAGCTCCCCATGGGACAACCAAAGACCCGAGAATAAAATTCACCTCTTAATTTGTCTCAAAAACAAACTTTATGATGGATGAAAATTCGTCCTAAGGGATGTTGTTGTGAGGAGAAATTCTATGCCACTCCTGGTTGATAATTTTGATTATTAGTTGTTTTGATATGTTTGAGAATAAGTTAACAACATCCAGAGATATTATTACATATTATGGAGGGATAACCAATCCATTTACTTTCTTAGAGAACACGAAAACATCCCTAACTGTGATTTTGTGGTAATCTTCAAAATAAACACTCAAAATCTCTGATATGAATTTACACAGGTATGGGGTAGACAAACCAATCTTAGGAACAATAGGACGAAGTGGGTGATCTGGTTTATGGATTCAAGGTAATCTATATATAGTAGTTATATATAGGGTTAACATCTGATGGATCATCAATTGAGCGAGTGAATAGATTTAAATAACTTGGAGTATGGCTCACTGAGGACTGGACATCTGATCTAGAAATAAAATGTCGAATAGAGAATGCTCGCAACACATTCATGAAACTTAAACCTATTCTTACCAATGCGGATTTTAGCCTAAACCTGAAGGTGAGATTTGTGAGGTGTTACATCTGGTCGGTGTTGTTGTACGGCGTGGAGAGCTAGACACTAAATGTAGTCACAATGAATAGAATAGAAGCCTTCCAGATGTGGGTATATCGCAGAATACTGAAAATCTCATGGAAGGCCCAAATGACCAACGAAAATGTCCTCCGAAGAGTAAACAAACAACGTGAACTGCTGCTGATGATCAAAAAAAGGAAAACTGCATACCTGGGGCATATAATGCGAGACACGAAATACCAGCTCCTACAACTGATTATCGAGGGAAAGATTGAAGGAAGGAGAGGAGTGGGAAAGAGGAGGATGTCATGGCTAAGTAACATAAGGCAATGGACGGGCTTGCGAACAGTGGAAAGCCTAATACATACAGCCAGAGACAGGACAGAAATGAAGCATGTGGTTGCAAACATTCATTAGTGAATATGCATTGGAAGAAGAAGATATATAGTACTGACACGTCTTTGTAACAGGTCAAATTGTTTGCAACTTTTGAAGTGATGTATCCACTGTTCTTGAGTTTTTTTTATTAAGGAGTTTATTTTATTTTGAAAGTCCGTTGTGGGGTCAGATCTTGGTTTTTATATGCAGATAGGTTTTGCAGTAAAATAACTGGAAAAAAAGAAGAACAACTCTCCATTAAAGGGATGTAAGACTTTACCATGATAGGATGTACTTTAGCATTACATTCTTCACAACAGGGACATCGCTTCAATTTTGAAAATTTCAGAGTAATGGATGTGGGTGGTGTTTACCAAAATAGGATTTTCTTAGAAATGGTCCCCATAAATAAAAATGTTAATGGCATCAATAATAGGACGGACTCTCTTATCAGATTTCTACACTCAGTTGCATTCACAGTTATTTACTTTCAAATCATTAAATAAGACCTCCTTAAACAACCTCTAAATTTGAATAGAATGTTTGTGTTACGTGCTCGGTATGACATTTGTTTCTACAGTGGTTTACTCTTTTACCTCCTGTGTGCTTTTTCGGTGACATTTATCTGCGATCCGGCACTTCTAGTCTATCGGTTCTATCATTGTTGGTCACTTTTTCATAATTTTCATATTTTATATTGTAGTATTGAGATTCAGTTTTTGTATAATATCATATATATTTTTTAAGTACACACACTGTTGCTTATAATGCTCGTCCAACATTTAACCTAGTTAGCCGTAAGAGGTAAGAATTTCTGTCATGACATTTACTAAATCTGTTATTTTAAAGAGTCCTGATGAAGATAATAATCATAATCGAAATATAGACCAGTTTAACAAATTGGTTACAATCCAATCATAGTGGGCCTCCTATATATATATATATATATATATATATATATATATATATATATATATATATATATATATATATATATATATATATATATATATATATATATTTATATATTTTGATAGTTTTTAGCAATAACAGGCTTTTTTTGATATGAAAAAGTTTATTTTTGTTGACGTTTCGTTGTTAAATTACAACTTTGTCAAAACTAATGAATAATTGACAATATTAATATAACAACGAAACGTCAACAAAAATAAACTTTTTCATATCAAAAAAAGCCTGTTATTGCTGAAAACTTTCGAAATAAAATATCTTAAACAAGCAATAAATCAATTTCAAGAAATACATCAATATATATATATATATATATATATATATATATATATATATATATATATATATATATATATATATATATATATATATATTAAGCCAAGAGTTTAATTTATTTTAATATTCAATTATGTTTCACCAAGAGTTAAGCGAGAATTCAATTTCATTAATGTATATATATATATATATATATATATATATATATATATATATATATATATATAGTCAATATTGAGATTTCTTCGATACAGGAGCTTACGTAAATAGTTCAAACCTAATGTTCCTTTCATTCGGATGTAAGACCTGGGGGCGTTTTGAAATTCATCGATTCTTGACTTATTGATTAAATAAGACTGATGATTCATAATACTGATGAAACAATCGTATCTCATTATCATTCAACAAGTTCGATGATTTCTCGGATCCCACTTAATATTCACTCTTGAAAGTGATGGATTCGTTCTCGTTGACAACATTTGTATAGACAGCTCTTGAAATTCTCAAAATTTGTTCAATTTATCAACAAATAAAGAGTATGCCTATGTTTTCAAATGAAATACGGAATAAATATGGCATTCCTCTGCAATTTTATAGGACATTCACGATGAGATTCAGACAGAAATCTCTTCTCGGAATTGCCTTCCAGCATCTTTCGCTGATCTAATGCTATCTATGGTAATATCGTTCATCCCCGGATTCTTTCATTCAATTATTTCAAAGTTGTTTCATCTCAACCTTTTCATATTATTACTGTGATTCATCCATATTCATCAGTGGAAAACGCTCATCTTAGTTCACAAGGTGAATTAAATGAGATGTTTTCAGTTTGAAATTATTCTCTCTGCTTTGATATACAGTTTAGATACTCATTTTTCAATACAGTAACCAGTCTTCTTCATTACTGATGAATACAGTAGTTGATAGCTGAGTTCATCCTGAATTTTCAATCCGATGTTTTCAGTAGGTATACCGTTTCTTTCAGTCTTTGTTACTCATTTTCAATGAAATATATTTGCTCACTCCTCATGATAATTTCATTGTTGCAAGCATGCTCCAAAATTTAGTTTTCGTATAACTTGCAAGAGACATCATTCTTACGAAAAAAACTCCAGAAAACATACAATCTTCCTTTCAATATAAAAAGTCCATAAACCTATTCATGCAAGATATCATGTGGTTTTGAAAGATTAAGATATACTCATAGGTAGTACCGGAAATTATAGCTCTTTGTAAATTGTTCACCAACAGAAAGATTTGAATATTTCCTGATTCATTTTAACACATAGACAGAATCTTTTCCTACGCCATTGTGAAAATTCCAATTGAGGATGAAAATCACATTTCTTTTCTCTATAAGAGCTAGTAATAATATTTTGCAAAACAAATAATCCTTCAGATTAATTTTGAGTCGATTTAAATTATTCGTTTTAGTGAGTTTTCATTGCTTCTGATCATTGAAGCATTTCATAGATATTTGAAACTCAGGAAAATTTTCATCAATCGCTATGAAATTACATGATTCTTTAAGGTAATTTATTTTTTGAAAATAGTATTTTATGCTCCATTTTGTTTCATCTTTCCTCTATTGTTATCAAGTAACAGATTCATAGAAAAGGTGAGTTTGTAAAAGAACCTGAAAGAGAAAAATAGGAACTAGTGTATAGTTCAGAAAAACTGAGAGAGGATAGTGGAAGAGGATCATCATCAAGTTGTGGGCTTGAATATCCTGCATATATTATTCAATTATATAATTCAATAAGCAGACCCTTTGTCTAGTCTTTGAAATGAATAATTTTCATTTCAATTTCACAGTTCAGAAATGTTTTATTGAATATGATCAATTAGATGAATTCATATCTATTTATAACTAGCTGACTCGGCGAATTTTGTATGCCCATTTATTTTTCTCTGAATATTTTTCAAAAAGCCGAAAAGACATATTTTACTAGTTGTGCTACACTATCTTGTTTTTAATATTCATCCTGTTTGGAGCCAGGGACTTACTCACTTACGAAGGGACTGCAATACTTCCTGTTATTTAAAATCAGTCGAATTAAAAAAATCCTATATTAACACGTTTAATGTAGTGATGTAGTTTGATGATGAATAAATGATGTTACTAACTTGTCCGTTCTATAGTTGAACGGCATTCCTAATTTCGTATCAAGTACTTGGCCCATATATCTCATCAATGACTATATGAAATATTGCTGGATTTAAGTCAAAAAATGTTCAGAATTTTCTCCATTCTCGGAAACCAATGAATACAGGGGTTTGGTGGCTATACCAATAGCGTTTATTTGAATTGACTCTTCGCGCAATATTTTGTCGCATCATTCGTAGTATTCTCTTATCAATAACAATTAAAATTGACAACGTTCATTGGTCCAATAGCAACGATTTGCTGTGAACTTTAATCTAATTTAACGTTATAATTGAATGCAGGTCGATAGAAGTTAAACGCAAACTTTTCATATTGTTGATTTCGATTTTATCGATTCCGTTCAACTTCATTCCGAGCTTCGCGTTGCTCGTAAAAGAGTAAGTCAAACTGACTGTACATCTCTATCATTTTAAAAACGAAATTTCAACTGAAATTGAAGAAAGCTATATATTCTTCTTTATAATCAAATAAACCACGTGTTATGGTAACGTGAATGTTATTCTATTCAAACTTACCAAAATTTTATATTAAATTGAAGTTTTAATTTGGTAGTGATAGCTCTGAACTAACCGAAATGTGTGATAAGATATTCAGTTTTTTTACGTCCTCTTTTTGAGAATTAATAATTATTTGTAACTTATATTATTAATGAAGTATTCTTGAATTTTCCAATTTTACACGCAATTTTTCAAATGTTTTTCCTGACAATAACATACACAACAAAACAATAGTAAAATCTGTAGAGCTGTTGACTCTACATTTTAGTTAGAAAACGTTTGTATGGAAACAAAAATGGTCCTTTTTAGGGTTTTCCAAGTAATTATCCGAATTTTTCGCCGTAAAAACCATCCTTGGACTTCATCGAATATTCAAAAAAAATAATTGGCAAAATTGGCCCAGGCGTTGTTGAGATATGCGCTTACCAACACATTTTGCGATTCATTTTTATATTATAGATACATATTTCGAATATGAATATATGAATGAATTTTTCGAATATTTTTGAATATGTATAAATGAGTTATGAAAACCATAAAACCATGTTTAGTGTTATGAAAACCATAAAACAGCATATCACCACTCGATATGGGATAAAAAACATTTTGAATATATATTAGTATCCATTTCAATCCTTCAAAGAAACACTGATTTCACCCCTGGATTCCCAGGTCTTACCAAGGCTCTGTAGTCACCCTACATTTCGCACTCACAGTTTACTTTTGTTCACCTTACCCAAATCAATTCAACCGCACTGAATACATTCTTCCCGACATCTCACAGCTTTTGCGAATATACGCTTTGAAATTTCCAGACTTTCTGCAATAATATTTCCGCAACCCATTGACTCTATTCATGAGGGAGGGATACATTTGAGTGATATCGTATAGTACTTCGAATGATTTTATTAAACATGCAGCTTATATAAATACTGTAAAAAACTCACATTTTTCACTGGTAATTTTAATGAATTCTGCTCGCAATACTGCGGCAGCAGGAATAAAATGGGCAATCATGCAAAATGTAATTTGCGACATCAAAATTTAAATAAATTAGTATCATTTATCAAAGAAATTGCTTTACTGCAACACAGTGGCGTACTAACAGATATCGAATATATGCAAGCTATCGAAAATAGATATATATATATATATATATATATATATATATATATATATATATATATATATATATATATATATATATATATATATATATAATTCACAGCGTTCGCTTCGGAAGTTTTAGTCTTCTTCACCATGAGGAAACCTCTGAAAAACTCATGGTAAGCCAGGTGATTCTTAAGTGTGATTATATTTACATATATACAATTACATATAGTTTTTTATATACTTATCCAGAATGTGTATATTGTTCGTTTATGTGTGTAAAATTGAAGGTAGATCTGGAAAGAATGAGTTGTGAGATGTGATGTTTTGTGATTGTTGTGTGTTTATTTTGCGAGTGTTATTTGTGAGGTGTATTAAGTTGTTGTAGATAGAATTTAGATGTTTAATGTCCGTTCTTTCATTGACTGTGCTTTCCAAATTTTTACGAATGTGTAACATTTCTAAAATTTCTCTACATTTTTTGTCTCTTTCAGTTGCCAAAATTTTCGTATTTTTGTAATCAAAATCATGTTTTTCTGTTATTTTATGTTTATTTAAGGCTGTGATTTGAGTTTTCGCGTATTTATGTGCTTTGATTCTTTCTTCGAGATTTTGTGCTGTTTGACCGATATAGCTTTTATTGCAATTGTTACACGGAATATTATAAACTGTATGAGTTTTTCTCTGAATTACAGTTTTACTTTTTAATTTTGTATATATTTCTTTGATTTGATTTTTGGCAGTATGTGCTATTCTTAAATTATAAGGTTTTAATATTTTAGCAATATTTGTACTTAGTTTTGGAATATATGGTAAGGGAATGTAATTATTTTCGTTAGATTCATTTCTTTTTGAATTTAAAGTATTATATAATTTATGAATTCTGCTTTTCATGATTTTGTTGATTAAATTTGATGGGTAATTATTTTTCATGAGAAGAGTACGAACTTCTTCAAGTGTTTCATGTCGTAAACATGGTGATGTTAATTTTAGTGATCTATCTATAAAATTGATTATTATACCCTTTTTCTGGGAATAATGATGATTACTTAAATAATTTATGGTTCGTTGCGAATTTATTTCTTTTCTGTACCATCTTGTAAACATTTTGTTATCTTTTATATATATATATATATATATATATATATATATATATATATATATATATATATATATATATATATATATACTATATAAGAAATCTGGAGGACGAAACGATACCAGAGGATTGGAAATGCGCGCTGATACATCCATTGCACAAAGAGAGATAAAAGATGGATATCAACAATTACAGGGGAATTTCCTAATTCCTGGTTGCTCACAAAATACTTTCTAAAGCACTCCTTAACAGAGTAGAGCCCCAAGCAGATTCACCAAATGGGGATTACCAGGCTGGATTCAGAAAAGGCCGATCATTTGCTGAACAGATCTGGAAGATGATATTACAGATGAGAAAAAAAAGAAATACAGTGATTACATTTACTGACTTCAAGAAAGCATATGATTCGGTATATCGCGAAACCGTTTTGGAAATCATGAAAGAATTTGGTATCCATCAAAAGACCCGAGAAATAATAGAACAGACACTTACAGGTACAACTTCAAAAGTAAACTTCATGGGCGAAGTATGTCTGTAATCGAAACCGGTTTGCGGCATGCTTATGCGAAATGATTATTATTATTATTAAAAATGTGCATCTCGAGAGGCGCCAAATTGAGACATTATAACACAACGATTCTTCCAGAAGCAATATACATAGCTGAAACAATGGTTATTGAAGGTCATTCGAGTATTTCAGTCATAGAACGGAATATTCTCAGAAAGATTTACTGGCGAATCAATAGAAACGGCATTTGGATGAAAAGACTTCAGAATGAAGTTCATCAAAAAAAAGTATCATGACAGTATCGAAGAATGCAACAGTCCAAAATACCGAAGAAATTACTCGATATAATTAAGAGTAAATTATAATAAAGAGTAAATGCGGAATGGAGTGGTTTGAAGAGGTCCAAAAAATCTACAACAGATCAATATAAAAAATCCCGAAGATCGCAAAATGTTTCGCTATAAAATCATGCATGCAAAGACTTGGGCATGGGCAAAAATTAACGCACCAACCTGGAATAAAATGGACAGATGAGTGGAAGAAAGTGCATTCCTAGAGGTTGAAGCGTTTTTGGGAACAGAAAAGATGAAGCAAAAGCTCTAAAAAATGCGAATTCAGGTTCAATGTTTATCCTCAAGGCAACAATCATTATATATATATATATATATATATATATATATATATATATATATATATATATATATATATATATATATATATTGTTGTAATTACGATTGTTCGCCATGAGGAGAGGGATTGAACTTGAATTCGCAATCATTAGGACTTTTCTCAATCTTTTTTGCCTCCCAAAAACGCTTCATTCTCACATGCTGTTTCTTTCGTTCGTCTTTTCATTTTACTCCAGGTTAACGATTTGTTACTGCACAAACCTCACATGTGGGATTTTATAGCGACACTCGATGATTTTCGAGACTTTCTATATTGATTTGTTGGAGACCTTTTTGGACTTCTTTTAGTCACTTTTTTCCGCATTTACTCTTTATGAATATATCGAGTAGTTTCTTCAGTATTCTGGACAGTTTTATTCTGTAGACATGTGCTAAGAACTTTTCTCGTCGTTTTCTGTTCTCTTCAGTTATCGCATTTGTCTTTTGATACAGTTCACTCTGAGATCTTTTCATCTAGATGCCGTTTCTAGCCGTAAATCTTTCTGAGAATTTTTCGTTCTTGTTTTTCTATTTCTTTCATTCTTGAATGACCGACAATAACCATTGTTTCAGATGCCTAGATTGCTTTTGGAAGAATCAATGTGTTAAAATGCCTCAATTTGACGCCTCTCGAAATGCGCTTTTTGTTATAGTGAGCCCATGTTAGTTTGTAGGCCTTTTGGAGATTGGTAATTCTCTGTTAGTTAGCGATTCGGTTTAAACCTGAGGACTGTATAACTTCTCCGAGATATTCAAAATGGCGGACTTGCAAAATTCATCATGTTTTTTGATAGGAAAAGAATTTTTGTTTGTTTTCTTTCAATGTATTTGGTTTTATCATTAGAAATTTGTAACCTGGTTTTCTGTGCAATTTCATGTACTGTTTCTCCTTATATATATATTTAGATTCAGAGTAGTGAAATAATTCTCAATGATCAGGTTAAAACAACTCACTAAGCGAGTATATTGGTTACTCCAATCCAAAACCAATGGATAATAGGAGTCTGGGTATATGTCACAATAATTTCCAGAGAAAGAACCTGGACAGACTACCCGATATCTTGTGTCGAATCCTATATTCTGTTTCTATGGTAAAATATTTATTTTTTTTCTTCGAGTAAAAAAGAAATCAAATAAAAACGATACCATAGACACAAACCAGAAACAATGTATAATAAAAACACACTATGGATCGTTACCAAACGTGAAGGGAGTAACCACAAAAGTGAAAGAGATATTTAGAGAAGAAAGTTTTAAGACAGGGGTATATAATCGAAAAACTGTAGCTAGCCTTCATTTCCGTTCGAAAGATAGTATACCAACCTACTGAACTCTCTTATCAGATCTAATGCCAATACTGTGAAGAGACTTACGTAGGGCAAACCTTTCAATGGTTGAAAAATCGACTAGCGTGATATAAAAGCGGCACAGCATGGTTTGAAGATAGATATGCACTAACCTTAGACTAAAGGATAGTTTTTGGTAACACTAAAATACTTTAAAGGGAAAATAACTTAAACAAAAGAGTGATTCAACAGATGATACTGGTGCTTATTCATCAGTATCATCTGTATCATCTCCATGTTTATTATGGATACAACAAAACTTACAAGAAAAAACTAGCCACTATTTATCCATATCTATTGTATGCAAAGAAGGATACCGATAATGACTTGATAATGGATAATGAGAATGACTTTTGGTATGGTGCTCGGAAAGAAGAGAACAAAGATTGTAACCAAATATAAATATTAATCAAGAAAAATGAAAAACCTCAAAAATAAATGAAAAAAATGAGAGGATAAAAGCAATAAAGTGGAAATTTTTTGTGAGTAAGAATAAAATCTTTTGGATAATTCAGAAAATAGCACTCAAATGTTGATTTTTATTTTCAAAAATTTGTGTTTTATCGAAGGTATTCACTGACCAGTTCTACACTAGATGCATTATTTTGATATCAACCTCAAAATCGGTTGGACCCTTCAGTCAAAATATGGTGTGATGGTTGTTGGAAATAAGCTCTAGATATTCAAAAATTTCAGATGCCCTGCTGAAGCGATGAAACCGTTGCGAAAGCTCCTCGGTCAAGATAAAACAATTTCAATATACTCGCTCGTGAGTTGTTATTTCGTGATCATTTGAAATAAAATATATATATATATATATATATATATATATATATATATATATATATATATATATATATATATATATATATACAAAGAAGTCGATTCCTTACACAGAATTTTGTGTTGTGTTTGATGATTTTTTTTGATTTAATTAACATCCAAGTTTGTACATCTAAAACTTGAACTACGCCGTTCTGACGATATCCAATAAGCTTGAAACATATGTAACCTGCTGTCACAAAAATTTCAGGTTCATACTGTAAGTCTCTTATCTTTTATCTTAATACCTGTATAATTCTCTTCAAATTATATTTATTGTTCAGTTCAAATTCTCAGAAGGTATAAATATCGTTGCACTGGCTGATATTGATTCAGTCTTCAAAACTGAGTCGAAGAACTCTAACAGAAATATTCAATCCCAAGCGAAAAAGAAGTTGATTCCTCACACAGAATTTTGTGTTGTGTTTTGTGGTTTTTTATATTCAATTAACATCAAAGTTTGTACATCTAAAACTTGAACTACGCCGTTCTGACGATAGCTCATAAGCTTGAAACATATGTAAACGGCTGTCACAAAAATTTCAGGTTCATACCGTAAGTCTCTTACCTTTTGTCTTAATACCTGTATAATTCTTTTCAAATTATGTTTATTGTTCAATACAAATTCTCAGAAGGTATAAATATCGTTTCACTGGCTGATATTGATTCAGTCTTCAAAAAGGAGTCGAAGAACTCTAACAGAGATATTCAATCCTAAGCCAAAAAGAAGTCGATTCCTTACACAGAATTTTGTGTTGGGTTTGGTAATTTTTTCGTTTTAATCAACATCCAAGTTTGTACATATAAAACTTGAACTACGCCGTTTGACGATCGCCAATAAGACTGAAACATATGTAAACGGCTGTCACAAGAAATTTCAGGTTCATACCGTAAGTCTCTTATCTCATATATATATATATATATATATATATATATATATATATATATATATATATATATATATATATATATATATATATATAATATATATATATATATATATATATGGCCCTACTTTTTCCGAGAACTCATCTTTTTTACTTATTATATATTTATATATATATATATATATATATATATATATATATATATATATATATATATAGTATATATGAGACTCTTAATCGAAATATCGAAATATTTCAAATAAAACTCCCAGGGAGCTGTCTACACAAATGTTGTCAACGAGAACGAACCCATCACTTTCGAGACTGAATATTAAGAGCGTTTCGAAAAATTCATCGATCTTGTTGAATGATAATAGGATACAATTGTTTCATCATTATTATGAATCATCAGTCCATATTTAATCTATCAATCAAGAATCGATGACTTTCAAAACGAACATAGGTCCTATACCAAATTAAGAGAAGTTCTAGAGAGTGAAATACTCACGTAGGCTCCCTCTATCGGCGAAAGGACGTATAAACACTCCCTTGCGTTCAAGATTCCTACTCATGACAACAAGAGTGCGAGTGGAAGGCTTTGTAGATATTTCATTCGAACACAACAGAAAATTGTCTGAAATGTGTACGAATGATCCCATGCCTAATCGCTCCAGATCACGCCCAGGCGGGCAATTATATATATAAATATATATATATATATATATATATATATATATATATATATATATATATATATATATATATATATATATAATAAGTAAAAGATGAGTTCTCGGCAAAAGTAGGGCCACTATAATTGATACACAACCAATTTATTAACCTTGTCTATATTTCGAACATGTTCACATTCTTCATCAGGACTAGTAAACGGGTTAGTGAACTATGCATGTAATCCTTCTTAACAATGGATATCCATTAACAACTGTTAAAAAGGTTCTATGGAGTACTGTCACTAGACCATTAGTTCCATCCTCTACAATCTCTTTCGATATAGAGTTATCATCACAAATCGATTCACAGACTCCTACAACCAAATATATGTCCTTACCATATTTACACTCACTCACGGGTAAACTATCTCACATCCTATCTGAAATAAAACATTTAAAATTGGCCAAATATAATATAATTTCTGCTAATAGTGCTTTCACAAAACTGAAAGACAAGGTCCCTTTATCTTCTTTTTCGTATTGTGTATATGGCATACCATGCTTAGATTGTGGAGGGGTGTACATTGGTCAAAATTCGCAGAACATCAAGCGGAGAAGTACTCTCCATAAAAGTGATGTAAGACTCCTCCCAGACCGATGTGCTTTGGCCCTCCATGCGTCAAGGATGGGACATCACTTTGACTTCAAAAATTTTAAAATATTGGATATAGCTAGTATCTACCAGAAAAGAATATTTTTGGAAATGTGCCCCATATTAATGTTAATGGCAATAGCATTAATAATCAGATATTGCTAGGCTCAGTAGCATCTATAGTTATCTACTCTCGAAGAAAATTCGATAAGCCCTGCTACAATTCCTGAGCTCTGTTTGGCGTTTTGTGTTTTTTTAACTTGTGGTGACAATTGACAGAGAGTTTTATACTTGACACTCTTTGATCCCTTGTGACGTTTGTCTGTGTTTCCTGACAGTTCGGTATCTATTCCCATATGATTGTTGAGACATTTGATTTTTATATATCTTTATATTACATTTTGATAATAATATCTAGTTCTGTAAGTTCCAACCTTTGTTTTATCATTTATTTTCACTGCTGCATACAGTCTGGCTACATCTTCATCCCAGTTAACCGTAAGATGTAATTTTTTAGTTAAAACACTTTGTTTTACACTTATGTATTTTTCACAGTCCTGATGAAGAATGTAAACAAGTTCGAAATATAGACAATGTTAATAAATTGGTTGTGTATCAATTATAGTGGCCCTACTTTTGTCGAGAACTCATCTTTTTTTTTATATGAAATGTTCAGAAAGGTTTCGGCGGTCAGAATTATGTATAAAACTTGGTTCTCGGAATGAGCCGCGTTCTAGATTTATATAATCTCGACGTTTCAGCTTCAGTTGTGAAGCCATCTTCAGGAGTTGGAATAAATTAGTAAAGGTAAGGGTTACTCGGTTACGTGGCCTCAATCTGCCTACTCCACGAACTGAATGAAGGAAAATGAGGAAAGATTACCTGGTTACGTGGCCTCAATCTGCCTACTCCACGAACCGAATGAAGGAAACTAGGAACGATAAGAAATAATTCGATTGCGTGGTCTCAATCTGCCTATTCCACGAGCCAAATCGTTTCTAATAAATAACTCCGAAGTCTCCACCTGCCTACTCTTCGGAGTCAACTGACTCCGGAGTACTCCTGAGTCAACTGACGGAGTCAGTTGACTCAGGAGTACTCCTACTACTATTACTATTATTATACTACTATTACTATTATTAGGAGTACTATTAAGAGTAGGCAGGTTGAGACTTCGGAGTTAACTATTAGAAACGATTTGGCTAGTGGAGTAGGTAGATTGAGGCCACGCAACCGAATTATTTCTTATCGCTCCTAGTTTCCCTCATTTGGTTCGTGGAGTAGGCAGATTGAGGCCACGTAACCAGGTAACCTTCCCTCATTTTTCTTCATTCAGTTCGTGAAGTAGGCAGATTGAGGCTACGTAACCGAGTAACCCTTACCTTTTCTAATTTATTCCAACTCCTGAAGATGGTTTCACAACGGAAGCCGAAACGTCGAGATTATATAAATCTAGAACGCGGCTCATTTCGAGAACCAAGTTTTATATATATATATATATATATATATATATATATATATATATATATATATATATATATTCAATCTTCAGACATATATCTAAGTGCTCTTGGTCCTTTCTTCTGATTGAGGAGAATATCCATTCATGAACTAATCACGTAACCTCCATCTATTTTGTCACGTGAACACGATTCAGAATGCTTGCTCGAAAGAGTTTATATAATTTCTTCGACAATAATTTTTTTCTGAAAATAAAAAACCTAAATATAGAAAAGAATATTTTCTACCAATAATATCTCGAATACTTTTTCAAGTAATGAAAGTCATTCATTCAGGAAGGTATCAAGTCGGACATAATATGTAGAGATCGATACATTATTATTGATATTCACTTTACAAAAGGATTAGAGGAACGAGAAGATTATTTATAGCTCATGTTTTTCTGAATAGTATCCGTGGACGATATCAAGTTTTCATTAATAAGTAAATATTGTATGTAGTTCAGTTCACTTCGATAATTCGAATAAATATGAGAAATATTGTTGGAAATGTAATTTTGACCATTTGCATGAAAATATTTATGGATTATATTTTTCAATATGTGTACAAATATACTAATGAAAACTCCAATCAAATAGTCAAAGTTGATGAATCGTTGGAAACAACGAATTCGATTCATTTAGTTGATTGAACGTTAGATTATCTCTAGGTGAAACATTGTTTTATATATCGAATGAAAACAATTGGCTAGGTTCCACAGAAATTATATTTAATTTCTGTAGAATTGTTCTTTGTGAATGATTTTTCAAGTGTAGTTTTTTTTCAAAATCGAATAAAACACTCAATTTGCATCATATATTCAAAATTTTTATTGAAATTCATATTTTGGTCTTTGCCATTTATATTTCAGAGATATCTTCATGTAAATGTAGTCCGAGTCATGTAAATGCTCAATTGCTGAGAATGCGGCGACGAATTGATATTTCACGATCCTCATTAACACTCTACGCTACGGCTGCAATATTCTCTTCAGTATGCACTGTACGCATGCGAAACAATGGTTTAGTGTCCAACAAAGTAAACTTGGTGCAAAATTTGGTGATAACAGCACGAATTGTTGATTCACCAGGTGGAATATTGTCGTAACAAACGATACACATTTTTCACTAAGCACGAATTTTGATAGTAAATTTCAACAATTTGCAATCGTTGCTCGTCTGTTAGTCTTTTCATGATAAAAAGGCAGAGTATACCGAAAACTTTTCAGTTTAACAGATGACGTTTGGTTGCCACTATCAACCAGTGCCGCCAACCTGAAAAACTTAACTCTTAAAAAATCATCCGTTAATACTTGAAGTTGCTGTACTTTTAGAATTTCTATTTCAGAGGCATTCTTTGAATTCAAAAGACATCGTATCTCAAGTCAAGACGCAGATAAGGACAACTTGCTGAGCTACCTTGAGGTATCGATGTTTGCAGTCGTCTATATATAGCACTACGCCATGGTAATCCACCAGAGGAAGTTAGCAAGATAATCAGAAATAGGATAAGAGCGAGGAGATGATACCAACGAATTAAGAACCCAGATCGAATGCGACACTACCGACGCTTGTCCGCCGAATTCAAATAAGACCTCTTAGAGCTCTGAAACGCCCAATGGAACGTCAAGCTGTTTTCTTAAAAGACGAAGCTCTTTCTCTCTGGAGGATGAACAAAATTATTTTATCATAAAAAATCATTTTAAATCCAAGAAGAAGGACTTGTCTTTACAGAGGCGAAAGAAGCTGGGGCTTTCGCGGATCCTTTGCGAAACCGATTTCATAGAACTACATTGAGACGCTAATGTAGACCACGTAGAACCAGTAAAAAACGAACAGCCAAAAATATCTGAACAAGAAGAATATCACAATATTAGACCGACTGCTGCAGTCGAAATACAACACCTCATTTATACAAGCAAGACCTAAAAACACAAATACGGATTCTCGATCAAGCGCTGCAACGAATACTGGTAAGAGCTACTGGCCAACTTACTTCCCTTGTTAATGCAATGTTACGCCTGCGCTACTCTCCAAGTCGTTAGAAATGCTCACACGTAGTGGTCTTTCAATTTCAAAAAACCGGAAAGTGAGCAACATTTCCGCAGATCTACCACCTACCCCCAAATCAGTCTCCTCTCCAGTCTGTCTAAGATAGGAGATGGCATCATCCTGTCACGGTTCGAAGAAGTTCATGCTGACAGCCCCTTCAGTACCGATGAGCAGTTCGGATTCCAAGCACAAAATTCAACTTAGTCTTTCGACTCGTGGAGTTGCTTGTGAAGTATCAATATGAAGATGTTGAGTTGCATTGTTTGATGTCTCTAAAGCTTTTGATAGAGGTAATTCTCTTCAAATTACCTGACTCAGGAAATATGTTATTTCATGATTTAGATAATAACAACGTTTCAACAACAGGGAGACTTTCGAGCATTTTCGACTCACCTTGAAGGATGTTTTACTTGATAACCTCTTCTCGAAGAATGTACGAAAGACTCAGGGTACCAACTCGGCCCTCTACACGAATGATACCGCCATATTTACTAGATAACTAACTCCTCACCTAGTGACGTGGAGATTAAAACGTGGTAAACTTGCAGGAGTGGTTCGCGAGCTGGTTCGTTTGCGTAAATTACGAGAAGATTACAGCGCTTTTCCTGAACAGCGGGAACACCGTCTAGATGAAGAAATTCAACTACTAGGAAGACCGATCAACTGGGCAGTTAAGGCTTAATACCTGGGAATCATCATACATTGGAGGTTAACGTGAATACTGCATCACCAGAGTCGAAGCATCACCGAGCCAGCTCTACCCCCTCATCAGCAGGTGAGGCAAGCTCAGTGCTACCACAAAGATCCGTCGTTACAGGAGGATTATCGACGCAGTCTTGTATGTGTATGTGAGAAACTCTCAGAATAACAGAGACTCTGGAATGCCGAGTATTATCAAGTGGTAGCGAGAATGTTAGCAGCAATTCCAGCCAACCCGAATCTCTGCTAGCCACCCTACGATATACTACGGAGAAGATGTCAGATAGAAACACAAAAGTCCCAGAATCATGCTTCCAGATGTTTGGACTTATTATAAGTAAATCAATTAGAAGTCGAATTGTATTCATATTTTTATTTTATCATAAGCATCGTCTGCAAAGTCTAACCATGAGTCAGAACACCTTCAGTGCAACAATTATCACTCTGTATTATTTGAGTTCATCGAGATTCTGCTGATTATATGTAATATCGGTAACCACTAAACATTGTGTCGAATTCAAGTAAATCAAGTAGTAAGAATAAACTGAGAAGTAATTAAAAGAGTTAGGGCTATATCAAGGATGATAATGCCGTAAAAGGCGAAACTAGTCGAATAAAGAATTGATTATATATATATATATATATATATATATATATATATATATATATATATATATATATATATATATATATATATATATATATATATATATATATATATATATATATATATATATATATATATATATATATATATATATATATATATATATATATATATATATATATATATATATATATATATATATATATATATATATATATATATATTGAAGAAGACCCTTGACACTTGTTTATCTTAGCTCAAGTTTGAGTGGTCTTATGAACTCCGTTGATTTTGAATTTCAATGTTAGTCCTCTTTCTCTAATATGCGCGATTTCAGGTTAAAGAATGGTATTTTCTGAGTTTTTTAGATATTTATAAAACTTGGTTTGGAAGTTTCTTTCAGTGTGGCGTATAAAGCGTTCACAGTATTTTTCATAATTCAACGTAAGCACTGTTAACTCAATAATAGAATATGATTTCGAGGGTTTATTGAGTTAGAGTGAATAATTCAGTTCAATCTTCTTTAATAATTTGCTTCTTTTAATATCACTCAATATTTCTTCGAGATATTTTTAACCCCTTCTTGTAAAAAATTTCGAAAAAACAAAAAATTATCGTGAATAATAATATAAGAGTCCGTTCAGCTGTTCAGTTGTTTTGAACATATACTTCGGAATTAATTCGAATTCAACACTCCAATGTACATACAGAATTTTCGAACAGTTGGAGTTCACCACGCAGCCCATTGATGATGGATAATTTAATGGACTAGCTTGAGACTGTCCTAGAGTTTAGAGTTTGAAAATATATATCATTTTCTGTTATGAATATGTGGATAATATGATTACTGGATTTGGTGGGAGGAAACGTCGAATCAAGCAAAAAGTATCTTAATTCTCTATACGAGTACCAAAGAAGAAGACTCTGAGTTCAGGTGAATCGAAGTAAAATTGAAATTTTTTGAGGTTTGCTCAACTGAACATATGAATAATCTACAAACTTTCAGCAGGATTCAGTATATTTACTGCGAAGTGATTGGGTTAAAACACATTTAATTTTTTGCTTCACTGAGAGTGACTAAAACAGAGAGAAATTCATGAATTTTATTAATTCTCGAACTGAGAAAACGATTTCTGACCACAGGATTCAATCAAAACAGAATTTGATATCAGAGCGTAAATTAATTTCAGTGGTTTATTTTGAGCTCATTCTAGAATTACAAATCCGTTAACCATATTCGAAAATTCATATAAATTAAAGTATTTGGGAACATCGACAGTGAATTCACTTCATTTGGTAATGAAGTTCAGTCAATTCCGATACAAAAAACGAATGTTCAGTTTTAATTTCCAAATAACGTGATAATCTCCCTGATTGGATATCAGTTGGTGAGCATGGATAAATGAAATTTTCATCGCAACATACATCAAGTTTCAATGAGGACTATCGCGTATGATTTCACCGCTAGAGGCGCTGGTATAGCGTGAGGTCTAAGAAATGACAGCAATAAAATATTACTACTCTGAATTTTCGCTTAGTTAGCTTTTAATGCAAGTTTATTATTTTATTCAGTAATCAATATTTTGAATTGTTTCAATAATCGTTAAAAGTAAAAATAAAAAATACGGATCGATGAATGTCAATGCATTAAAAGCGGAATAGCCAGAAATAGTGGTGGGATAAACAAAGTATATCTACTACCTTTTGTTGATTAGTAAATAAAGACAATATTATTGATTTTTTTTTAATTTTTATTCAGCAAATGTCTAAATTGAGTATATAATGGTTATTTACATAAAAATATTATTCCTGAAATTAGCAAGCATGAAGCACACAAATATTATTCTTTCCTGGAAGTGGTACCAAATTAGATCCTAATGTATTACTTAGATTCTAAGTCTTAGAATCTTAAATGTCTTCCCTCAGTCTATAACATGCTGAACATTTGAATGGATTCGCCGAAAAACGTTTTAAGAGATTTTGGTAAAATAACATTTTTAAGACCATTTCCTACGCTGGGATATATTTTACTACAAAATTGTAGTGTTGAAACATAGAACGATTTTCTGAACTGATATGGTTCTCACTGATTACATTCTTCTTTCAGGAACTGTAGCATGTTTACAGTAACATCCATATGAGAAACTAGATTCTGTATATTAAAACCACGATCACAAAGAATGATGCCACCTTTTTGAAAAAGATAATACTTCATTTTTCAAATAATTATCTGTCACTGATAGATATAAATGCTTCTGATATAAAGGTTACACTTCTAGAGTTTGAAATTCCTACCAATACTTTCAGTGTATTTGTCGATTTTATAGTTTGAATATGTAGCTTACTGTGAAACTGGATTTAGTAGTTTTTGAATTGTTGTTTCTGTTCAATCTATAATAAGAGTGCAGGTGTTAGTCTTATCACAAAACATTAACTTTCATCGATCACTTTTTTTGGAGCGCATATATTCTTCAACTTGCAATTTGTATTTCAACATATTTAATCCATTGTTGGCTGCAATAATGAAGAGTATTTTAGATTGCTTACATCATCCCAAAAAAGGTTAGAAACAAACAAAAATAGTTATAATTGTTATAACCAATATAAAATTGTACGTGATTACGCTTATCTTTGCGATATAACACTACAAACTACAAATGTATAAAGAGCATTGTACTGATACTTTCTCATTTGAGGTATCAATGACTATTTCGTCACTATAAATTCTTTTTGAGATATGGAGATTTTTATGTAGTGGCTTCTCTAGCTAACGCCTAATCGTCAGCATTGAAATGTTTTTTTAAAAACACATGAATTGTCCTTACGAATCGAAACTAACCACTGTTTCAAGAGAGTTTCTCTTCAGAAATTCATGCCCCCTTTCTCTTTTGAACAGAAAAGGACTGCACAACACCAGGTCACTAATGATATTTTATATAATTGTATTTTTACAATGAAAGGAAAGCACGCATTCAAAGCGATTCCAAAGTAAATAGCACTAATATTATTGACAGTTACACTCCTAGACCTCAGGCGCTAGCGGCGCCAACTGATGAGACAAAATACGGCAGTCCCCATTCGAGATCAATGATTAATTTCAGCGTATTATCTATACAATCTTATAATTTTGAACCGTTTTGTAGATAGACTGAAGAGTGTCAACAATTCAGCTGCTTTCAGTAAACAATTTTATCCATAGAATTACAATACTTAAGGAATTAATTCAAAAGTCAAATACAGTCTCAGGAATTCAGAACATACATGTAACGAAAATATGTAAATTGTGTCCGTTAGCGGTTTCATCAAAATGGAGCATTCCTAATGTTCATTGGAAACATATTATATAATGTGCAAAACTCCGAAATCAAAATGATGATGGATTTATATTTCAGTAATCTTAAAATCATGTACTTTTATGTACCAATAGTCCTTTCCATTGGACTAGTATGTCACCCAGAAAATAATCATTTAACAATTAATTATTCAAATCAGAGACCAATGGTGCCCATGATTCCACCGAGGTTCGAACCCGAACCCTACCCACCATAGCGATTTCCCGAACCTATGGCCACGGAGGACATGATACTTCAATTTGGCCCACAGAAGTTATCTGAAACTCTGCTCTATATCCTCATAAAATGTATCACTGATTAATATTATCTATAGTCTTTCGTTGGATGAAATTTCTGAACGTTGCTTCAACTTAAAGGCAGTTCAAGATGTCGCAACGTCGTCTATTAATCGAATTTCTGAAACACCTCCAACGACCATCTAAATTGGTATAAGGTTAATTCATATTTGGACTACTCATTCAATTTTCGATATTGTTTCAAGGAGAAATTTGAATTTCAGAAATTTGGATTCAAGTTTATAAACAAGTCCGACAACCGATGAAACCATATTGGCCATTCCCTTCAACGAATGTGTTCGTTCTGCCATATTGGTAGATAGAAAAAAACAGATTTGTGGTTTTAGAATATGGTTAACATATCGCATAATCTAAATTTTTATATAATCGACCAGATTCCTTCTATAAAAATCATTGGCATGAGTATACATGTTCGCAGACATTTGATTTAATTTCAAATGAAGATAGATGATACAAAGATGTTTATCAGTCTTTTGGGGTACTTTTTTATATTGTGTAAGATAAGACATTTTTCGAAATTGATAATAATACGTTCTTGCTTACGTTCGAATCATTAAGGTACTCTTCTACCGTATCCTATGTCTTTTCTTAAACAAAAAATCATTCAGTGATTTCAAATTAGGTAATACTAATACTAATACTAATAAAGTGAGAACTAATATTCTTTTGTTTCATGTTTGGGGATGAATAGAATTTTCTTTGTTCTTTGTTGAAAATTCGTGATTAAAATTCATTTAACGAATTTATTTTCATTTTCTTTCACATAAAAAGATAATCTGAGAATAAACAAACAAGGCAGATTGGGAAGATTATATTCAATAAAGATGGACTGATAAAAAGTTCATTGATGAATTTTAACAAGGCTATAGTATCTATTTATTTAACATACACTGTTTCACAGAGCAGGTCCTAATTACAAAACAGAAAAGACAAGAGGTACTAAAAACAAGATTGGTACTACAAAAGTTTAAAAGTTTCAACTTTGTTCTTTCAAATTTTAGAGTTAAATTTTGAAAGAAAGCGTTTGTGATATGAAATAATACTAATAAAATGAAGTATAATCATAGGAATGAAAAACACTTAAATCCTGACGAAACCTATACATACATATAAAGATAAACTCACACATGCGTATTCAGTCACACATTAACACAAAAAAGTATATGCGTAAATATGAATCCTGTACGTGAATACACATAAATGATTGTTCTAGCAGAGATTATGAATATCAAGGAAACTTGCCTTAATATCAGTAACAGAATAGTTGAAAATATCCACCTTGGTTCCCAAAATCTTACATTGTTCACACATCGTGTGCAATGGACAAAAATTTTGGAACATTCGTTCTAACTGCTGGAAGGTAGAACGTAAATTTGCTTTTAGAAAAAACTATTGGAACCAAGAAGTTAAGCTTCTGCAATAATTCTTGACATTTCACAATATTGCTAATTGTTTCATGCAGGAAGATTATTGCATGGCATTTCCTTCGCGCACTGAGTGTGTCCACATTATGTCGATTGTAAGTGTTTCATGTTGTACGCATGTAGGTGGATATATTCAATCAATTCTGAAGCTAAAAAGTTTCAGGAACTTTCGTTGAATGGACTTCAATTGATCAACAAAAAACTGATAACCAGGATTCCAGTCTGTTGATCCGTATTCAAGTTTAGATCTTACGAAAGCACAATACAAGGTTTTCTGAGTTGATATAATGCTTAAGTCCCTACCAATGCGAATAATGAAACCATGAACTCTACAGGCAGTGGTTACTGTAGCATTGATATGTAGCACCAAAATAAGTTGAGAATCGAAGGTTACGCCAAAGTCAATAAATATTTCAGGTCTTCCCAAAATATTATTACCAATTTCGTAGTTCAAATTTATCAAATTATATTTTATGCAGAACGATATAACATGACATTTGGAGATGTTGAGGGTTACTTTGCTGAGATCATACCAATTTTCAGCATTACGCAAGTTTCTGGCAATGCGTTCACAGTCACCAGTGCTGGAAACAAAATGCAAAATAATGAAGTTATCAGCGAACAACAAATCTTCAACATCTATGACATCGATTATATCATTTATGATTTTAGTCTGTTTGCGATTGTCAATACCCTCAGCAATGTACTGAGTGATACATGTTTGATTAGTAGGTTATTGTTGTACCCTTCATAAAATCATGATGGAGTGATGAAATTATGGGATTAACATAATACGAAATTTTTTCACCATATAGGTACATGAGATCAAAAAGATTCACCCAATTGCTTATTCGTTTCTTCAATGTGATCGTATTGTGTTAATATATGACATGGACATTTGTGCATGGACGTTGGTGGATGCACAAATGAGTTTCAGAGTTTAATGTGAACGTGTATGATGTGATGCCTCCATTATCCTTCAAGGGATAAATGTTAGAGAAATATTGAAATCAATGCCACACCTGATGTAAGTGCGAGACATATGTTTCGTTCTGCAAGGAACTCAGTCGCACCACGTCCATCGAAGTGAGGACACGATTTCAATCCCCAAGCATCTTCTTATGACTCCAAGTGGATTACTTGTAGTGTAATGAATACTCCACAATTCCATCTATAGGAATAAGTAGAAAACATCTCTTAGATTACATACACACCAAGTATCGAACGTTCACATGTCTTCGATACCCGTACGTATCTTCTAAATTGCCATGTCTATTTGACAAATGTCATCATATGATGTTTTCAAATGTCAATAGGTTGCGTTACTAGTACGCTCGCGATTGTTTCCGTATTTCAGAGGTCGGAAAACATCGTTTTTCAAATTCTTGCTCATTTGAATATACCAGAATATTTGCATTCATAAAATTCAATCATCAATTTCTGTTAGAAATTTCGAACTAATTGGATATACAAAGATAAAACGTCAAAAAAAGGGTTTTACTCATCAGTGTAACTTAAGTTTTATTCAGGTTATTATCACCATCAATCTAGATTCAGTGAATCAGCGGTTTACCAAAAATTAATTCTCGTCAAACTAATTGGAATGGTTTCAGCTTTTCGAGTCTTATATGCATGAAAAATATGAATAAAAAAATTAGTAATTGTTTTTTTTGCAGAAACCTTCATAATTTTCGTTATGCCCTTCAGCATTTCAGTGATATTCCATATCGAAGGACATATACTTCAGTAGCGAATGATGACCTTATGATATGATTGAGAACTAGATGGCCAAATCGAATGATCATTCTGTGTCTTTAACATTGATACTGCAAATCAATAGAAATTACTCATCTGAAATTTTGACAAAGCAACAATATATACCGTAATGTTATCAAGAAAAAAATTTCTAAGATTTCATTAGGATTCATTTTCTCACATATTGAATGATTATAATGACGCGCGTTTCGATACCAAAATTTTCAATGTACGGAAAAATTTTAATTTTAAACTTTTTCAGTTTATAGTATATCAATAAAAATATCTATTGTGGAACATTACTCACGTTGCACATATTACTTTTCAGTCAATTTAATAATTAGTATGATATATAATTACTAAGAATGATGCTCACAAAAGGACTGAATTCAGTTTTGAATCTGATCTTCCATTCAGTCCTCGAACGAAAATATTGGTTAAATAACGGGTGTATTTTTTAGAGGTATAGAACTTTAAGTTGGCATTACTGTTGAAGATGGCGACCGATTCAACTGCTGAGGAGCGATTTATTCTCAGTTTGGTTTGGCAATTCATCATGAATGAACCCACGCCTGAACAACGCTTGCAAGTAGTGCAATTTTATTTCGAAAAAAATGGTTCTGTGCAGAATACGTATCGCGCACTACGTCCATTTTATCGTCGGCAAAATCGTCCATCAGAGCAGTTTATTCGATTAACTATCGAACGTTTTCGCACCACGTTGACTTTTATTGATAACTCGCATCCCCAGAGACGCCGTACGGTGCGTACAGAAGAAGCTACCCGAATGAGTTCATCCGCCATCGAGCACAGAAATGGGATCTGTGTCCATCCACTTTATGGAAGACTTTGCGGAGGGATCTTGGTTTTCGTGCATGAATTGAAGCCAAACGATCACCAAGCAAGGCGTACATTCATCGAATGGACTCAAAACGAGATTGCCGTTGTTCCCGATTTTCATAAGCGAATTTTGTTTAGCGATGCAGCGCACTTCTGGTTGAATGGCTACGTCAACAAACAAAACTGCCGCATTTGGAGTGAAGATAATCCTCAAGTGTATGTCAAAACACCGTAACATACATAAAAACTGACTGTTTGGTGCGCTTTATGGGCTGGTGGAATCATTGGTCCGTACTTCTTCAAAAATGATGATGACCAGAACGTTACACTCAATGGTGATCGGTATAGAGCCATGAATACTAACTTTTTCATTCCTGAATTGAACAATCATGATGTCCAAGAGCTGTGGTTCCAACAAGACGGTGCAACATGTCACACAGCTCGTGCCACAATCTATTTATTGAAAGACACGTTTGGTGACCGCCTAATTTCACGTTTTGGACCTGTGACTTGGCCTCCAAGATCTTGTGATTTAACACCGCTAGACTTTTTTCTGTGGGACTATGTAAAGTCATTGGTCTATGCGGATAAACTTCAAAAGCTTGACCATTTGGAAGACAATATTCGCCGTGTTATTGCCGACATACGGCCACAAATGTTGAAAAAAGTCATCAAAAATTGGAAGTCTAGATTGGACTACATCCGAGCCAGCCGTGGCGGTCATATGCCAGAAATCACATTTAAAATGTAATTCCACAAGATTATCTTTCGAATAAAAAAAATTCTTGTCAATTGAATGATAGATCGTTGTTTTATTGCAATTTAAAGTTCTATACCTCTAAAAAAAAACACCTTTTATTATATGCAATTCACAGTGATAATCCACGACATCAATTTACATATATATGGATATATATCTCGCAGATTCACGAAGCCTTCATAGTTAGTCAAAACTGAATATTGACTGAATTATTTCAAATGCCACAGAGAACTGTCCACACAAATATTTTCAACGAAAACACAAGCAGAAGTAACGTGTTTTGGCAGCACTGGTCGAGTCATACTTACCGGAATAAAATTCGATAAAAATTCACTTGATAACCAAGAAGCGTTTAAATTTAGGTTGCGCCATGTGTGCGCTGAAAATCGTAACGATATGAAGTGCGTATCCTTGTACCCATTTCCAACGTCTTTCATGAAATGTCAGTTCGTTAGTTTCGTTGAAGTGGTGAAATAAAAAACTAAAACTCCTGCACGTGGCTTTTATATCAGATCGAGAAAGAAATCGCAGGTAAAAATACCTATCGTTGCACTACAATTGGTTTCAGTAGAGCGTTCTATGTCCGAGCAAGATGCCAAGGCGATGGCGGTAGGAATTTCTTAGAAACATGACAGATTTAGACATTCCTCGCGCAAAAATTCTCAATGCCTTTCACATTCAGGTAAAAAATTATTATTCCTTCCAGATTATCGTCATATCAAATGATTTCTGTCGTGATAATCTATCCGATAACTACCTAAAATGAAACGTTAACTTACTTCATGGTTTTTTTGAAAAGGAAGCTATAAATTTTGATGGAATCAGATTCTAGATAGTAAGGAATCAAAAAGAAAATTTCAATAATTTTTCCATCGAAATTTCTTTTTACTGGAAGATGTACAATAACTCATTATCTATGCTTTTAAAATTAGAAATATTGACAAAAGCAGTTATTAACAATGTCTAATTGATTTATCTAATTTGGAATTAATGGAATTAAACTTTTGTCAAAAAAAAATGTAAACGCAATATGAGTATGGACGACATCATTCATTCACCTTTCATCAAGAAATAATGTTACAGAATTCTCAAATCGATGCCACATTTGATGAAAGCCATGGACATATTGCTCCGACAGAAGAAAATCATCAGTTTTATCATATCGATCAAGTGCGGCACAACTTCAACTTTTAATTACCTTTGTATGATTCCAAGGTGAACATCATCAAGTAAGAATACTTTCCGAATGTTTCTTTCAAGAATCATAGGTAAGTAATTGAAGATTATTGTCGTTGTCCCACAACGAACGTCGACGTGATGTGTTCATTGAAGGAAATGGTTTGTGTCAATGTTTAAAACATTCTTTAACATTACTCCTCGATTAATGATCTAGATATCATATCCCATATGATCATATAGATATTCTTCTATTTTCATTAGAAAAATCGAAATAATTCGAATGGAACCTTCAGAAAGCTCTCTGTACAAATGTTGTCAAAGAAGCCATAAGCAATCAAGTTTGGGAAGTGAATATTTAGTTCATTACCAGGAACATTGAACTCGTTAGAAAAATCATGCAGCGCTTTTTGATCCTAGTGTAGGAATAGAAAGTAAAATGTACCCAAACAATTCAGTTTCGATGGTCTTTTCAAATGCACTATTTCTTTAAAAGGAGGAATCAACACTCACTTGTACCCATTTGTCAAAGTCTATATATATATATATATATATATATATATATATATATATATATATATATATATATATATATATATATATATATATATATATATATATATATATATATATATATATATATATATATATATATATATATATATATATATATATATATATATATATATATATATATATATATATATATATATATATATATATATATATCATATATATATATATATATATATAGCTGCTTTCGAGTGTATGTTCCACTAGCTGGACTGGAGCGGAAAATGAATCAAGATAAATGCCCGCTACCTTAGCCACTGGAGGTTCGCTGACGATATAGTCCTGTTCTGCCACGATGCTACCGATCTTCAAGAGCGCATCAATGAACTGAACATCGCGAGAAAGGAAGTAGGTTTGGAAATGAACACGGCAGAAACGAAGATGAAGCTCAACCTTTTTTGCACCAGAGAGAAAATGGAGGTGGGCGCATCCCTGTTAGAAATAGCAATAGGTCTTACACATTAACTGTTCTCAGCTGCTTTGGAGTGTATGTTCCAGAGCTGGATTGGAGCGAAAAAGGAATCAAGATAAATGGCCGCTACCTTAGCCACTTGAGGTTCGCTGACGATATAGTCCTGTTCTTCCACGATGCTACCGATCTTCAAGAGCGCATCAATAAACTGAACATCGTGAGCAAGGAAATAGGGCTGGAAATAAACAGCGCAAAAACAAAAATGATGCTTAACCTCTTCTGCACCAGAGAGCGAATGGAGATGGACGGATATACTTTGGAAATAGCAGCGTCTTACCTGCCGTATGTCCTTATATGCATATGATATGCCGTTATCCTTAAAGAGCAAAGTGTTTGACCAATGCGTATTACTAGAGATGACCTTAGCGAGCGAAACATGGACCCTGAAATCTGCTCACATCTAGAAGCTTCGAACAACCGAGCGGAGTATAGAAAGATACATGATGGGCCTAACCATACAAGATACAATACGCTGCAGCTGGATAAGAGGTCAAACAATGGTGAAGAATGTCGTGGAGCGTGTGAAAAGTTCCAAATGCAAATAAGCAGGCCATCTACCCCGAACAAAAGATGAGCGTTGGTCAGCTGTGGTTGGTGATTGGGAGCCCAGAGAGACAGGGTAAGACCAAGAAAACGCCCTCACGATCGATGGGATAGGGAGCTTGTGGATTGGCTGTGCGTTACTTCGAAGAGAGTGACTGCCGATCTTATCAAAGACGGAGGGAGGCCTTCGTTCTACAGTGGACAGACAGAGGTTGATGATGATGATGATGATGATGATATGTAATATGTTCACACAAAAAATGCTATGTTATGGTATATTAAATCATATTAAAGACATAACTTGTTATTATAAGTCGAAAATATGTCATGTTGAATCATCTGTTTGAAGTTGTTGTGCAGTGAACAAAGTAGGAATACTTCTCGCAAGCGTACGTAATTTGTAATTAAGACTGGAGGGTTCCTTTACGTAATAGAGGAAATAATTTTTTTTCCATATTCATTGTTAACGAAGGCAAAAATACTTTTTAATGAATATGTTATGTTCTTTTTTATAACTCGCCGAAATGCCGTGAATTTTTGCTACTCGATTTTAAGAAATGATTCAAAAAATTAAGTTCGACAATTTCAGAGAATTCATAACAAGAAAGTGTGTATCTAAATAGAACTAAATTCGGAATTGATTTTGATTCATGAAGTAAAATAATGGCAAATCAAAAACAATGCTAGGGAAAAGAATGTTGCGGAGTTAGCAGTTCTGAATTTTCATACTATAAATGGTCGAAATTGTGTATCAACTTCCGATGCCAGTCGACGGCACATATTGGTTGAGAATTTCAGATAGACCGGATCAGTTGAAGAGCTTCAACGGACCCGGAGTCCGATATCAAGCTAGGTCAATATCACAGCAGCACGGGAAAGTGTTCTTAAAAATCGTGGAACATAAATTTGACGTTGTGGACGAACAACGTCCGCAATTCAAATTATAAAACACCCTGTATCAAGGTTTAGAAAATCCTCTCAAACCTAAACCAACTGGAACTAGGTCGAATGGATTCAGTATTCAGAAGTGGAAGCTGCTTCTTGAAACAAAATATCGTTCAGCGATAAACATTTTATCGAGTTATTGTGAAATCGAAATTAAACTGCATTCACGATATATCACTGTTTTTGCAAAATTCGGACAGAAGAATTCTTGAATTGAATATAAACTTAAATTGTATATAAACTTTAATTGAATAAACTTGAACCTATAATTTACACTTTATTCACTACATAGCATGACGCGTTTCGTCGTTACAAACAACTTTTTCAGATGCTTACAGAATAATCTTACAGCTTATGCTTACAGAATAATCAGAAATATTATTCTGTAAGCATCTGAAGAAGTCGTTTGTAACGACGAAACGCGTCATGCTATGTAGTAAATAAAGTGTAAATCATAAGTTCAAGTGTTTGAATTTATGTTTATATTCAATTATAATGGATTTACAGAATTCAATACAGAATTCAGAAGAATTCTTGAATTTTATTTTTTTGAAAGGAAAGCTCGTTAAGTGATCAGTTTCAATGAATTCTGATATTGCGAATTATATCATGGCCCTTCCTGTCGAAATCGAATGATTTTGATGCAGCCAGTATGTTTTTCAACAGAACTGCACCACATGCCAGAAAACACAACAAAAGTACACCAGAAGACGAGTGACAAGTTTAATTTCCTAGTTTTGTTAATAACCCATAAAAATAATTCCAAAAAGTTCATTAGTTGGAAATACTATTATCCAAACTATTCATCCAGAGATATAAACATTTTCCTTCAAGCAAATACTAGAAAAGTACCCTATCTAGTCAATCACTTCGTCATGAAATATCAACAATTTTCATTTACATGTAGAAAATTTGGAATCTCAACGATCTTTCCTAAACTTCTCCAATATAGAAAGGATGAAACATCGAGCTACAAATCTTGAATTATATTATTGTTTCATCTTTTCCTCTAATTTCGTATGAATGATTTGGGATTTTTATTAGGTCAGTATCAGTCAATGGTTCTAGATGCCGATACATCAAATCCATAATTAAAAACGGTATATTCAGTTGGACAAATAGACAGAAAAATCATTCAGCAAATTACATTTTCATCTTGTCTCTTCAAAAAAAAATATTCAATAACGATGACTGTTAATTCTTGTTCCATGTTATGCAATTCAATTTACCTGTTGATTGAAAATGTGCTCTAATAAAGGATTTGATGTTTCATAAATTCTGTTTTGATCATCATATAACATCAACAATCAAATTATTCATCAATTTGGCTAAGATGAAATTTCCAAGAACATATTATTCCTCGAAAATCTTCCCTGCATGTCTAAGAAACATTCTCAGTTCTCTGAGAATTCCTACCGCATTTCAAAAATGTTTCTTACCAACTAATTTATTCAAATAGTCATAGATACAATCACATAAATAAAAAATTATTGCGGAATATTATCATGCATTTTAATTCTGATGACTAACGTTTTTACATTTTCATCTGGAAAAAAATCAAAGAGAATTTCGCTCCCTAGTTGACAAAGACGTATGTTTTGCGTTTTTCACTCCGCTTTATTCATGATGTTGCGCAATACAATCTCTCGAGGACCTTTGGGAACTATCCGAGTTTTTGTGAAAATCAAAGGCCTAGAAGACTAGCTCCGCCGACGCAATGACGCTATTATGTTCATACATAAATAAAATAGTTCTCGTGATGATAGACTCTTTTTATATGAATATAAGTACTCATTTTTTTGTTCTCGGCTATATTCTGGAAAAATTTCAACTTGAAATAGAAAAGCTTCTCATTCTATTGATGTATAATGCACTGTTTCGGTGGGAAAAAGGCATATTCAAGCAAATAGTTCCTCTTCAAAATTCTGAACTATATATGGATGAATATTATTTAATGAATATCTAGACGATGATTCATCGACCAATAATGCATGTGAAGATGAAGACTTCAATAAGAGTCAGACTTATAGGAAGATTTTACTCTGAAAATATCAGGTGGTTTCGCTAATAAAGGAGAAATTCAAATTCAGGAAATTGATTTTTGTTTTCTACCTGCAGACAGAGTGCTAATATCTAACCGAGTAGAACATGAAAAATTTTATCGTTTGGTATCAATTCAGCATTGAAAAAGCGCAATAAAGTGGGTGGAAAACCACCCACTAACTGGCACACCAGCTTTTTCGAAAATTCATATATTAGGCAGACTTACTTCAGAAGCAAACGACAAATTCAACCGACAAATATAGTTATGCGGTAGCCGAATGCTTTCCATTTGGGGAGTTTGTTGTCGAAAACAAGAAAAGTCCGATGAATTTGTTCAATAATACATTGAAAAATATGAGACACATATAAAACACGTGCAGATTTGAGTTAGAATTTAAGAGCATATCAACATTCATAAAAATTATAAACAGCATAATAATTCCGAGTTAAAAAATACAAAGAGGTTAGCTTATGATAATTCAACATCGACCTTAGAAAAAAGGTCCAAAAGCTGTTGGAGGATAATGAATTTTGAGTTATGGTTATTCCCATGCAACTAGCAATATATCCCCAGAAATTTTCAATAATATTTTGGTTGAAATTGCTGAGAATATCGTGAAAACACTTCCTAATACATCAAACGACGCAATTTCAAACTTGAAAAAATTCCCTACTTCTCCAAGTTCATTTTTGTTGTTACCAACTACTCACCAAGAAGTGTCTCATGTTATAAATTCAATAAAAAATTCAAAATATTTTTAAACAAGTGAATTAAACTTTTATTTCATAAAAAACACTTGTGAAATAATTACTGAACCTTTGACACAACTCAATAATATTATATTCTCAACTGGAATATTTCCAAGTTGATTTAAATATCAAAAAATTATTCCAATTTTCAAAGGGCCGTAACCTTGTAGATAATTATCGTCCGATTTCAATCATATCTATATTCAGTAATATAATCGAAAAAATCATTGTGAAACGTATTATATCATACTATGAGACCAATAATTTTATTGAAAATTCACAATATGCTTTCAGAAAGGATCGCTCTACAAGGCTTGCACTTTTTGATGTCGTGGGTGGCATAGTTGTTGGCCTGAAGAAGCACAAACAAACTTCTCTAACGATGTGCAATTTTTAAACATTTTAAAAGCGTCAGAGTTATTCCTTTGAAGCTAATCGAATCTTATCTAACTGATAGGCACCATGAGAATCGTCTGTCTGAATTCAAGCTGGTAAAACATGGAGTCCCGCAAGGATCATTTCTGCGGCCACTGTTATTCATTATATATGTAAATGACCTACCCAACCTTATGGCTCCACTGAAAACAATATTATTCGCGAATGATACCACTTTTGATAGCAATCGTTCAGACTTGAAGATAAAAACCATGTACGTAAAAACTATATCTCAATTGTAGTTCACTGCCAACAAACTGGAGCAGGATGATGAAAAAACTCGAAATATAGTCTTTTCATCTAATTACTATGATAATACTGCGGACAAAAGTACTGTTTGGTGTAACAGTAAATAGCAAACTCACTATAACGATTATAACCACATTAAGAATTACATACTTCTCTTTATTCCATTCATTTTTGATTTACGGCGTTGTTCTGTGGGGAAATTGTGCCAATGCCTTGGTAGTTTTCAGGTTGCAAAAAAGGCAATGCGAATAATTTGGTTACTTGGATTCATGCAGACCCTTATCTATAAAATATAAAATAATGCCTTTGCCTACATTGTGGATATACAACGCTCTCTTAGAAATACATAGGGGTGTAGATACGTTGATCAAATAGCCTGATCTACATAATTACAATACAAAAGGCGCAAATAATATCCGAACAACTAAATTTCGTCTGAGTAAGTCAAAAAAAATTGATTGATTATAATTTATACAAAATCTTACCTTTCCATTTCAAACAGCCTTCTTTCAATAAATTCAAATTAAACATCAAAAAATATCTTCTGAGATTCTGCTTCTATTCTGTCAGCGGGTGTTCGGAGCACTCCAAAGCAAACTCTTCAATATCTAGTATTAAGTGTATCTTTACGTACTATTTTATATGATTCTCCAATTAATGTTAATTTTATTTTGTAGGGGTGGAAGAACGATTTGTCAATTTTCTACCATTTGTAAGAAGGACATTTTTTTCTCTACTGGGAGATTTCCTTTCTGGAAGTCGAATAAGTCGTCACAAGATCGCCATCGATGGAATTTGAACAATCTGAGAGATAATTCTGCTCTCAAGCTTCGAGAATCTGCTCCGTTAGTAATTGTAATTACAGTTCAATTATTCCTCCACCATATTGTCACCAGTTATAACTGTATGTTATGAATGTGAATGAGTAGAAACTTTTATCTCTATAAGAAACCGTCGTCCCTCAGCATTAATCAGGAGAAAAATTCGAGATCTAATACTGGACAGATATTTTTTTTGCCGTGTATTTTCAGTGATAATTCTTTTTTCTCAATTAAACAATTGTTAAACAAAGATTTACACATATATCAAAAAGAATATTGCATCACGTACGTTTCGATGAGATTCACCTTTTTCAAATGCTAATTCCAATGCTTTCTCAAATGCTAGCATTTGAAAAAGGTGAATCCCATCGAAACGTTCGTCATGCAGTACTCTTTTTAATATATGTGTTTATCTCTGTTTAAAATTGTTTTATTATGTTTATCGATTTACATCAAGTATCGGCCTCATCAAATATTAATCCTTATTTCTCCAGGATTGTCAACAGATATGAAGTTTTCAGATTTCACTTCTAGTTTATTGCTCCTAAGAGATCGAATAAGAGTAATAGTCTTCTCTTTAGCTTTCTGCAGTGATTTCTTGTTATGTACTATCCATTAGTACTGAAACGATTCGATAATTCTTTGAAAATTGGAAATCTTTTTCTGCTCTATCTGAATAAAATTCAATCTTTTTCAATTTGCAATTTGCTTTTCAATGCCGTTTAGACATTTTTGTGAACTTCAAACCATTCATGTGGATACAAGCTCATATTTTCAGAGTCCTCAAGCTAATATAATTCACTCAGTCACATCTTCTGCATGCGATATAAAAAGCCTTATGTCAACGTTACGATAATTTACCTAACCCAAACGCTCTGAAGAAGACGCTTGCAATTATATATAATTGAAAAATATCCCACAGAATTTCTCTTGTGCTATCTTCGGAGTAAAAGAGAAATCGTATTTCATCTACCTCTTGGAATGACGATTTCTCAAGTGCCTGAGCGTTAAAATGAATATTTTTTCTATTCACAGTTGAGCTTTTTATACTACAAATTGACGTTGACAATAAAAACGCATTTCATTGTTTCTTCAAGACGTTTTAACACAAATTATGACAAATTCGCTTGTTCGTAATGAACAAGCGAACGTGTATTTCCATCTGAATTTTTTCAAACCAATTAAATGTGATATTTGAAAGAGGGAACTTTTTAACGAAGAATCAGATATTGAATTTTGTTTCACTTCATGAAACTTCTTACCTCAATTTGTTCAAACCAATTTCCATTTGTATCCGAGATACGCTGTTATGAATACAATTTTCTATTCGAAACTGCAGTGTTTCTCATACACTTCTTCATACTGAAAGCAACTAAATAACAAAATATCTGATGAACACTTCTGTGAACCCGATAAACTTATGCAATTTACTGAAACCATTTTGCATACTAAATCTCTATGAACTGTCGACAACTCAAAGAAATCTCGTTACACATTTGGCGATGTCTTTTCATTTTACGCGAAAAAACGAGGAAATTCAGAACTTTCCGATTGGCTCGCTGCCAGCAGCAGAGTAGAGCTACACACGTCGCTTTATGTGTCATAACATTGCCAAGTATTTGACCTTAATCGATTGTTTCTGCATCTTATTTCCGGGTTTTGATGTGATTTTTCGGGAAAGATATCGAATCCTTGTAAATACCTTTAAATAACTTATAGCAACCATTCACTGAAATATTGAAGTTTATAGTGAAAACGTGAACCTAAAAAAACCTTAAAGAAATTCAATTTAATATTTTGAACTTTCAATATCAAACCACACTCCAATAGTTACAAACAGAAAATTAAAATGATAATAATAATGATATTTATTTAGCAATAGCTATTACAAACTCATGTATACATTTAGGTTCAAAATATATTATTTACAATTATATGTTGAAAACGAACATAGCTAATTTACGCTTGAATACTTTGAGTTCACTAGTTGTTTTAATGCAGCTAGGTTATTTATTAAATGCGTTCAATCCTCCATAAAATATACTATTCCTTTGTTTGGAAAGCTAACATGCATGTAGAAATTGTGAGCATTTCTTGTATTATAACTGTGGACATCACTGACACCTGTTACATTTTTTATTGCTCTATATGGGAAAAATTTGTGTTTAACTTTGAATTTGAATATATATGTAGCAAAACGTATTCTCTGTTTGACTGACATTAGTTCTCAACAATTGAGCATGCTTTGGATTGGAGTATACCTATTACATTTCAAAATAGCATCTATTCTGTAGGTTTTGTAACTGTTGAGTTTTTTCTTTACTCAATCCCAATGACAGAGTGGAATAATATTCGAAGTGTGGCATCATTCTTGACTTGAAGAGCAATACTTCATATGTGTCGTCAAATTTTTTTCAATTCTTTTGAGAAAGTTGATTTTCTTGGAGATTTTGGACGATACGAAGTCAACATGATCATTGAAACTCAATTTCTCATCTAACATAACGCCTGAGTATTTAACAAGTTTCACCAATTCAATGTTTTGGTTTGCAATTTTCATACTTTTATTCAGGTTATTAATTACCTCAAGAATTGTACTTGTTCCAAAAACTATAAATTTAGATTATGTTTCATTCAGCGACAAATCATTATCGCTTAGCCATTCATTTATTGATGCCATGTCTCTATTTATCCATTCTGTCATAGTCTGAATATTTTTACCAATAACATCATTGTATTATCTGCGAACAATCGTATAGAGCATTTTTTCACATGCAAAAAGATATCATTAATGTAAAAGGAGAATAGCAGTGGACCTAAGACCGTATTCTCTGTACGCCAAAATCAACTTCAATGCTGTCCGAAAGAACTTAACTTCTAGAAATCGCTTATGTACCTACATAAGAATTGAACCATTTGTTTACTGAAAGAGGTCTTCTCAAAAGGTGAATTTCGAATTTTCGAGGGCTGTGCATATTCGAATATCGAAATTAATTTCGTTATGTGGCTACACATACGTTTCTCATATGTTCATATTATCAGCCTTTTTGGATTTGTAGTTTTTGACAAGTTGGAAGGTCGAAAGCGAAAGGAAATATTAAGACCTTTCAAATGTCAGAAGAGCCAAGACCGAAAGAAGATTTATATATGTATATATAAATCACACTAATAAGAATCACCTGGGTTACCATGAGTTTTTGAGAGGTTTCCTCATGGTGAAGAAGACTGAAACTTCCGAAGCGAATGCTAAGCCAGATATAATTCTCTGATACTTAAAATCAACATGTGAAAATATAAAAAAACTAATTTGATTTTTTTTAAATAAGTTTGACATTTTGATATCTATGGTAATTCATAAAATTCAACCTTTAATTAGTTTTGACAAAATTGTGATATACAACAAAACGTTAACGAAAATTAAGATTTTCATATTAAAATAAGCCTATTATTGCTAAAAGCATTCAAAATAAACTATCTTAAACAGGCAATAAATCAATTTTAAATATATATATATATATATATATATATATATATATATATATATATATATATATATATATATATATATATATATATATATATATATATATATATATATATATATATATATATATATATATATATATATATATATATATATATATATATATATATATATATATATATATATATATATATATATATATATATATATATATATATATATATATATATATATATATATATATATATATATATATATATATATATATATATATATATATATATATATATATATATATATATATATAAGGAAATGAAATTTTTTTGTGCTTATGGCACTAAATGAAATATTTAAGAAAATGAACACTAGAACATTAATTCGAAAAATTGAAATTAATCAAGTAGATACCTACGGGTATAGAAGATATGTGAAATTTCGATGCTTGGTGTCTCTGTATTCTGAGAGAGATGTTTTCTACTGATTTCTATGGATGGAATTGTAGAGTATTCTTTACTCTACGATCTTTCACTTGAAGTCACAAGAAGATGCTTGGAGGTTGAAATCGTTGCCTCACTTCGATGGACGTGGTGCGACTGACGAGTTCCTTGCAGAACGAAACATATATGTCTCGCACTTCCATCAGGTGTGGCATCGATTTCAATATTTCTCTAACATTTATCCACATGGAGACATCACATCGTACACGTTCACATATCTAGCTCTACTATAACATTCTCTTGATTAATTTCAATTTTTCAAATTAATGTTCTAGTGTTCATTTTCTTATATATATATTTATATATATATATATATATATATATATATATATATATATATATATATATATATATATATATACATATATATATATCAGTGACTGTAAAACAGAAACATTCTCACCTCGTGGAACAACGCGTCCATGATTTTGCTCTATAAGAAAGGGGATGCGGAGGACCTGAGGAACTTCAGACCGATAAGTTTACTGCCCACAGCATATAAGATCTTGATGAAGATAATTATATAATTAATTTTCCCGATAACCGCTTATCGGGACAACTGGACTCATACCAGCCAATAGAACTGGCAGGCTTCAGGAAATCATAAAGTACAATAGATCATATTTTCACCATCCGCGAAGTGATATCAAGATGCAACCAATAACAATTCCTCTATATATGGTATTTATTGACTCTAAGAAGGCATTTGGCCTGCTTAGAAAATTTAGCAGCAACCACCTCATTACTACGGTTAAGAATACCATCTTGCTATACCGAGCTGATCCACAATATGTACCAATATGCCACAGCAACGTAAGTCACCAGCGATGACCTACACCAACGAAACTTGGACTCGCAATCTGCTCACATCCAGAAGCTTCGAAGAACCCAGTGGAGTACAGAAAATTACATGATACAGATACAACGTATTCTATACGAGATAGATTGCGCTGCAGCTGAATAAGAGGTCAAACAAAGGTGGAGGATGTCGCGGAGTGTGTAAAAAGGTCAAAGTGGAAATGGGCAGGCCATCTAGCCTGAACAAGAGATGAGCGTTGGTCAGCTGTGGTTGGTGATTGGGAGCCCAGAGACAGGGTAAGACCAAGAAAGCGCCCTCACGATTGATGGGATAAGGAGCATGTGAATTGGCTGGGCGTTGCCTGGAAGAGAGAGACTGCCGATAGGAAATCTTGGCAAAGACAGGGGGAGGCCTTCATTCTGCAGTGGAAGGCCAGAGGTTGATGATGATGATGATATTGATATATATATATATATATATATATATATATATATATATATATATATATATATATATATATATATATAAGGGTATGATGCAAATGTAGAGGAAGCATTCATCATTATAGAAACTCACTGAAAAAAACCAATTTTGGTATAATTGCAATTGAATCATGTGTCATTGATTTCAACGATTTCTCAACGGCCTACGAATACACTTTTTTTCAAAAGCTTCGAATGTAATGCGCTGTTGCATTCATGTTTCGCTGATCAATTCGATATCCCGACCAATAAACCTATTCTTTTCGTACTATTCTATTAGTTACTATACCGTTCTTTGATTTTTTCTCCAGGGCTAAATTATGGTGAATTCCTAGTATCGTCAAAAAATATTTTGTCATGTATTACCTGAGGTGAAGCCCTCAGCCTGACTGATATTCACCAAATTTCCATTGAAATTTTTTTCAGATAGGTCTCGCTTATCTCTTGGTGAAACAATATTTTTAAAACAATAAATTAAAAATTAACACAGTTGGCTCAAGTTTCAATAAATATATTGAAACCTCTACATATTTTTCGGGTGGTTAACTCATTATCAATAGGATTCTATATTACTGAAGTATAGATGAAACATCGTATAGTCTTGATAATGGGTTAACCACCCGAAACATATGTAGAGTTTTAAATATATTTAGTGAAAATGATCAGTATATTTGATTCGTCTTCTAATCGTGGCATTTGTGGCATTAAATTGTCTGCATATGAGTCTTATATATTTATTTTTGCTTATGTAGGTATACGTGTAGATCACATAAAGTAGCTTCTGCATAAACTATTGAATGGTATGATTTTGGCTCGTGAAGGGGTCAAGAATTGGTTAAAAAATCTTACTTTTTTACTTTACTGAAGATCCAGGTTCATGCCACAAGAGTGAATAGCCTAGGTCAATGCTTGAATTAGCATACAATGCAAGAATTATACATACGACAATGCCATTGAAAATGAACCACTCGGGTCTGTGCCACTGAGAGAAACTGCGGATATGCGGACGATATCATAATTCATGAATAACGGCATACATATGCGTTTCCACAAAAATGTTAATATCTCATCCACAGCCCATTCAATGTCATATTAAGACTAACGAGTTACGAGTATCACTACAGAAACTTTTTAAAAAAGGGTTACTTCAACATTTCATATTTACCGCTCAAATAACTACGGCATCAAATAGGTTCACACGACATTTTCTCACTAAAGTATTCTTCCGAAGAAGATTACAAAAAATGTCGATAAAATTCAAAAGAATGATTTGAATAACGGATAAAATCATAATTCTTAAGACTCAAAATGACTAGTTTCGTCGGTATAACCGACTTCTTCAGACGTATTTAACTGCTAAACACTATGACAATAAAAGTGCACTTATATCAAATCCAAGTGCTTGAGTTATGCTATAGTTATAATGGATTTGTAACAAGTTAATTCCAAAAATATTCAATCCAGAATATTTTTGATGAAGAAATTTCATATAGTGACCACTTCGAGCTCAAATCTTGTTTGAATATATTTTTCAAAGTTTGAGGAAAGGTCATTTTTGATACTTCACGTTTTAGGTCGAATAATACATTGAATAGGTTCAAGTGATAGTTTTGCATTAAATAGAACAGTATTCCTTCAAAGAATGTTCGAATAAACATTCAAACATAAATTTGAAATAGCCTATGATCGATAAAATCATAATTCTGAATGTCAGAATATTTATGACCAGGAAATTTTCAATATTGGCTATTTCAATCCCAAATTTCGATTGAAAGTTTCATGTTTGTAGGACAATAAAGTCAAATTTTTCTTCAACTACGTTCTGCTCCATCACTGGTCAGAAAGTTTTGATTCATATACTGAGAATCCACATAATTTCAAAGCATTAATGAGTCACGAAATCATAGAGCTCTTTTATTGCCATGTTTCTATTGATTTCAGATTAGTTCATATGCTTCCATATACCGATGAAAACATATAATAATGAAAGTAAATTTTAGACCAATAGACCTAGTAGGGGTCACTGCACTCCTTGCGAACGATTTCAATGTTTTTAACCATTCGTTACTACCTATTTAAATATCCATTAAGTTTTTTCGAAATGAACGTATTCAGTAGGATATAATATCATAAAGGAGTTCATAATTCTTAATACTTAAATTTTTTGTTATAGAAAGGTGGAAAAGTGTAGTAGAAAGAGTCGATCATATGTTGCGAGTATTCTTTATGATGAATCAGAAATGAAAATATTGAAATATTCAAATTAAACAATTGGCTCAATCCCATCAAAATGATTGAATTTATGCGACATACATCCTTCACTCATTTTTAAGTATTGACACAACTTGTTTATCAATTTTCCATCAAATGAATATTTGTATAACGATAAGTTATTCAAAAGCTATATAATTTTTCTCGTATTTTTTCAACATAGGATTCGGTATCTCTTTTTAAAGCATCAGAATATATTCTTAATTCTCGATTTCGTCTCACGTATTATTTATTTTTCCTTGTTTACGTCTCAATTTATTTTAGTTAAGGTACCTGGATTCGAAGATGAATATGACAATTAGAAAAATGTACAACAAAGAATCCTTGGATTCTCTTATCTTCGAAATAACTCATCTAATCCCAAAAAAGTGCAAATGCACTACTGTCTTCTAATGTTATTTGTATCTGGAAATTTGTGATCATGTTAGCAGGGCAATCTTACATTATTTGATAAATATCCAGATTTCAAAAATATTGACTGGAAGATATATATTATTCAAAACTATCGTAAAAGAAGAAAGTCTGGAGACGAAAAATTCAGAAATTAACATATTCCATTTTTTCCAAAATTATGTAGGTGTTCGATTCTTCAATGAAAAAAATGAAACATTGAAACTCGAAAGCGCGTTTTCATCAAAAAAATTTGTTTTTCAATTTACACGTAAAATTTGACAAAAAAAAACGTTTTTTTTGTCAACGTTTGGAAATCACACATTTTCGAGCCTTAGATTCGGGCATCAGATTATCTGCCCCTTTTTTGCATCTATGATAATTTTCAAGGTCATTCTTACGATGTCAGATCACCGTGTATTCGTATCTACAAATATGTGAGTGTGTTAATGGTATATCGAAATAATCAGAGTAGCTACTGATACAAAAGTACAGTTCATGTTTCTGTCTGTCAAAGGAAGTATCATCCAAGTGGACAGTTCACTGAAGTACACGTATCAGATACGAATCAATTCAGTTATAGTCGTCTCCATAGTCTAGTGGTGGGAGTGAAGGTGCTTCACTAGAGGGATCTGAGTTTAAATCACGGCTAAAGCATAGACGTTCGTGTATATAATTGGGTTTAGTAGTTATTAATTTAATAATAACCTATGAAGGGTCCACTGCAATAATGATGAAAGTCCAAAAATATTAAAACCTTACTGACTAATGTCAATCGGCCGACTGAAATAAGTAAATGGTTATTTGATTCACAAACTCAGTAATATCGCTTGCAGTCTTGCAATATGTTTTTAATATTAGGCTACACAACTGCATCAATGAAGCACTGCAAATATTGAATGCTGTTGATTCATCTGGTATGATCAAGTTTACAATGGAAGAGGAAACCGACTGTTCTGTCCCATTCATGGACATGAAAGTCATAAGAGAGGGCCAGACTGTATTCACTGATATTTATAGAAAACCCATGGCCTCTTCCAGATATATTCATTACTTGTCATACCACCCATTCAGGGTAAAAATCAACTTAATTTTAAATTTAAAAACAAGAATAAATAAACTTTCGGATATCAGATTCAGAGATGACAATATGAGGACATTATATAACATCTTGAAGGGAAACGGATACCCTGACCCTTTGCTAAAAAAGCTCCTCTTCAACACACCGGATCGTGATGTAGACACTAACCATGTAAGGGATGACGGACTTTCCACAGATCGATTTAGTTACGTTACATTACCCTATATCAATAATTTAACATCCAGAATAACCTCAGTATTACCAATGGATCGCATTAGAATTGCTACAAGGAACGTAAAAAAGGTCGGAAAACTTTTTTCAAGATTGAAGGACAACACACCTATCCTCAATCAAAGTCAAGTAGTTTATGAGATTCCCTGCTGTGATTGTGAGCTTGTGTATGTGGGCCAAACAACAACAACCCTATCACAGAGGATCACTTTACATAGGAGTAATATTAGGACAAGCAAGCAAAATTGTGCTCTGACTAAGCATTGTCTGGACAACGGACATCACCCTGATTACAATTCAGTGAAAATATTGGATAAAGAGAATAATACCAAGAGAAGACTGTTTCTGGAGATGGTGCGGATATACCAGAATAAGAACAGCATGAACTCTCGTAGAGACATTGACGGTCTGAGTTCGATATTTTCCTACTTAATTGACTACGATGCCAAAACACATAACAGTTGTCCCAGTCTGAATACTGTCAGTGTCAGTAGTTAAACATGTCACTCGGTTTGATTTGTTGTGTTTGTGGATGTGTGTGTGGGTTGGTAGTTCTAGATACAAAGAAAAGAGTACACTTATTTCAACCTGAAGACTATCCCAAATATATATTTTTTATATATATTATATATATATATATATATATATATATATATATATATATATATATATATATATATATATATATATATATATATATATATATATATATATATATATATATATATATATATATATATATATATATATATATATATATATATATATATATATATATATATATATCACAGGTCATTCAATACTAGTAAATACTGAGACTCTTAATCGAAATATTTCAAATAAAACTCTCAGGGAGCATGACAACATTTGTGCAGACAGCTCCCTGAGATTTTTATTTGAAATATTTCGATTAAGAGTCTCAGTATTTACTATATATATATATATATATATATATATATATATATATATATATATATATATATATATATATATATATATATATATATATATATATATATATATATATATATATATATATATATATATATATATATATATATATATATATATATATATATAGAGAGAGAGAGAGAGAGAAGGAGAGAGTACTAAGACTCTTACTTAATCGAAATATTTCAAATGAAACTCCCAGGAAAGATTTACACAATTAACAGCATCGGGAGTAGAGGCAATAGAATGAAATACAAGCAGAAAATGAAATATTATTGTGGAGATCACCTGAATTTCAATGCACTTAGGCTGCTAGAAATTATTATAAATGAGAAATATGAAATAATCTCTTGTAAAAACAAATTATGGAATTATCAGAAGAAATAAACAAAAATATCAAGTGTCTCAGTATTTACCTACTAATACGAATGATTTGTGAATCTTGAAGCTATATATATATATATATATTTATATATTTATTCATTTATTTCTTCGAGGGGTAGAAAACATTGAAGCCATTGTTTTAACGATTATAATTCTGAAATCTCATTTCTCATTTCAAGATTTCAGAAACGCTATATGAATATAATGTGAATCCAAGAATGTTTTTAATGCACCTATTTCGATCTCTATCCTTGCCAAAATTTCCGGATTTTCGCGCCAAGCATAAAACCTCATTTGCAATTCGGATATATATTTCTCAGAAGCAGTGAACACCGTAATGTCATGATAAATTATACTTATCTCTTTTGATGTCGTTGTGAAAAATAAATGGCTGCAAACCAATTCATGAGAAAGATTTTTTTGCATTTGATTGCACGAATTTATAACGTATAGCATCGCTTTATTGTATTGTTGAAAGTCATATCACGAAAATAGGATAACGATAAGACCCGTATAATGGGATAAAGTAATATATTCAAAAATCCTGATGTTATTGATACTGATTAATTTTTGCATTTCATGAAATATATGTTCATGGGAAGAAATTCGTAATACGTTGATTTGGTTAATAGAATTTTTTCTCTGGTAATCACAACAAGAAATTTGAATTTTCATTCAAATTGAAGGAAAGATTCCAGAGGTATATCCGAATGGAGATTTTCAACGATTCTCCCTTTAAATTCGTATTTGAATGAATAAACAATCTGCTAACAAGCATCCCTGAATGCATCAGAATATTATGAATTTCATCAATATAACACTCATGATTTAATCTGTAAAATAAAGATAATTGAAGAAACAGTTTTCTATAATGAATTTTTATAACATGTTTGCTACCAGTTCTAGGTTTTCGTCCATTTTCAGCAGGATTCAATGAATCGCTCTCAAAGAAAGAATACATTCTGAAAATAGAGCTGTCTCAACGGAAACATAAAACTGCATACAAAGCGTATAGTTTGACCTTTCATAACCTCAGTTATGGCGCCCTAAGTATTCTTCGTTTTCGATGAAAACGAAGTTATGTCAGTCTGTTGATTCAGACGGTGGCTTGGCTTGTTACCAGACTCTGACTCATACGTCTCGAAGCTTTCCACATAATTCGACAGAAAAGAATTTTGACAGACATGCCGAATTTTTTCGCACGCAAATTGATGATGGATAGGCTACTTTATCCATTGATATACAACATTAAGTGTTTCTCGTACTCTAAAATAACCTTATCAACCATTTGAAAACGTCACATGTGTTAAAAATAAACTGTTATGGCTTTCAATTCGAAAAAAATTAGTTCACTCTGTAATGAAATCCTACAAAAGGATTGAAGAAGAGACATGGATATTTATGTGTGTTTCTGATATGAATTTCAGTGGAGCTCATTCTGAAATAAAATTAAAGAACAGATATTACTCGAATGTCGAAGACTAAGCTGTTTACCTCAGAGCAAAACTGCTCAAGTGAGGTACAAAACACGTCCAAGAATTCGAATAACTATCACCAAAAGCTATACCAACAATATTTGATTTTATTTTGAGTCAAATAATTGGTAAAAGATGAAGTACGCGAAAATGTTTTCACTTCTTATTCTTCTGAACGGAACTTTGAAGCAAATTTGACCGAGCAATGCATCAGACAATCAATGAAATAATTCAAGCATTTACAGAAATGCCAAGTTATGATTTTTCTTGTAGATAAATATTGCATACCTAATTTAGTGCCAATAAATGTTGCCAATAAGTGCAAAATGATTGATGAAAATGAATAAGTGGTTGCCAAATATGGTTTCGCTAAATTATATTTCACAGATCCGGATGTACAAAATGGCAAAAGAAGGAAAAAGAATGAAATTGATATTTTATTATTCGGAGATTTATTTATTATTATTATTTTTATTATATTAGGAGAGATTAAATAAACTCGACTAACCCAGTCGATAATGACAATTGACTTATGGTTCAAAACACTTGATGTAGCGTTGTCATATATTCCATTGATATAATTCCAAACAGCTGCCGAGATGATACAAGAACTATTTTATTTCCTTGAAAGATACATAGAAACAAAACTAGTCGAAGACCAAAATGAAGAAACATGAAGATGGGTCTAGAAAGATGTCATGAGCAATATGGCAGTGCAATTTTTACAAAACCCAACATTCAAATTGTTTCAACAGCATTAACGGAAAATAAAAACATTGAAATCCTGAGTCTGGAACTGGATATATGCACTATCACTTCTATCTACAAACCACCCAATGCTGATTTCGAATTTGAAGAACCTGCTAATTTCCGAAGTAAAATTCAAAAGATAATAATTGCGATATGGCGATTTCAACTGCCATAGCACTAGCTGGTGTTATAACTTTACAGATAAATTTCGAGAAGATCTGGAGAGTTGGGCCGACCAAAATAACTTATATATTGTGCATGACCCAAAATTCCCTTATTCTTTTATAAGTGGGAGATGGAGAAAAGGAAAAAACCCTGATAATATTTTTGTTAGCCAAAGTCTTGCTCGCCAAACTTGCAAATATGTCAAGAAATCAATACTAAACACCCCACATAGAGTAATGTCGTGCCAGATCACACCCCTTGTTCCAATAAAGAAGCACGCTTTCAAGCGACGCTTTAATTTCATGAAGGCTGAATGGAAACACTTTGCAGAGGAATTCGATGCCAAATTTCAAGATTTAGAACCTGCTATTGAATCATATGAGTCCTTTATTGAAATCGTGAAGAACGTTTCTAGGCGTTCTATCCCTAGAGGAAGCAGGACAGAATTCGTTCCTGGACTTGACAAAGATTCAAAAGCTATGTTGCAGACATATCAAGATCTGTATAAAGATGATCCATTTTCAGAGGACAGTTTACGCACAAGCCTGGATATGAAGCAAAACAGCTGAAGAGCATGGATACTCGTAAAAAATTTGTGTAACGACCCCACAGAGCCTACAACAATCCAATTTAACATAACGGCCGACCAAATTGCTCACCAACTATTGGTCAACGGAAAAACTAAATTGAAAAAGAGAAGAATGAAAGTTGAACGAAACCTGAAATCACAGAAATAATATGTGTGAAGACATTTTCACAATGAATGAACTGAAAGCAGCCTTTATAGAAATGAAGCTCAACAAAGCAGCTGAAATTGACGATTTAAGAACCGAGCAAATCAAAAATTTTGGTCTAGTAACCTTGACATGGCCTCTATAACTCAAAATTCAGTATGTGCAAAGATTAAAAATACCAAAAATGTTTTGGAAGGCGCATGTTGTTTCGTTGCTCAAACCTGGTAAAGAGACAAACGATGTTGAAAACTTCCGACCTGCGTCTTCACTTTGTCACTTAAACTTCTCGAAAGTATGGTGCTCAATAGAATATCTGATCAGGTAGACAACACTCTTTCTGCCGATCAGGCTGGATTTAGACCGGGTAAATCCTGCTGCGGTCAAGTCAGTCCTCAACTTAAGCCAATATATAAAAGATGGAAACGAGGGAAATAAAATAATTCGAGTGGCTATGATCGATTTAAGTGCAGCTTATGATACGATAAACCACAATCATCTATTTTATAAAGTATATGAAATAACAAAGGATTACAGATTTACACGCTTTATGAAATATATTCTTTCAAACAGGTGGTTTTACGTCACTTTCCAAAATAAGAAAAACAGATGGAGAGCACAGAGAAATGGTTTGGCACAGGGCAGCGTCCTTGCCCCCTTGCTATACAATATCTATAGTAACGACCAACCTATGATCCCAGGAACTAGGCCGTTTCGTTATGCTAACGACACAGCAGTGGCAACGCAAGCGGACTCCTTTGAGGAGGTGGAACACACTCTTACAGTGGCCCTGAGCACATTATCAGTTTTTTTTTTCATCACAACTTTCTGCGGCCAAATTCCCAGAAGACACAGGTGTGTACTTTACATCTAAAGAACCACCAGGCAAGTCGCAAACTTAATGTTATATGGTAGGGCGAACAACTTGAACACTGTACTACACCAAAATATCTGGGTTGAAAACTCGACCGAACCCTATCTTATAAACAACATTGCCTGGATTCAAAGAATAAAGTAATGGCCAGAAATACTATCATCCGCAAACTAACTGGTTCAAACTGGGGTGCAGATCCAAGTGCACTTAGAACTTCCGCTTTGGGTTTATGTTTCTCTTCTGCTGAATACGCAGCACCCGTTTGGAAGAATTCCGCCCACTCAAAACAAGTTGATGTGGCCATAAATGAGTATGTACGCATTGTCACGGGATGTCTGAAACCTACTCCAGTGGCCAAATTGTACCCGATTGTGGGGATTGCACCTCTTTCTGTCCAACGCCAGACAGCAGCTGAAATAGAGAGGGAAAAACAAATTGATGATTTGAAACACCCCTTGGCAGAATATCAGCCACAAAACCCAAGAAGGTAAAGGTCAATTAAAAGTTTCATTGCTACATCAAATGAACTTCAGCTGAACCCGGAAGAAAGAAGAATGAAACTCTGGAAAGAGTAAGTGCCAGATATAAGAATTGAGATAAAGGAAGAACTGGCCAGTGGTTCCGACTTACAATACAAAACATGGAGATCTTTAAACGACTGAGAATGGGCGTCGGCCGATGTGCCTTAAATATGTTCAGATGGGGTCTATCTGGGAGCAACCTGTGTGAGTGTGGATCTGTCCAAACCACGTTTTAGCTCGCCCTCACGCAGATGTTTCATGCACCTTAGAAGATCTCATATCTGCAAGCCACGCGGGAGCAGATGTAGCAAAATATTGGGAAGACATTGTCTGATGACATTATAGTTGTTAATCGGACTCGAAAAGTAAGTAGTTTCTTTGAAATATCTTTCAGAATTTTTGCATTTTAAATAGGTATTACAATTTGAATGCTACATTGAGTTGTCAAGAATTGATACTATTTCTACAGTTGTATTGAGTTTCATTACTGAATTAGAGATGCGATGAATATGACGAGAAACGTTAATGACTACTTGAGTTCGAAAGTCAAGTGTTTCTCATTTAAAATATATATATATATATATATTTATTCGAATACAGAAATCCTTCAGCAGTAACTAATAGTTCAATGTATGCAGAAAGAGCATGTTGAAGTACGTTGTGAGAAAATTGAGGGAGTATGTTTGGTAAGTATTCGATTCACAATTGTCGTATCATTCTGACTCTATACATTGGAAATTCTTCATATTTGTTGGAGTGTTATGAAGGAGAGAAAGCATTCTTTCAGTCAAAAAATATGGACAGTTATATGAAATTTCAGCTCCTTTACAATTTTATATGCATATCATAAGCTCACTCTCGAACCGAGTATTTACAGTTTGTTTGTTGACGGTCGTAATTTGATGTGAATCCATTTCCAAATTAACTTGATACCGAAACTTGTAGCGTTTGTGATGAAGGTTATTTTGGTTGAACATAAAGTAATTTCATTAGTCGAGTAAAAGAACATAAAGGTAGTTTCCGAACTAATGAAATCGAGTCAAGTTACGCCAATAATTATTATTGTTCAAAAAGCGGAGGTCAGAGACCCATGAAGATCCGATGGACCTATTGATTAGCGCCGATTCGGAACGACCGCCCTAGAATACGATGGGAATTGAATCCACCAGCATCAGTGAACCGAAAATGTTATAGGGTGAGGGGCTCTATGTCAAATATATCATCTTCTTCAACAAAATTATTGATTCAATGTAAAATATGAAATCTTACATTTTTATAATTTCGAAATTTTGATTGAAAATAGCGTAAATAAACAAGTATCGAAATTCTGAAAAGTAACTCAACGACAGACTAGAAGTAGATACGTACCATCATTTGAATTATTTTCAGGTTATCTTAAATCGATGTTCCAAGTACCTAGATATTACACTGAAGCTCCACGAAAGTTTTAGTTTATGTTCATGTTTTCCAAATTAGTAATTTTGTCATTCAAATGTCCATTTTCAGTCCGAAAAAGCCATCGAAATCACCTACGTCAGAATTTTTAAATAATAATGGATGAATTTGAAAACAGTGGTTCAGTTGATATTGCAATTTTCAAATAGTTCCATTCAGAGTATTGAGATTTAATTACATGTTTTGAATGTGATTATTCTTAGTAAAGTAAGGAATTTGTGATCACTTACGTGATCACAATTTATATGAAAAATATTTTATGTTTTGAATCTGCAGAAAAACTGAGATAAAATAACTTCGCCTTTTTCATAGTCATTTACTCGCCTTCGAGCATTGTAAATTCATAAATTTGTGATGCCTCTGCTTTCTCGTCTATTTTCTGCCATCTCAATTGATTGTGTGAGATTGTGTGAGATCAGTATTTCTTGTAGGCAACCTTGTAGGTCATTTCGGTCTTTTTTCAGTTACTGTCTTTCCGAGGTCCATCTTTCATAGGTATTTTTAATAACAGCTGAATAATTTCGCATTTCTCTGTGCTACTAAAATACTCGCTTTCTTCTGAATTCTGAGTTGGTCAAGGATAAATTGATTCGTTTTTTTTCGGACCAGATAATTAACAGAATTTAGCGGCAGAACATTTTTCTGATAGTTTCCTCGTAGATTCTTCCGTTATTGCACTTCTAATTATTTCTTCGCTGGATCCACCATTGTTTGATGTAGTCATACCGAGGTTATTTACTCGATAACACCAGGTAAACTTCAGGTATTATGTCAATGGTGATCAATCATCCTCATCTCATTATTTTCCCATTTGTTCACTTACATAACAAACTCACATTATATTCATTCTAACGACAAGAAAGGCTTGAATTCGAACAGTTTGATGAAAAGTTCTTGTGATTGGCCGACTTAATGTGATTATTCCAACTTGACTTATTTGAAATCGGTACTCAATGATATTGAATTTTCTCGGAATCATTCCCAAATATGCACAGTCAGTGTAAGAATTCTGATTGGAACTGTATAATGTATATGATGAATAATTGAATGTTTGGCATTTACAACAGATAAGAAATATTCTAACAGGTAGCGAGGTCGCTTTGGTGCTTCAACAGCTGTCAATCTGATGAAATCCCAATTCAAAATTATTAAACAATCGATCAATATCTATAAATGAGAATGAAAATCAGCATGTACCAGATTTACAATCTCAGGAAAGTTCGGACTACTTGAAACAATTGTGGTCAAAGTTGCATAAGGTTGTCTCATATTATTTCAACTCACATGATATTGGTGCAATATTTTTCCAAAATAAACCTATAATTTATTTGCCTCTCGCAAAACATCTGAAATTTTTTCAAATATTATAGTATGTTACGCAGGTAATTGCTTGGGTGAATGAAAATTCAATAGATATAATATTTTCATGAAATTGAAAGGGAAAGATGAAATTTTTGAGGAATAAGGCATATGTCAATGAGGTAACATAGACCTATAACTAACGTGTTAAACATATCCTGGAGTTATATAGATCGAAAAGCACAAACTTCGGACTTATATAGGCAATACTATGACAAGGTGAAAACGAATACTACATATGAAACACACTTTAGCAAGAAAAGTTTGCATACAAAGTACAGAGAGGAAAGGATACAAACTCAGTTAATTATATTGGGAAATCAAGAATATAGAATAGGAATTATTTAGTATTGCCAAACTGTGAAAAAAAAACCGTTCTGTTGATAGTACCTTTCGTTTCTTATCGTTTTCCTTCTTTGTTCTTTTCCTTATACCCCATCATACCCCATAATATACCCATTAACTTTTCTGTGGCATGAATGAATAAACAGGATAAGCTCTCTGTTCATAGAAACACGGTTGTGTTTGTATGAACATCATTCTCTACCTACATTCACTATGAACATCATTTCTATCTTTATTCTCAATCGTACCTATTGTCCACTGCATAAATTCTCCGTTTTTCTACCTAATTATCCAATTAATTTCAAAAGACACATCTGAGTAATCCAATGTGTTCTCGAATTTTCTTCTGTGTACTAATTGCCGGAAAATGTATAGCGTTCATGAAACAAAAATTGTTCTTGATGAATCTTTAATTTCACAGCATGCACATCAGCACTGCTGTCAAATCGGATTTACGGTTGTCAGAACGGATTGCCTTGGAAATTGGTGAATGGAGTGTACTTGTAAGAAAAACAAATTTCGGCTGATGAAACGATTATTTACGACGAAAGATTGTGTAGGTCACTTGAAATGATTTTAACTTATTATGCATTACTGAGTTACTATTTTGGAGAAGAAAACATCATTTAAGATGAGAGAATATCTTGTTGCAATTTGTCAATCATTAATTCAATTCTTCAAGCGACCGCAACATACTTGGGAGGTACCTTCTAGAAGTTTATGGAGAAAACTTCTTTGAAATCATTTTTCGATTGAAAATTTCCGAATACCTTTATTCAACAAATATTTCAATTTTTTAAAAAAGGAATAGATTGGGGAGAATATTTGACTCAATTTATAATTTATATAAATTAAAAAAATATCAAAGTAATATTAAAGCAAAGTGGAATAAAAATAATACACTATTTGAAATTTGGCTGAATCTTGTTCGTTTTCAGACACAATAATTCACACATAGTAGAGACTATTTCAAAAATCCAAAACCTAATAGAACTTTTATTCCTTCATTCCTTGTCTCGAATAACTAAAATAATATAATAGTGAATTCAAATTGAAACACTCAGCTTAAGTTTCACTGATTATATTAACAAATCTACATATATTTCGGCTGGTAAACCCATTATCAAGAGTAGTCAACAATATCAACTTATATTTAACATGTTAATATTGCTGAATACTATTGATAATGGGCAACCACTCGAAACAAATTAGGGTACTCTATTTTTGCTGAGACGAATGAGAAATATAACGAGCAATACCACATTAAGAATTACAAACTTCTCTCTATTCCATTAATTTTTGAGTTATGGCGCTATTCTGTGGTGAAATTGTTTCAACGCCTTGGTAGTTTTCAGGTTGCAGAAAAAGGCAATTCGAATAATGGAAGGCAATGGTTACTTGGATTCATGCAGACCACTATTTATAAAATATGAAATAATGCCATTGCCTTAATTGTGGATATATCACGTTCTTTTAGAAATACATAAGAAAGCAGATACATTGATAAAACAGCCTGATCTACATAATTATAGTACAAGAGGCGCAAATAATATCCGAACAACTAAGTATCGTCTAAATAAGTCGAAAAAAAACTCGATAGATTATGATTTATACAATATCTTACCTTCCCATTTCAAAGTTCTTTCTTTCAATAAACTCAAAATAAACATCTTGAAATATCTTCTGAGTTTTTGGTTCTATTCTATCAGCGAGTATTCGGAGAACTTCAAGGCAAGGTCTTTAATATGAACATGCTCACCACATCTTCTTATGTGTTACTTTATATGACTTATTTTTTTGTGCATTATATAAATTTGTGTTTTTTCAGTCTTATGGTGAATTTATCAGTAAGTTTACGAAGTTTACACTCATTAGACTTCAATAATTAGTTTCATTTTGGTTCAATTTTGTACCTTTATCTAATATTTTTGTATTATTTTCTAATTTGTGTTCATTTTGAGTTGTCAATATACTCACTGAATTTCAAGCCAAGTTTTTAATTTTAATTTATTATAAACCTGTGTGTTAAATACTGAAATAATATGTAAAGCTTTAAATAACATTTTGAACAATATATTTCCATATAACTCAATCCTTCCAGTTGTTATAAATTAAACAATTTGCATACAAAAGATTTCTTCGTTGAAATTAAAATGTTATGTGGTTTCTGAAAATACAACAATATTAATACAAATTATGCTTGTCGTTTTTATTCATTTCATTCTTCGAAGTCCTATCTAATTTAAATGTATGAGTAGTTCATTTCGTTCATCAGAAATTGCCCATAGCATAAAAGAAAAAAGGAATGAAATACGTTTGAAATCTTTTTCAACGAACTAATATGAATTGTTAAAACGCTTTCAACTTCGAGAACTGGTTTTTAAATGTGAAATATATACTGAAAACTGAATATATGAAATCAGACTGAAAAAACCATCAAACCATAGTACCTACCGCAAAATTACACATCTTTGAAAACACATAAGAAAAAGATGAATCACACAAACATTGACACGACAGTATTCATTTACAGGTTTCTGTTATTCTCTTTGAATCTACGTTTTTTAAGGTAATGAAACACACGGAAAAATTGAATAAATTTATCCAGAAACACATTTCACATATCCCTGCATGAAAAATATTCTCTGAATTGTGCAGGTATCTATCATCAAAATTAATATCGATGCATTATTAATTCAATTCCGAAAGAGATATTAGCATTTCTCACTTGTTATCGTAAGTTCCGGAATTAAATACATAAATAGTATCATGTCTACTATGAAATATCAATGCAATAAATTATGACGTTTAATTGCAGGCACATATTTCTGTCCCAAATGCGGATGAAATTATGTCACTGATATAATTTTATGCACAGTTCCCATTACATTATAGTTTTGGAATTCGTTTTCGAGTGTATACTTAAGCCATACATTATCGGTACTCATTCAATGATTCGCGTGAATGGAATGAAAAATTACCATACTCGTCCAATTATAATTGTTATTCAAATTGACATTATTGAACCTGTTCTATCAATAACAACAATTCTATTGTAATGGATAAGTACTCTCATTCTCTTCCGTCAAATAATTTCTAGTTCAAAGTTTTTTCATTAGAAAAACTAAAATTTGTACTTCAATCTTTGGATTAGCTTTTATATATTTTGGGCTGAATGGAAGGTCAGGCTCATAACTGAATTCAGTCCTTTTGAGAGTATTCTTCTTATTGAATATAAACTTAAATTCAAACACTTGAACTTATGATTTACACTTCATTGACTACATAGCATGGCGCGTTTCGTGGTTACAAACGACTACTACAGATGCTTACAGAATAAAGCATTATTCTGTAAGCATCTGAAGAAGTCGTTTGTAACGACGGAACGCGTCATGCTATGTAGTCAATAAAGGGTAAATCATAAGTTCAAGTGTTTGAATTTAAGTTTATATTCAATTATAATGGATTTACATCTAGTGAACGCCAACATATAAATTGAATGAAAAGAAATTATTCTTTATAGAATCATTGTATTAAATCAATGAAACTAATTTGTTTCTCAATAAATTTCATTTTATTATTATTATAAGTGATAATTTGTTAGTTGAGAAATGAATCATGCTGAAACTGAATTATCCTACTACTTTTGTTATATGATAAATATTATCAATATAGGAGGATGAATGTTTCAATATATATCAACATCGAGAAAGGTAAAACCGAGCGTTTCTAAATTTGCAAACAAGTGGGCTCTAGTTCAATTAATTAGATGAAATTGTTCATAAACAAGAGTTGTAGAATGTACTATCTGAAATGATAAGAAAGTGTGAAACTTTCACTGTAAGATCTTTCATGTTTTTTCTACTCATTGCAATATATTTCTCTCTTCTGCTTCGAGAGGATTATCGAGAATTGAATTCGGTGACTTTCGTTTGGTGTACCAGACGCAACTGAAGAGTTCTTTGTAGCACGAAACAGTAACTGCATTTCAAATGAATGTAGGCAAAGATTTCAATATTCTCTAACATTCATCTATTGAAGGATAATGACGACATTGCATCGTTTATGTTTAACATAAACTCTGCTATAATAATCTTTTTGATGGTTCGTAAAATACAATCAAAAAAAATTATGGCATATCTTAAATATTATATAGGTATATATATATATATATATATATATATATATATATATATATATATATATATATATATATATATATATATATATATATATATATATCGGAGGTTGAATTCTTGCTTACTTCTTGGTGAAACATGATTAACTAAAAATTTTGATCAAACTTTCGGCTCAATATTTCGTTGAGTCAACATCTTTAGAGCGGTCAGCTCATTATTCAGACTGATAATGTCGTCAACCTCAAGGATGATTTTTTCGTGCTGGGTAATGTACATTAATTACAAGCCCAACGGCCGTTCGGTACCGGCGTTAAACTGTAAGTCCACTGTATAAAAAAAATTTTTTTGTCAACCTAGAAAATTATAGTAAGCACCATTGTTCAAAGAGTTATCTTCTATCCTACGGAGAGATATCAGATATTTTATACGGAGGGTAACAGTTTTGTTTCATAAATTATTTCCAATTTTAATATATGAATATTTCTTTCAAGGATCGGTTCAATTTAACTACGTCTGGGTGAGTCATTAAAACATTTTGTGTAATGCAAGAGTAATGAAATGTTCTCCCGATTACAAATCGATTCAAGTTTTCTCTGAGAACATGTACTTTGGTGGCAAGAAAACTCAGCTTTTTGTAGGTAACAAACAATATCTCCAACTTAGAACCCATGAATGATACCATGAATTATCTCTTTTGAAGATATTTGTCGGATCATAAATCTATTGGGCCGATATTTGATGAAAATTTCAATACATAATTTAAATAAAACAAAGTGATTTTTTTTTTCGATTTTCACTATAATCGTTATGTTCACTATAATCATTATAGTGAAAATCGAAAAACTACTTAGTTTTATTCAAATTATATTTGTCGGAGTCTACTTTTTTCTTCATATGATTCTTCTCTTCTAATTCTTTCTATGTTCCTGCTTACTACTTTTCCACACTTGATATAGTAATCCAAATCCCTATATTTTTATTTGTCAAAAATTGACACTTGAGTCAGCACGGGTTGCAGTGCTAGTAAAGACGTAAAAATTTATTCTCAATCGTTTAGAACCGAACAAGCATAATTGAGACCTATGCATTATGAAATTGAGATTTTGAAACAAAAGAGACATCTCCATATATATATATATATATATATATATATATATATATATATATATATATATATATATATATATATATATATATATATATATATATATATATATTTTGAAAGTTTTTAGCAATAACAGGCTTTTTTTGATATGAAAAAGTTTATTTTTATTAACGTTTCGTTGTTATATTACAACTTTGTCAAAACTTATTTTTTCATATCAAAAAAAGCCTGTTATTGCTGAAAACTTTCAAAATAAAATATCTTAAACAGGCAATAAATCAATTTCAAGAAATATATATATATATATATATATATATATATATATATATATATATATATATATATATATATATATATATATATATATATATATATATATATATATATATATATATATATATATATATATATATATATATATATATATATATATATATATATATATATATATAAGAAAATGAACATTAGAATATTCATTTGAAAAATTTAAATTGATCAGGAGAATGTTATAGTAGAGCTAGATATATGAACGTGTACGATGTGATGTCTCCATTATCCTTCAAGGGATAAATGTTAGAGAAATATTGAAATCGATGCCACACCTGATGGAAGTGCGAGACATATATGTTTCGTTCTGCAAGGAACTCGTCAGTCTCACCACGTCCATCGAAGTGAGGCAACGATTTCAACCTCCAAGCATCTTCGTGTGACTTCAAGCGGAAGATCGTAGAGTAATGAATACTCTACGAGAGTAGAGTATTCATTACTCTATTCATGCTCTATAGAAATCAGTAGAGAACACCTCTCTCAGATCACAGACACACCAAGCATCGAAATTTCACATATCTTCTATACCCGTAGGTTTCTACTAAATTGCAATGTCTATTTGACAAATATAATCAAACGATGTTTTTAAATGTCAATAGGTTGCGTTAGTAGTACGCTCGCGTTTATTCCCGTATTTCAGGGCCTATTCGGCGATATTTTTTTTGCCTTATATATATATATATATATATATATATATATATATATATATATATATATATATATATATATATATATATATATATATATATATATATATAAATATCTTCGTAGTGAATTTCTGACATGTTTTATACAATGACGATGATATTAGATGGCGCATTACTTAATCAAATTCGATGAAATTGTTCCAAGAACCTAGACTTTTAAAATCTAGTAGTATCTTAATTGATAAGGATGTGTGGAACTTTCAATATAGATGTTTTCATGAGCTTTGCATTGATTCTAAAATTGGAGAAGTACATTAATCTATGCATTATATGGGCATACGACTTACTCTATATTTCATTCTTAAAATCGACTAAAAGGTATGTGAGGATTGAAATATTTGCCTTTCATTCCTTGAACGTGACGTGACTGATTAGTACCTTTCAGTACGAAACAGTGACTGTCTCACGCTTTCAATAATCGTAGGCATCTATTTCAAGATTTTCTACATTGATTCCTAGAAGGACAATGGATACATCGCATTGTTCATGTTTCACATAGCCAGCTCTGCTATAATATTCTTGAGAACAATTTGTCGAAAATTAAAGAAAGAAAGTTATAGTTTGCTTTGATAGCGAACATCTGAAAGTAGGATTATCTACAAGTGCGATAACATAGCACGAGAACTAGAGATTTCTTTATTTTATATTGAATTTCTGATATATATATATATATATATATATATATATATATATATATATATATATATATATATATATAGATCATGAAAAGAACCAGAAGAGCTTGGGGTACAGTTGGCCACCTGAAAACACATCTTCAAATCAGATATGCCACTATCCTCAAAGAGCTAAGTGTTTGACCAATACGTTTTACCAGCGATCCTGAAATCAGCTCATATCCAGAAGCTTCGAAGAACCCTGCGGAGTACAGAAAGATACATGATGGGCCTAACCATACGAGATAGAATTCGCTGCAGCTGAATGAGAGGTCAAACAAAGATGAGGGATATTGTAGATATGTAAAAAGGTCAAAGTGGAAATCGGCAGGCCATCTAGCCTAAACAAGAGATGAGCGTTGGAGCTGTGGTTGGTGATTGGGAGCCCAGAGACAGGATATGACCAAGAAAGTGCCCTCACGATCGATGCGATAAGGATCTTGTGAATTGACTGTGCGTTGCCTGGAAGAGAGAAACTGCCGATAAAGAATCTTGGCAAATGCAGAGGGAGGCCTTCGTTCTGCATTGGAGCGCCAGAGTTGATGATGATGATGATTATATATATATATATATATATATATATATATATATATATATATATATATATATATATATATATATATATATATATATATATATATATATATATATATATATATATATATATAATTAAAAATGGCTCTTTTTATTTTGAATATATTATATGTTTTTTTTTTTATTTTGAAGGCTTATATGTTTTTTTTCATCTGGAGTACAAAATTAATGAACATCTGGGGTCCAAAAATTTAATTAACACAGACAATGTGCAACTAAAGATGAAAACTGACCCAATTGTATGTTCTGTAGTTCACAAGAAAATATCAATTATTCATTATCTTTCCTCATATTCTCGCGTCCTCAAAAGTTATAGAACCAGCTCTATGCGAAAGATAATTACCAATGCCGACTTTCATTTTAATAAATTGTTTCAAGCTGCTAAATATTATCATACATCACGTAGGATCGAACTTCAGTTTTCCTTCAGTTCTTTTCACAGTATTTTCAGTATTCAAGCGGTTGATGCGACTTGCTTACCGAAAGTACCTGAAGAAATAACTGAAGTATGTCTTATCCGTTTCACAAATATCATGAGGACTATTTTGGCGAAAGTTTTCGAGTGTTTGTTCAGATAAACAAGAACATCAATGAAGTATTATATACATATATGCTCGGTTTGATATTTTTTCTCATAGTAATTTATCTCTTCAAATTATAGTATATTTCAATTTAAGTGATTATTTTTAAAGTATTTCATATTGGAGCTTACGCAATCCGGATTTCTTAATATATATGAATATCCTAGAAGACAGGACATACGGATCTTTTCATGAATTAATTGAACCTATGCTGGATCAAAATCCTTCCTCATGTTAAAGAAAATGTACTACTATTTGATTCAAAATTTACTAAAGTTTAGTGGAAGTCATGCGAAAGTATTTCAAGTATTTACTTTTTCTATAGTCAAAATATAAACATTTGAAAGTTCAAATGATAGTTCATTATCAGGACATGTATAATGACTTCATACGGCTTTAAAAAATCAATATTTATTGTTTTGCCTAGATTTGATTATGTTTTCCAATGCTGAGACGAATTTGTTGGAAATTCGTGGTTATTTCCTTGAGTAAGTTTACCATAGATAATATGTGGACAACACCCGGCTGCAGGTCGGATCCGGCTCGCTCAAAAATATGGTCCGATCCGCGTGACATTTTGAAAAACCCATTAAAAATATATTACACCACTTACCTAATTATACTCACGGAAGCAAGTGAGTGAGCAAATGAGGTCAGATCATCAAAGAGTAAGTGCTCACTGGCAGCGCAACAAAAGATTATTGGTTTGCAATTGTATTGTAGGTACTATACTATACGATTTTAGATAATTCCTTCATTTCGCCTATATAAGCGGGTAGATGGCCTCAACTTAGTTCAGTTCTATTGGACCTAACAAGGAGCAATTTTCGAATATATTCAGTGATTTCAAAAACATGGAGGACTGTTTCAATTTATATGCTCCAAAAGAAGTAATGTACAAAACGCTCTAATACACTTGCAAATAGAGTAGATGAAGATTCGAGAAAACTCAAAACCATAATCTAAATTTGGAGTTGTTTGATTTTTATGAAAATTACCTCGACGAAGACCAATTTCCGCAGCTTAGAAAATTCGCAAAATGATTAATTTGTGCTTTTAGTATTACATACAGATGCGAACATGTCTTTTCCTTGATTTAAATTATTAGATCCAAACTTCGTACAAGGCTGACTGACGATAATTTGTAAAATTCGTTGCGTCCTTGTATCAGTGGAATTAATCCAAACATCGATGGGTCAGCTTCCTAAATTAAAGCCTAAGTGTCTCATTGATTTCGATGTCGCTATATTTAAATATAGTAAGTAGTATGTAATAATTCAAAATTTAACGATTTGATTTCAATGTTTTTACCAATTTTTATCATCTCATTTCTTGATTTTAACACATTGTATTAAAATAACATCGACGTATAATTTCATGTCTATCCCTCAAAGTTATGAATAATATTTCAAAATGCACACTTCTGCCTTCTAGCCAACGTATTTACACACTAAAATTTGGCCGACAAATTGCCAAAGGTTGTCCATAGCTGCCATAGATTGTTTTTTTATCGAATATCAATCATTTCGAATATACTCGAACTGACCTTAACAGAGGATCCACGTGTTGAAATCATTCATGAAACATTTTTTCACCATATGATAGGAAATTGTAATATTGAAAGAAGTGTCAAAAATATATTGCCCTAATAGATTACATAATCCCATTATCTAGACTTTTAATTGCTCATTACGTGGAACATATGCCTATGATTTTGTTGTCAGTCGATGACAGAAGCGGTAAGATAATTATCATTCGTTGTGAATAGTATTTCATCAAATTTTGTCAAAAGATAAGAAGGACTATGTTTCTCTCCATCATATACCTCGCTTTCACCAGAAAAGATTTGTGTAGCATATATTCAGTTAAAATTATTCATTATAGGCATTATGATCAGTTAAATATATTCAGTTAAAATTATTCTTTATAGACTTTGTGTTCATTATTTTACCAGAATCAAACTCCTGATCTCTCCTGCATTCAATGTTCGAACATCGGAATAGCATTATATTTCGAAAGATTGTTTAATGATAACTTTTATCGATTCAACATATGAAATTATAATATTATAACATATGAGATTATTAATTTTGAAAAATCAGTATTCGATATCCTTATGTTCCTATAGTGGAAAGTAGTATATATATATATATATATATATATATATATATATTATATATATATATATATATATATATATATATTATATATATATATATATATATATATATATATATATATATATATATATATATATAAGCCTAGCAGTGTAAACTTCCTTTGCAGGTGTGTTCTTTTATTATTGATTCGATCTCCAGGTTCGTACACCTTGAACTTGGCTACGCCGTTCTGAGGATAGCCAATAAGCTCGTAAAACGTGTCAACGGCTGCTGCAAATTAGGTTACGGGCATACCGAGAATTGTGTTTCTGTCATTATATATATATATATATATATATATATATATATATATATATATATATATATATATATATATATATATATATATATATATATATATATATATATATATATATATATATATATATATATATATATATATATATTTGAATTAATTTATTTCCTGTTTGAGATGTTCTATTTTTAATATTTTCACCAATAACAGGCTATTTTCGATGTTAAAAGCTTCATTTTTGTTGACGTTTCGTTGCATATCAAAACTTTGTCAAAACTAATGAATAATTGACTTTTATGAATAACCATAGATATCAAAACGTCAAACTTATTTTTTTTTATAAATCGAATTGGTTTTATATTCAGAGGAATTTTAGACTTCTTCAGCATGAGGAAACCTCTGAAAAACTCATGATAAGCCAAGTGATACTTGGAGAGGAAATGAAGGTAGGAAAGAGGAATGAATCTGGTATCAATCAAATTTCATATGCACAATAAGCAAAAATTAATACGATAATGAGGGATTATATGAAAGAGAAATTGCGTTGTCTCTGGACAGATTTTCTCATATTGAATTTTCGATTGAATTTGTATTTGTAGTTCCTAGGAATAATAGTTATAAATATACTCGAAAAATCAATTCGCGAAACAAAACTTTCAATCTATACTGCTTCACACTTTTCTGAGAAGTAGATTTAGGTCATTTGATAACTTTTCTGTGTTCTGATATTTGAGTACTCAAAAGGACGTGTTCTCAATTTTTGTACAGGATAATACGAAGTTCCACGAGAGTTTCGCACACGTTCACAGAATTCTGAATGACCAATTTGATGTAGACCTGGACCCAGGCAAGCGGATCTATTTTACCCTCGGTGGCAGGGCATTGAGAAAAAGTTTCCAGTTTTCGGGATAAAACGCTCGAGCAATACTAAGTAGCGGTTATTCCCCACTTTGAAAAGTAAAATTTAGCATTAAGTCCGTCAAAATTATCGTTCGGTACAGAAACACGACAACTTACTCAACTCTTGGACCAACTGGACAGTACCTATAGATTTATGAAAATTGTATAGGTGATTTCTATTTGATGCTCGAATGTGCAGACACTGCTGCCAATCCGTAAAGACATTTTAATAACTGTTTATATTTACATAAATCCCATGACCCTAATCACTTTTCAATGAAGATAACTAAAAATCCAGCATTCGAAAAACGAAACAGGTTGGATTTTCAAATATAGATTTCAATAAAACAAAGCTAATTTTTGTTAATCAAATTGAACTGACATTTGACTTTTTATATATTTGTCTGTGACCGTCCTCATAGAAAATAACATAAGTGTAATTGTAATGTATTTGAATCAGTATTATCATATATCGAATCATCTTTCGTAAAGGTTTCGATCATAAAAAGCTGATCAAACGAAAATAAACTCCACAGAGATAAAAAAAAATTTACTAGCCTAAAAACTACTTTTTAGGCTAGTAGGATCTAACCACTTATTAGTATTACGAAACTCAATGAACAACACTCATCAAGTATTTCCAATACTTCTTGTCATCATCAAAAATGCTTTTTTAGTTTTTTCATATTCCAAAACAAAAAATTCATGCCATTACAAATATGAAGTGAAGTTCAGTGAAAGTTTCTGAGTGTTTGGGAAACAAACATGTTACTTATACCTCTCAATATTTTCGGTGAAGTAAATTTGAATTATTTTCATGACACTTATAACAAATAAATCAGCGAAATATAAATCATAGTGAAATAGAATTGGTTGCAGATTGCGAGCTCTTTATTCATTAATTTGGTCCCGAATAATATCAGCAAAGGGTTTCAAGAAAAAGAAACTCCAGAATTGGATGTTATAATAAGAATTATAATTAAGAATGAACTTCTCTATCAAAATCCTCGCGAAGTCCTGCATTGCTGTGTTACTAAACCCAGATATTAAGTATCCATTATAGACCAGGTCGATAATTTTTGAAAACAGAAAGAATAATAGTAGGATGAAACTCGTTAAAAAAGGACGAGAATATAACAATAATGAAAATAAAAATAAATTACGGGCGATCTGAGCTCGAGAAGTGCAAGGGTGTGAGTTTTTAAGGGTAAAACGAGGTGTACCTCGAATTCCAGCAAAACTAGAAGTCCTAAGGAAAAAAATTGAATGACAAAGTTGTAGGTAATGAAGAGACCTAGAACATTTGTGAGCAAACTTTTTTCACATAACCTCAAAATTTATGTGAAAAATCAAATAATCAAGCTTTTGGTTTTTTATTTTTATCTTATGCAAAAAAAATGTTTTTCGCAAAATTCGAGAAAACTTGCCTTTTTTGTCCTAAAGACACTGTAATTTTTTGATTTGAAATATTTATTTTTTTCACCTTATTTTGACTCAATATCGAAAAAACACCCTAATTTTCAATCGAAAATTCTCACATCAAAATATCAGCTTTTTAAAAAAGTTCAGGGAGTTGTTTGTTCGTTGAAATCCCTTCTTTTTGATAATGTAAAAAAATATATACATCACTATGGCAAATTTTCTCAGAAAAAGCAAAGAAAAAAAACTCGAATCCGAGATTTTTTTCCCTCCTTCAAATCCTATAATATTTCTTGCTATCTTTATGATTTATGGATTTTTAATTTTTTGTTCATCAAATGTGACATAGAATCTTACGTTTTTCAAGTAATTAAAGTGAAAATTTTACTAAATAGCTCAAAATTCTACATAGTGATTAAGAAAAAATTTCGGATTCGAGTTCTTTCTTTGCATTTTCTAAGAACATTTAACATAGTAATGTATATATTTTTTCACATTATCAGAAAAAAGAGATTTCTGCGAACAAAAGACTCCCCGACTTTCTTTGAAAACTAGGGGGATTGAAAATTAGGGTGTTTTTTCGATATTATGTCAAAATACATAGAGTGAAAAAATCAATATTTCAAATCAAAAAAATTGCAGTCTTTTTAGGACAAAGTAGGTAAGTTTTTACCAAATTTCATGAAAAAAAATGTTTTTCTTTATGAGATAAAAATAAAAAACCAAAAACTTGATTATTTGAATTTTTCACATGAATTTTGAGGATATGTAAAAAGTGTGATTACAAAAGTTGTAGATCTCTTTATTACCTACAACTTTGTCGTTCAATTTTTTTCTATAGGGCTTGTAGTTTTGCCGGAAATCGAGATACACCGTTTTTTACCCTTAAAAACTCACGCTTTTCCACTTCCCGACCTCAGATTTCCCGTAATTTATTTTTCCTTTCTTTTTTGTTATATTCTCGTACTTTTTCAACGAGTTTCATCCTACTATTGTTTTCATTTTCACTTTCTACTATTTTCAAAATTATCGACCCTGGTCTATTAGCGCTAGATACTGGTATATGTGTTCTTTTCCAAATTCTACTATTATTTCGCCTGAAGTATGAGATATGGCCGAATACAAATGGTCACTGGAAGAGTTTCTTCAAAATTTTTCTTAGCAAAGCTCCTTCGAAAATCATTAAATCATGTCTCTATTAACATTGAACTGCACAAACGGCTTATTACAAATTTCATTGGTAGACTATTAAGAGTGCTAACCAAAACCATTATATTAGTCATATCTGATTAAGAAGTACTGTATATGTGCCAAAAATTTTCTGTGGGTCATTTTTTGAAGCAAAATGAAGAAATATATGTGATTTTGTTAAAGACGCTCAAGTAAAAATTGAGGCAATAGATCGAAATGTCAGTTTCAGACTAGGCGCTCTGTACTGTTAACGAGTAGTTTAAATTTTTATCGAAAAGTTCTAGCTTACTGGGAGACCAATATATTCGATAAAATTCTTTAGGTATCATCTTTCATTATAATTAACGATAAATTCGAAACAAGAGAGTACAAGATAAACAAGAGAATTTAAATGAGATAATTTTCCAGACAAAATGTGGTCTTGTTTCTATTTGCTTTCATACATGGTTTTCGAAAATTAATCTAGCTCAATTTTTTTGAGAAAAGAATGATTATGAAAGATAATTGAAACAAGAGCATATTTTGTTTGGAGAATTCTCTGATGTTCCTGAATTTATCTGTTTGGAAAATATTGTTCGCGAAATTTATTCAACTTATTGCGACGTGTTCTCAATTTTTGTACAGGATAATACGAAGTTCCACGAGAGTTTCGCACACGTTCACAGAATTCTGAATGAATCAATCTTTCATTATAATTAACGATAAGTTCAAACAAGAGAGTAAAAGATAAACAAGAGAATTTAAATGAGATAATTTTCCAGACAAAATGTGGTCTTGTTTCTATTTGCTTTCATACATGGTTTTCGAAAATTAATCTAGCTCAATTTTTTTGAGAAAAGAATGATTATGAAAGATAATTAAAACAAGAGCATATTTTGTTTGGAGAATTCTCTGATGTTCCTGAATTTATCTGTTTGGAAAATATTGTTCGCGAAATTTATTCAATTTACCTGCAGGCCATTTACGGTGAACGCTTCAAATAATTTGGACTAAATAATTTGTGCTCTCAATTTCAATTATAATCTCCACTCAGGATACATGCTATTGATAAAATCAAATCGAACGAATCATCCAATAATTTACACACTTATTGTGAGTTTTCGAAGAGCTTCTGAATGTCTCTAGTAAATTGAAATTTTTTTGTCAGCGAATAAGATGAGGAAAATTCTCATTATAATCATTACAAGCTTAAACATGCCATCGAGTTCATAGATGGTATTAGTGTCCTTAAATTCTGTATGATCATCATTATAAATACACAGTGTATGTTCATTTATGAAAACAGTGTATCCCAAGCTCTCAGACCAAATTCAATCTTCAAATGATAGTTTCGAGAGACTCATCAGTTCCTGATGACTATTTGATGATTCGGTCAATGAATATTCATAATATAATGAGAATTTATTGAACAATAGAAGATTCTTCTAGATTTTCGATATTCAGTTCAATTTTCATATCAATGAAACTCACTTTCTCAAGTTATATAGGTAAAATATTGATATCACTCATTTCACAACAAAGTTGATGTTGAGACTGCTTTTCGTCTGAATTATTCCATTTCCTAAGAGTATACGTGCATAGCAAATGAGTGCGAAAAATATTGTCTCAATATTGTTTCAATTATCGAAGGGTCATCATCGAATATAAAAAAGAAAAGTTTGAAATTTTGATAGATACTTCGGGCCTACTAAGCAACTTCACTTTTAGTGCTGCTTCAACTTTAAAGTTATATGTTCGGAATTAATGACGAGTAACAATATATTTGAATTTTTATAACTTTATATAACTACTTATTATGTCATTATTCTATCTGCTAATTGAGAATAATTCGCCTCTCTTAAGACCACATTTTGAAAAAATTTCCATCAGAAGTACAATTTTCGAATTAACGATGAAACATCACCAGTTTCCTCGAATATTATTTAAATTTTTTCGTTGGCGATAATTCTATGAATAAATCCTAAATCCTAATATAATACTATGCCTGTCTTCCATGAAACCAGGTATTATATGAAAACATGAAAATTATCAAATTTTCGAAAACAATAATTTTATTTTTTGCAATTACGTTCAATGCTTTTTATTTCAGTAATACTTGGGAATCATATATTGGCAGACCTTTATTATGTTCAATGTGAAATACTACGTTCAGAAAGAAGTTGAAAACAATCAAATATATCATTAAAGACTAGTATAATGCATTAATGTTATCTGTATAGGTTGATTCTTGTGTAAATCATCACTTTTACTTGTTATTAGCCTTACCAAATAACTGTTATTTTCTAATTCGAGAGTAATCCGATTTGTATAATTCAGGTTTAAGTTCAATTCAATGGAGGAAATAATTATCTTCGTTGAAGCATTTGTCTTGGTAGAAGATAATATTTTCTATATTCTTCATGGTAGTTTTTGAGATAAATCTGATGATTGTGGACCAACATTCACTCCACAGCTTCACGTTTCCCAAAAATGCAAGTGTTATTTGATAAAAACGTACTATTTTGTAATTTTATTTTGTATGATTTTCAGAATCTCCGTAGTCTCATTCCATCTACGTAACTGAATAATCGTGTGTTCTTGAGAGGCATACAAAGAGAGTCGATGGGAAATGAGGATTAGATAAGGCGCCATTCAAGTATTACGTGAGCAGATTTATTACAAATATTTACCCCCAAAACCCCCCCTTGTCAGCAAGAGTAAGCAAATCTCTTACCTCCTCCCCCCATGCTTACGTAAACATTTTTTAATTTATATATTGATTTTTTTAATGATTTATGAACAGAACTTATAATTCTAAAAGTAATAATATAGTTTTAGGTTAGAGATTAGATTTTACTGATACGGTATTCAACATAAAATACGGTAAAAAAATATAATATCAAGTGCTATTACTAGTGTTGTCCTGGATCGGGTCTAAGGGCCGTGGTCGGTTGGAATATCTTCCTAACGTTTCGCTAGCTCGAGTGGCGAGCTTCTTAAGAGGTCGTTCCATTTCTGATTCTGGAAGTAGACTGGCGAATTCTCGTACGCAGGTTGTATTTATATCTCGGCATAGGGGGCGTGGTTTGTTCCACTTCGGTTGAGGTGGGGAGGGGGGCTCGTTCTGCTCTGGTTGGCGCTTTGATATCCAATGGCATCACTCGTGTATTCCTTATGATATGATTCCAGATTGGATTGAGACTGAGGGTTTCATCCTTTCTGTTGAAATTGTTCGTATGTTTTCGGATTTCAATGGCTTCTCTGACCAGCCTGTTTTGATAGCCGTTGACTGATGCCAAGAGCGTACAATCCTCAAAATTGATCTTGTGGTCCCCTTCGCTCAGTGCGTGTTCGGCTACTGCAGACTTCTCAGTTTGTCCTAACCGGCAATTTGCCTTGTGTTCCTTGGGTCTCGTTCCCATTGATCTTTTGGTAGTCCCAATGTAGACTTTTCCGCAAAAACACGGTATGCGATAGACTCCTGCAGCCGAAAGTGGGTCCCTCTTGTCCTTCACTGACCCTATGATCTGATGGATCTTCTGTGTAGGTTTGAAGATAGTCCTGACATCGTGTCTTCTCAAAATCCTGCCGAACCTGTCTGTTACTCTTGGAATGTAAGGAAGGTATGCTTGTGAAATCGTCGATCGCTCCTCGGTTTCTTTACGTCTAGGCGTTCTCACGCACATTGATTTCTCGATGTCCCTCCTACTGTAGCCATTTTCTTCGAACGCAGTTCTTGAGTGTTCCAGTTCTGACTGAAGGTTCTCTGGTTCACAAATTCTCCGAGCTCGTTCCGTCAAGGTTCTGATGACTCCATACTTCTGACTCTGATGATAGATAGATAAGACGTGCAAGTATCTGTCCGTATGCGTAGGTTTTCTGTACACTGTATGACCTAACTTGTTCCCTCCCTTCCTCACTAGGACGTCCAGGAAAGGTAGTTGTTGATCCTTTTCTGTTTCCATGGTAAACTGGATACTGGGATGTTGGCTGTTGAGGTGTCGAAGAAAGTCATTTAACCTGTCCATACCGGCACTCCAAACCACGAAGGTGTCATCCACATATCTGAACCATGTAGTTGGTTTGTGCTTCGACGTTTCAATGGCTCTCTTCGAACGGTTCCATGAAAAGGTTGGCTATAACTGGGCTAAGTGGACTTTCCATTGCAACTCCGTCGACCTGCTCGTAGAAATTTCCACCCCATACAAAGTAGCTTCCAGTGAGACAAATTTCAAAGAGCTTGCAGATATCGGTCGGAAAATCTTAGTAACCAGGTCCAGACACTCCCGCAGGGGTACCTTAGTGAAGAGTGAGACGACGTCGAAACTCACAAGAAGGTCGTGGGTTCCTAAGTTGATAGCTTGAATTTTCCTCACGAAATCAGCGAAGTCCTTAATATAACTGGCACCCTTTCCCACATGCGGTTGGAGCAGTAATGCCAAGTGTTTTGCCAAGTAGTAAGTTGGTGAATGCGTTAAGTTTTTAAGCAAAGACCACGTGGGAGTTGCCAAAAGTGTGAAAAAGTGAATACGTATGATGACATAATCATCATCTACACCCGCCTTCTCCCTTTTCATCCAAAATAAGCAAGGCAAAGGCCCCCTATAGTCCCCCTATAGTGCTTACGTAATACTTGAACGGTCTCTAACTCTTTTTCGATACATGATTATTGAGATAACCCAATGCTCCTAAAAGATGCAGTTATGAACTGAATTTCAAAAATTAGAAGTAGAATGGATATAAATCCAGCTAGTTGCCTGGTCAATTTTTCTGAAAAAGTTTTTCAAATCATATGTTTGGTAACCAATAATGCGAAAACAATTAACCAAAACAATTTTTCAGTTCTGTTCTGCGAAATCAAAAACGCATTCGAAATCCAATAATTTGGCATTCTGTTCAGGTTTTTGTATCTGCACTTCACGCAACGCACACAGGTGAAGTGTTGAATTAATCATATAAACTCTAACATTTCCTTCACTCGACAAATGAATTTCACGTGAAAATTAAGTTTTCAGTAGAAACGAGGTTTTTCATCAAGAATCTGAAATACTGCATGCCAGTGTTATTTTCATCCTCTTTCCCTAGAAGTCCACAGACAAATGTGTGATTTCGGAATTCCGTTAGGTTCTGAGTACCTCCAAGTACGGAGTCAGAAAGATGTAGGGTAATCTACTATCTCCGTTTGTTCAATTCGTTCAATTTGTACGAATTGAAAAATGAAGATCATGTTGTGATGAAAATAAACACAATTTCGATAAAGTTCAAAGATTATCCCATCCTCATCAAACCTGTATAATTCGTAATATTAAGAAAGTACAATAATATTCACTTTCAAATATTAAAATTTAAAATACTCACAATATCAAATTGAATTTTGTATAACATTTTCCAGAATAAAGATTGAAAAAGAAAACTACAAAAAAGTCTCGAGAACAGAAAAAGTGGAATAGTTACTCTGTCAAATCAATCGTGACGGGTGAGCTTGGTGATATCTACATATTTTTTCAACAAGATGAATGAGGCTTCACACTGATACTCTCATTTCATACTTCACTTGGATTGTGGAGCGATATTTCTCATTGATTAAAATTACAGCTGAATATCCAACTTCATACAAATATGATATTACAAAAGGAACAAAAGTTCTGAAGCTTTCAAAATTAAATTCAAATATCCATTCCGAACCGATAACTAAAATCATCTTGTGATGTGATTCGTGGCAGAGCGTATGCATGTAAAACTATTCGATAAACTTTGGAAGGTGTTCCGTGAAAGTTACCATTAGATCTCGTGAGACAACTAGTTTATTAGATGTAGCATATTCGTACAATTGTGGAAGGTAATCAGGACAGCCAGCTTTCAGATGCTTATCGCATCTGAAAATCTGGATGTCCTGATTCAGTAAAGTAGCAGCGATTTCATTTTCAGCAGGACGTATGTTCATCTTCTACAAATTTCAGCCTTTAGCGGAGTAGTTTTCATGTAATATAATGCACCGATTCTATTACTTGCTTCAGTTCAGAGCTCATTGACTTTGATGCGAGAGCTTTCCTATGGATTATGCATTATTGATAGAACCAAATGCACATAGCATTTGGTTCTTCCTGAAGAATGAAAACTGACTGTAGGGTGTCAATGGTTTTCAAATACGTAGATACTCAGATTCTGACGACGACACAAATGAAGTAGGCACTGATGCGAGAGCTCAAAATACTGCAGATTTATAGGCACCCACAAAAACTTATATACCTCTCACATTAACTTATGGTTTCTGATAATTGTAATCGACTCACGGCGCCTCTCTTCAATTTCTATGGCTTCACAGGGTGCCTTGGCGGATCGTCATAATGTGTTAACTGTGACACGTTTTTTAGAAAACGACTCCTCTGGAACAGTAGGAGATCTTTACCATAAGCTCGAAAGTTTTCACGCCATCTTCATCATTACATATTGACCGTGCCGTCACATCAGGTTGTAAAATTGGTTAGTCTCTCTACTACTGATAATAATAATAATAATAATATTGAGTTTATTCATAGAATTATTTTCAATGCAGTACAATAAACTCTCAAATCCACTGAGAAAATGAATTATTTATAGAGAATAGTTTTCTGTGTGTGGTTTACAGTACACTAACATATTTTCATCTACAGATTAATATAATTGAAAGACACAATCGAGTTATTAGATAGTCATAGCCGGTAATATCGTCCGTTTGAGAAATGTCACATCGGGTAGTTTTCGTCACATCAGGTAAGTAACAATTCCATTTGAATCAGTTTGGTACGTTTCATCATATCAAAAGTCACTTTTAAAAGGTTTGCAAAAGGTTTCAATCCAGGATGTTCTCAAAAGTATCACTTTCATACATTCATCATTCATCACATTATTTCAACATTATATAAAACAAATATGTCAGTTCAATACCAAATATTTCAGTAGGTATTTAGTGAAGTAAGTATTAACTGAATTGAACATTTCACTAAACATAAATGAAATTCAGAAAGCAATCTCTGGCGGTAGATGGAAATAAATGTACATCTATCCAAAATTTATTGAACTTAGGCACCTCCATTAGTGGAACTGAAATATGTAACTTATAAGTAAGTCTTTATTGCTTTAAGTTTATTATTCAACGATGAATCTCCTAACCAAAATTTTTATCATTGAGCATACATGCATTCTGGTTTCTTTTGTTCATTAAATTTTTCGCATTTCAATAAAGCCCTGCACAAGTGAATGGAATAAACTATATTGAAAAACGATTTTCACAAATATTATTATCCATTATAGTAAAAGATACCGATGAAAGTATCGATAAAGTTAAAAACTTTCATTAATAATTGTGTGAAATTTTGTAATATTCTCGAATTTTTTAACGACTTAATGGACTATAATCAACCCATGGGTGAGTTGTAGATAGACATAACAATTTTAATCAGAACAATTGCCAAAAAAGGAGTCAGTTATAATATGCATATGTTCATTCAGTTCAGATCTGGTGTAAATGAGTTATCATCAGATATTTTATCTAATGTATTGAATATTTAATATATTTTGGGAAATGATTTTCACAATGAATAAGATACACATGAAATGTTTCATAGAATATTGTGGTGAGTAGGTTTTTTGAATTTCAGGTTCATTATATGTTCATATATAATTTCAAGTTTCTCATTTTATACTCTTTGGAACGACTGTATACCTATAAGTATATCGTATCATCCACGAAACATTGCAGATTTGATATCTGCATTTGATTCGATGTCGAGTAAGCTGTTGACTATTGAAAGAGTGATCAGAGTGTTTTTCCTCGAGGTAATCACAATTCGTGTTTCATTTCTCCATTTTTTTACGTATGCCGATATTTCGATTAGATAAGATAAGAAAACTCAAACGAGCAAATCTGCGTATTCCTACGTTAAGTGATATAGGTAACACTAGATTATTAGCAGTTTCGAAGGACTTCGAAGGATCCAGTACAATGATCTAGTTTAAGCATTTATAAATATATTTTCTAGAGATGAGTCTCTCAGGGAGCTTCCTACACAAATCTTGTCGACAAAAACACAACCTATTACTTTCAAGAGTAAATTTTAATTGAGATTCCATAGATATCGAGCTGTTTGAAGAGAAATTAAATACAACTATTTCATCCTATTATGGAAATAATAAACATTGGGGCACCCAAGCCTTATCCCCAAAATGAGTCGAACGTTCATTCGTAAACTAAACTGAGGTCCCTCAATCGAAGAAATGAGATAAACTATTTAGCATGACAGATCGCATTCTCGCTACTATATCCGTGCATACCTACTTACTGTTTCGAAATATCGAAATATTTCAAATAAAACTTTTAGGAAGCTTTCTACACAAATGTTGCCAACGAGAACGAACCTATCACTTTCGAGAGTAAATTATAATTAAATAAACTTGTTGAATGATAATGAGATACAAATGTTTCATCCTTATTGGAAATCATCGTCATATTCAATCAATCAAAAATCGATGCTTTTCAAAACGGCCTAAAGTCCTACATCCAAATGAGGAGAACATTAGTTTGTGAAATAATGACGTGCGCACCCTCTATCGAAGAAAAGACGTATTCTAGCATTCTAGATTCCTCCTACTGACAACATTAGTGAAAGTAGGTGGATGCTTCGTAGGTCTTTCATTCGTACACAACAGAACTTTGTCTGCAATGTTTAATGATTGTACTATGCCTAATCGCTCCAGATCACACCCAGGCGGACAAAAAATAAACTTGTTTCAAGATACACAATCAATTCATTAATGACTGATGACGTCATAATTCATAAAATTCATTAGTTTTGACAAAGTTGTGATATACAACAGAATGTCAACAAGAATAAAGTTTTTCGCATTAAAATAAGCCTGTTGTGGCTAAAAACATCAAAAATAATGTATATATATATATATATATATATATATATATATATATATATATATATATATATATATATCATATATATATATATATTACCTTTCATCTTTATATATAAATCCAAAATTTATTGGTGATTACAAGTGTTTGTATATAAAAAATTTATTGGTGATTACAAGTGTTTGTATTAAAAAATGGAAGAAAGAAATATGAAGGTAGGTATACTGGACATTTCGGAGCTTCGAACGGCCAATGGGCTTGTAATCAATATACATTACCCAGCATTCATTAAACTACTTAAATCATAGACAAACACAAACACCCATGCCTTCAGCGGGGCTCGAACCCGAGTTCTACCGCACCATAGTCAACTCTTTCTCAGCAGTATAAATATATTATCCGCCAGATGTTTTTACGCTTGACTCTGTTTAAAGTTTGTGTGTAATTTTCAGATGAGCGGAACAACTTCTTCAAATAGATTGCCAATTCCTCTTCTATACCATATAATCAATCGCAATTTCCAAAACTAAATATTCATTTAATGGTAATTCATCAATATTTATCATCATGATGAACCGCTTTCGCGGCATGTTTACCACAGGCAAATGAAATAGCTAATTGGTGAGTTTTATATTTGATTAAATCGTTGGAATCGTGTTATAGATTGGTTTTGAAGTTATTGCTCGAAAATTATTCGTTTTGTTATTAACTGAAAATCAAATCGTATCAATCCGTTGATGCAATGAAAAACAGATTGAATCGAATAGGAACCCAGTTCATAACTACATTGGTAATTACATATTATGAACTACGAATCAAATTATATCACTAATTAATTAGTAGTGGATAATATTATTTCTGGCTGAATAAAATAATTTGAGCATCTTTGAGTTAGTGATCCTGAATAACTCGGGACTAGTCTCTGAAGTACCACCATGAAAAAACCTTTGGAAAAAACATGGTATGCAGAATATTTTTTTAATTTGAAATTTACAACCTTCATATTCGAATGTGTTTGTGTTTGAATTTATAATCATTTCTGAATATTCCGAATGGAACTGCAATAATTTATATATATATATATATATATATATATATATATATATATATATATATATATATATATATATATATATATATATATATATATATATATATATATATATATATATATATATATATATATATATATATATATATATATATATATATATATATATATATATATATATATATATATATATATATATATATATATATATATATATATATATATATTTTGAAAGTATATATATATATATATATATATATATATATATATATATATATATATATATATATATATATATATATATATATTCCTCTGATATAAAATCATATAATATACAAAAAAACTAATTTGATTTTTCAAAAAATTAAGTTTGACATTTGATTAAACTTTTTCATATTAAAAAAGCCTGTTAATGCTAAAAACTTTCAAAATAAATATATATATATATATATATATATATATATATATATATATTATATATATATATATATATATATATATATATATATATTCAACTACTTTGAACAAACTAAAAATACAACAGAAGTGGTTACTCCAAGTAATGTACAAAAAGAACATGCTTTACCCAACGAATCAATTGTTTGAGTTAGCTGAAGTGTGGGACCTAAATCAGTTGTATTGCTACACGTTAATGAAACATACGTTCAAGAACATATGTGATTCGAAACGAATTTAGTATGGTTTGAATACCAGATATAGTCACCTTTCTCTAGAGGTTCCTAACTTTAAAAAATCAATTGGTAAACGTTCGTCAATCTATTTAGCGCCTAGAATTTTAAACAAATTGCCTATGTACTTGAAAGAGATGGTCAATAACGTGAAAATTAAGAAAGCCTCAAAGAAATGGATATCTCAGGTGGGGATGGTCTACTGTAATACTTTGATAAATGGAAGATTAGGTATATAATTGAATTTATCAGATAATTGTAGAGATTAAGATTGAAATGTACAAAATAATATTTACTGTATGAATATAATAAACAAAATTATATTTACTGTATGAATAATAATAAACAAAAAATATTTACTGTATTAAAGAAAAAAAAATCTTCCACCACAGGTATTGTGGGGTACCTTTGTGAGGGTTAACAAAAATGTTTCTTGTCTTTGTTCATATCTAGTTGATACAACCAGGAGAAGCATGTTAATTTATTCTCTCATTTATATGCAAATTTCTTTTAAAATTTAGAGTTTGTACTATGAAGTGTATTTGAATATGAATAAAGATTATTATTATTACTATTATTATTATTATATATAAATATTTTAAATTGATTTATTGCCTGTTTAAGAGTTTATTATGAATGTTTTATTCAATGAATATATATTGAATGAAGCAATAACAGGCTTCTTTTAATATGATCAAATTAGGATTAGCCGTTGACACGTGTTTCGCGCTTATTGGCTCTCCTCAGACCGTCGTAGTCAAGTTCAAGTTCTACGAACCTGGAGATGGAGGAACAAGAAAGAAACAAACACCTCACTGAAGGAAGTCGACACATTTTAGGCTAGTGCGTTTTTACTCTGCGAGTTGGGAGATTTGAAAAAATTACTTCGCCCGTGAGGCGACTATTTATCCTTCAAGGATGGCTCTAGCCGAGAAATCATACAATATATGAATAATGTTCAACGCGGGGGAAAATTTCAATCAAAAGTAGACACTGTCGATATCTCCCGCAATTAGATTACTCTTCAACCCAGAGAGTAAAAACGCACGGGCGTAAAATGTGTCGACTTCCTTCTGTAGAGTGTCTGTTTCTTTCTTGTTTTTCCATCTTCAATATCGTACAACTTGAACTTGGCTACGCCATTCTGAGGAGAGCCAATAAGCTCGAAACACGTGTTAATTTTATTATATTAGCCGTACACAGCTGCTACTAATTGCGGGATATGCCGACAGTGTCTACTTTTGTAGAACATTATAGGGCTGAAACGTATGTGGAGTGTGTATAATTTTCTTGTATTAACCTAAGTGTCTATAAGTGAACAATACATTTCAGAATATATATATATATATATATATATATATATATATATATATATATATATATATATATATATATATATATATATATATATATATATATATATATATATATAGTTTCAAGATTCACGAATCATTCATACTAGTGAATAGACTATCAATCCAAATATTTCAAATAAAACTCTCAGGAAGCTGTCTACACAAATGTCAACTAGAAAGAATCTATCACTTTCGAGAGTGCTTATTAAGTGCGCTTCGAAAAATCATCGAACTTGTATAATCAGCATATTCTGTCTCTAGAATTATATTCCTGGCAATAGGAATAGTTGATAAGTTGAATCGCACTACGTACTCGATCAAACAATGCATACTCTGACCCGAAAGACCCTCTTGTTTCAGATAAATTGAGCAAACCGTATAATTTGGCTTCACTTATCACATAACTCACAGAGATAAGTTTGGGTTACTAACAATGCTTATGTCATATTAAGGTCTATATACCGCTGATTCTACACAGAATTACTCGAATATGGATATTTTCAAGGAAATTTGAATTGATTGACCTGAACCTGTTTAGAACCTGAAAACTAGTTAAGTATCTCATTTTTCATTTTCTCGTACGCTGAAAATTGTCGAGCCAGATAATTTCATGTTTTAAAGATTTTAGGCACATAAAAATTGGTAAACACAACAATGTAAAAAATTCCAATTTATTATCTAAAATCAAGGATTTTGGAGCACAAAAGTGATTGCCGCGTAGGTAAGAACTCCTGTGCGGCAGTGGAAACCATCTGAAGACTGACCACAAATTCGTCTATTCGGAGGTCGTTGGAACAAGAAATTCAGTACAAGTGTAGGCTGTCCCTCGAATTGTTCCACATCAACAGAAACAAGAACTCGATAAATTTCAAATAAGACACAGGACAGCTGAGTAATATTTACAGTAACTTCCTTCATATACTGCAGAATGGGAGAACAGCTAAAAATCTACGTTTTTTTTCTGTAATGATACCTAAATGGAATTTACACACGGCGATTCATATCATCACTACTCATGGTGGCGACATGTGGTTGCAGTTTATTATTGTTATATTTCATTGTTATATGCAATTGATGTTTTCACTTAATTTGTTTTCAAATGTTAGTGACTGACTTTGCATCTTGGTGAGTAATTACCCTTTGAGAAACTCATATACGAGTATTTTACTTATGATATGATTTATTGTTGTAGTTTCTCCTGAAGAAGTCACAAAAAAGGTGACGAAATATAGAGATTAGAAAAAAATAAGTTTTTTGTTACAGACCGCTTCCCGATATATAGTCCACAAAATTTGAATTTAAAAGTAGGTCGATATAAAATTCAATATTTTATATATATATATATATATATATATATATATATATATATATATATATATATATATATATATAAATGCCTTATAATTTATGGCATTTATTGACTATAAGAAGGCATTTGACCTGCTTAGAACTCTTGCCACAACCAACCCATTACTGAAGATGGAAATACCATCTTGCTATACCGAGTTGATCCAGAATATATACGAACATGCCACAGCAACCATCAAAACAGACGAATACTCGGAATAATTGCCAATAATGAGAGGCGTTAGACAGGGAAGTCCCTTTTCCCCAAAGCTGTTCTCAGCTGCTTTAGAGTGTATGTTCCAGAAGCTGAACTGGAGCGAGAAAGGAATCGCGATAAATGGCCGCTACCTTTGCTACTTAAAGTTCGCTGATAATATAGTCCTGTTCTCCCACTATGCTACCGATCTTCAAGAGCGCATCAATGAACTGAACATCACGAGCAAGGAAAGACGTCTGGAAATAAACACCGCAAAAACAAAGATGATGCTGAACCCTTTCTGCACCAGAGAGCAAATGGAGGTGGACGAATACCCATTAGAAATAGCAGCATCTCAAACATATATGGGACGGATTATCACGGGAGACGGGGATATTACACCGGAGATCATGCAAAGAACCAGAACAGCTTGGGTTGCAGTTGGCCGACTGAAATACATTTACAAATCAGATATACCATTATTCTCAGAGAGCAAAGTGTTTGACCAATGCGATTTACAAGCGATGGCCTACGCCAGAAAGCTTGGACCATCCAGCTCACATCCAGAGGCTTCGAACAACCCAGCGGAGTATAGAAAGAAACATGATGGACCTAAACATACGAGATAGAATGCTGCAGCTGGATAAGAGGTCAAACAAAGGTGAAGGATGTCGTGGAGTGTGTAAAAAGGTCAAAGTAGAAATGGGCAGGCCATCTAGCCGGAACAAGAGATGACTGTTGGTCAGCTGGTTGGTGATTGGGAGCCCAGAGACAGAGTAAAACCAAGAAAGCGCTTCCACGATCGATGGTATAAGGAGCTTATGGATTGATTGGGAGTTGCCTAGAGCAGAGAGTCTGCCGACAGGGAATCTTGGCAATGACAGGGGAGGGCCTTCATTCTGCAGTGGACAGATAGAGGTTGATGATGATGATGATGATATATATATATATATATATATATATATATATATATATATATATATATATATATATATATATATATATATATATATATATATATATATATATATATATAGCAATTTAAATTCTTCAAATGAGACAAACTGTTGATTGATATAATTTTCTGTTCACCATTAAGTGTCTATTAATTTGATAAATCTCATTCATATGCTTCCTAATTGATTATTTTCCTTATTCTGGTCAAAGCATCATTTTGACAAACCAACCATCCATGGAATGTTCATTAATGAAATAAGAATATTATTTTCCTATAAACATATCAACATGTATGACATTACAATAAAGTAATATAATATATAGAGAATAAATAATAATATATAATAAATAATATAATATATAATATAATAAGTACTCAAATAAAAACTTGAGTTCGTGAAATTAATCTTCGATTCGAGTTGAAACTATTATATACTCGTATACCTAATTATACTCGTAAGGCCATTGATACAACGCATAAAAGAGTGATCTATGAAAGAGGAAATTCAAAGTCAGTAGAGCACAATATAAATAACTAATGAGTTTTCTCTGTTCGTGAAAAAGTTTCAAGCCGATGAATCATTTTTCAAAATGTCACATGAACGAATGTCTGTTCAGTAAGGTCAAGATTTAATGTCAGTACTTCAACTTATTGCAAAGAATTTGCGGTTTTGTCGCTCTTAGCTTATTGCTTCGTCCTTCTCAAAATAAGTTTCTGCATTTATCATGAAACTGGCTCTCTGACAGAAACTTAGTAAAACTTCCTAGAAATATTTTCAGTTCAACAGATGTATTCGGTGAAACTTTTCCTGACATCAATTATTTATATTTGAATCAACTGTCATAATTTCGAGAATTATTATGTTTTTAAATGTTGTGGCTTTTCGTCAAAGTACTTTGTAGGTATTTATAATGGGTCGCATTACAAGTATTACATGGAAAGATCATATTCATAAATATGTTCCCGATAATGTTATAACTTTATGAGGAATATTTTCTTCTCTGGTAATTCTCGTACACCCTGTTTGCGTGGAAAATAGGTCTTCCTAATGACTCCTAAATTTAAATTATAAACGTAAATGAATGAATCAATTGCAAAAATCCTGAACAGAAAATACAGTCATGAATGTAGTTTAAGCTCCATATGTCACTTCAATGTACGGGTTCCTTCAAAAACATAGCTGAACGATATCAGTTATATATGCATACGACTTACTTTACATTTCTGTCTAACAATCAATAGGAAGGTATGTAATGATTGTATTCGTTCCCTTTCATGTGTTGAAAATGGCGTAACTGATGAGTACCTAGTAGTACGAAACAGTAACAGTCTTACGCTTTCAATAAATGAATGCATGGATTTCAATATTCTCTAATATTTATCCCTAGAACGATAACGGAGACATCGCATTGTTCATGTTTCACATAATCAGCTCTACAATGATGAATTCTCTTTTGAATAATTTGTCAAAAACTTAAAGTATACTTTGATTTCGAATATCTATAAACGCAATTATAAAGCACGAGAACTGCAGAATTCTTTTTCTTGTAGTGAATTTCTTTTATTTAAATATATATATATATATATATATATATATATATATATATATATATATATATATATATATATATAAAGTTCAGCTTTCAGCTATAACAATATTGAATGCATGCACTGAAACAGGGAGTAGTTGCTCCAATATTTATTTTACTACATATATACCAAATGGGATTTTAAAAATTAGAGAGAAACATAATTTAAAATTTACTTGTCCTATTTGAATGTGGCTAAAAAAAGAAGATCTTGCATCCTTCGAAATCTCATCAATCATCTTTCATATAATTAAGGAACATCTGGTATAACAAATATCTGACATAAAATTGTTAGCGTTTTGAAATGTTTGTTGCATAAGTAAATATTGGGAAAGAATATATCTTTCTTCGCAAATTATTGATAGAATTTTTGCAGAAGAAATTTATTTCCCAGAGGAAATATGAAAAATCTTCATCTCAATTATACAACTTTCTGTTAATATATCACAAATCATATTTATTCTTCAGCTGAATAGAAATTGCGTATTACTCACGAACCAATAAAAACATTCATGAAGCTGCTACATAAGATGTTAGTAGAGCTGCATATTGATGTATGCTTTGATTGAAAACTCTCACAAAAATTTTATATATATATATATATATATATATATATATATATATATATATATATATATATATATATATATTTATATATATAATATACATTCGACATATATTGAAGGCTATCACCTCTTTATCAAGATAAAAATTTTCCTATAATACACTCGATAGTCCAGGAAAAACCTGCGAAATATATTGATGATATACTTCGTCTAGCCAAAACTTCAGGAAAAACTTCTGATTACCCTGCTTGGTTCACACCGTCATTGAAATTATCAATATCTAAGAAAAAAGAATCACATAAAAATTATAAATTGTCTGGTAGTGTTAAAGACTACCAAATATTTTCGAATCTAGGGCCAGAATGTTAATTAGAGATGCAAAAATGCTATAATGAATTTGTTAATAACGCTGAATCGGCAGTGAAAAGAGAACCGAAACAATTTTCGAACTTCATTAATAAAAGAAATAACCACTATTCTATCCCCTCTTCAATGTTTTTGGGTGATAAAGCTGCTTCGACGGATCAGGATGTTATTGATCTGTTTGCTGATTACTTTGCTTCTGTATTTAATAACCAACAAACCTCTGTTACTCCTACTTTTAAACAACATAATTTTACATTTCATGTAAACAGTTTTCTTAGTAGTACGGATGAAGTCAGCCATAAAAAAAGCCTCATTCCCAATCGTTGTTGTGGGCCGGATGGCTTACCTCTATCATTTTTAGTCCATTGTGTTTACACTTTGGCTGAACCTCTTAGTAGGTTATTCTATTCTTCATTTCAATAAGGCACCTTTCCTTCTTGTGGAAATCCACTTATATAACACCCATTTTCATGTCAGGGAAGGTGAATGATGTTCGTAATTATCGACCTATCAGCATCTTGAGTAATATTCCCAAAGTTTTTGAAAGCATTGTGTTGGACAAAATTTCCTTCAGTATAGGGCAAATAATTGTTCCTCAGCAGCACGGATTAATGAGGAGGAAATCAAGCTTAAGCAATCTGGTTGAGTATGTTCAGTTTATTTTTGACGAATTCAAGGGAGGCCGCCAGGTGGGTAGTTGTTATACTGACATATTCAAGGCTTTTGACCAAGTGAACCACGCTATCTTGGAGCTTATTGTTGAATCGGGTGGTTTTACAGGTAGTTTTTTCAAATGGATAAAGAGCTATTACAAAAATAGAACTCAGGTTGTGAAAATTAAAAACTTCAGGTCCAGGACGGTTCTAGTTACGTCAGGGGTTCCACAAGGTAGTCATCTCGGCCCTTTTTTATTTTCTCTCTTTATTAATGATATCTCTTTGGTTGTTAAGCATTCGTAAGTTTAGTTGTTTGCCGATGATTTGAAAATTTATAAGTCCATCTCTTCAGTTGGTGATGCTGCTAATCTTCAATCCGACTTGCTAACTGTAGTGGGATGGCTTTCGAGTCGTCTAAATGTCTATTTTGTTGAATGTAGATGTATTACCTAGGCTTGAGCGTACTAATCTCATTAATGATCCTGGAATAAACTTGAACTATCAACTCGAGTTCAAGGAACATATTGGAATAATTACCAACCGTGCATTGAGAATGATTGATTTCATTCGTCGGAACTCTGCTGAATTTTCTGTCGAACCAACTATGAAATTACTCTATTTTGCTTTTTGTAGACCTATTGTTTAATATGGGTCAATTGTTTGGTCACCTCATTATGAGGTGGACTCGAAGTATATTGAACGAGTGCAGAATAAATTTCTTTTATATATATCTTTCAGGAGGTCAATACCTTGTATAAATTTTTCGGCAACTTTTATTCACACTCAATTAGGTATACAAACCTTGGCTTCAGGAAGAATTATAACTGATTTGGTTTTTCGATTCAAATGTTTGAATAATTTTATAGATTCTATTGAATTGCTTGGTCAAATTGGCTTTCACGTTCCTTTCAGAAGAACTAGAACTGACAATGTATTTGCGTACTCCAGCTGCCATACTAATTATTTGACCAATGCACCAATGAATAGAATGTTATACTATGGTAATCGATATGTAAATGCTGACTTATGTTTTTGTACATCACTTAGGCAGTTTCGCTCTATAGTTAAGAACTTACTCAACTAAAATTGGGTATTATGTGTATTTTATTATTTTTTGTAAATGGGTTTTCTGTATGTAAATAAAATGAATAAATGAAAAGTTATGTTCATAATATTTTTGACGTTTTCGATATAGTAATTTATAGAATCCAATTAATTATTCATTTCTATGAACTTGTAATTAACAACGAAATGTCAACAAAAATAAAGATTTCTGCATAACAAGCAGCCTGTTAGTGCTAAAAATATCAGTGCCATAAACACAAAAACTCAATTTCTTCATATATACATATATATATATATATATATATATATATATATATATATATATATATATATATATATATATATATATATATATATATATATATATATATATATATATATATATATATATATATATATATATATATATATATCTATATCTATATCTATTTCAATTATTATCAAATATATGAATTTTCATCTCAATTTGGATTGTAGTAAAAAGGTCAAATTATCCTCCAAATGAAATTATTGGTAGTTGAATATTCTAAAATTTGCTGCTCTAGTTCAAATCGCTATATCCCAATTCATTTTTATTGCTTCTTGCATAGTTAAATGAGCGAATTATGTTAACAACTAGGAATAAGAGTAATAAAATCGTTGTCTAAAAATTGCTTCGAAACACGCTAACCAACAACAAGCCTACACACCCTATCCGAAAGTTCAACTTCCCTGCAAAGTTAACATCAATCATTTTTGGACTAATTTGGTTGAACTTGTAGGATAAGGATATTGAGGTATGAGTTTTCAACAAATTTAACATCGAATTGAAAGTACACACATTCAGTTTTAGAAACCAAGTTCAATTTTGTTGCACGAATCAATGAAATATTCATTTGAGAGTTTTTTTTTGATGGGTTATGAAATAATTATACCATTCAAGTATAACCTTAAGACCTGTTTATAATTTGACAATCGATTTTAGAATTCGACCTTAATCTATCCTCATTTTCTCATACAAAATGTCTTGACGGACGAAATAATTTACGTATGCATTTATGCACAAAACTAGAGGATTATTTGACTATTTTGGAAAAATAAAACAAATAGTGTATATTGATTTGGTGTATATCTTTTTCTACAAATTGTAACGTATTCTAATCAAATGATCAGAATCCATGTCAAGATTTGTAATTTCAGGGTCTCTAATACCATCATTCAATCAGTAACATTAATATTTGCAATTATACTAGAAACTTGAATACAGCCGCCGTGATGGAATTTCATGGGATTCTATTCTCTCTCCTCAAATTACCGATCTAGTTCACCCTTAGGGAAGGGTGAAATCCGATAAGCTACCTTTCAAATGAAATATCTTCATGTCTTCATGAATCTTTCAACAATCACTTGTAATCATTTCAATATGCAATAATAAATCCGTTCAAATCAATGATGACCTGCGGGTTAGGTATATACCTGAATATATATATATATATATATATATATATATATATATATATATATATATATATATATATATATATATATATATAGTTGAATGTTTAACGACTGTAGATATGTATTTTCAGTGTTTAATTGGGATTGCAGTCTAGGCCAGGAAAATCAGTTATCTCTTTAGTATTTTCCAAGCTTTCGAAAGAAGAAAATAAACATTTTCGAAAGCTTGGAAAATACTAAAGAGGTAACTGATTTTCCTGTCCTAGACTGCAATCCCAATTAAACACTGAAAAAAAAAATATATACATATATATATATATATATATATATATATATATATATATATATATATATATATATATATATATATATATATATATATATATATATATATATATATATATATATATATATATATATATATATATATATATATATATATATATATATATATATATATATATATATATATATATATATATATATATATAGTATTTTCCAAGCTTTCGAAAATGTGTATTTTCTTCTTCAGGGCTAAAATAGTACAAAAATTAACAGTTTATATAGCAAGGCACCATAAAAAGTTTTTTCTTACAATTACTGTGAAGTAAGTCCAAAAGTACATTAGTTTTTTGAGTTTTGAAAATAAGTACAAGTGTTCCAAATGCATTGGGTCGGAATATTACTGCATTCTACGTGTTAAGTATTCGAAGGAAGCGACGACAGTGACTGTATTTCTCAATTTCGCTTTTCAAGTGGAGTGTTCCCAGATGTTTTCAAGGGCGTTTCTCAAAATGCATAACATTGAGTACAAAAATATTGGACACTGAAAACAATTACACTAAGTGAATCTTATTGGAAATGATTTATATTAATAAACAAACACATTCGATCAATAAGAAATCGAAGACAGAGAAATTGAGTTCTATATACAGTTTCCGTTAAGTCTTGATAACACAAGCAATTTTTATGATGTGTCCTCTGGACGAATAATTAACTACAAATAACCCGAATAAAGAGGTATACAAGGAAAGAAGAAGAAGACCACTGACTCTCCTGACATTTAAATGTCACATATCTTGCCTGACAGATAAAAACCATACTATAAAGAGGAAAATATAATACGACAGTTAGCATTGCAATAATTGGTGGTAAGAGTAGATAGTAGCCCTGTTGATTATAGAATATTTGCCAATATATAATTTATAACCTCAAATTCGGTAAGGAATCATTTCACGTTTTAATTGTACAATTCTGTACATCAAAATTCAAATATGTTTAATATATATATATATATATATATATAGTTTCCAGGTCATTCAGTACTAGTAAATACTGGGATTCTTAATCGAAATATTTTAAATAAAAGCTCCCTGAGAGTTTTATCTGAAATATTTCGATTAAGAGTCTCAGTATTTAATATATATATATATATATATATATATATATATATATATATATATATATATATATTAAAATAAATTAAACTCTTGGCCAAATGTCTCACGATTCATTTCACAATATGTATAGTCAACATGTTTCAAGCGTTAGCTCATTTTCAAGACTGAAATCGTGAGACAGTAAGCCAAGAGTTCAATTTATTTTAATATTCAATTATATTTCACCAAGAGTTAAGCGAGAATTCAATCCAAGAATCAAGAATTATATGTTGTACTTCAAAAATTGAACTCAAGTAGATAACCATGATGCAAAAATTAAAATGTATGAAAGATTTGTCATACCTTCGACAAGGTATGACAAACATGCCCAGGTGCTGAAAAAGTAATCATGTCATTATATCCTTATATATACCAAAATTCGAGTGAATAGTCAAAACAAAATTCAGCTTGAAAATAGGGTTTTTGAAATAACAATAATTCTTATATTTTATTACTAACGAAAGTGAAGCAATGATTCCAACCACAAACACGGCAAAGAGCTCCTTATAATCAAACATCTTAAAGAAAGTATATCATATAAATGAAAAGAGTTGCATGAGAACAATTTGACATACCCATTCAATTATGGTTGTTGACGAAAATACACATTTTATCTTGTAACACGCCTATTTTCTCTGTTGGGCTTGTGCTTCAACAAGGCAAACACAGTCAAAAAAGTGCAACAATAATATTTCGTTTGTGCTTCTAAATAATATGAATATTTTTTTAGAAATGTATAAAAATGGTTTAAAATTTAAATTTTTTGGCGTCTAAGCTTGTGTTTGATAACTTCATATATAGAAAGTTTGAGCGGAGTAATTGATGCTAACTAAGCGACGGGCATTTTCTGTCCTCCATAGTTGAACTTCGTGGAATCCTGTTTGGATGGTTGCAGAAACTTTGCGATGATTGACATATATTTCATAAACACACATACGGAAAATAGCTCATGTCAAATGGACAAAATCACACTGAACGATGTACCTGTCTTATTTTTTTCTTAAAATAAAATTTTCGAAAATTGAGCGATATTTCGAAAATATGATCGTCACAATTACATTGAAATGAACCGAAAGAACAAAGTTGACGAAGGAGGGAGACTTCTTGATATTATTGCGGGAAATGAAGCCATAAAGTTCAGATCCCGTGAATTATAAAGAATGGAATTATTATTAAAACACTAACGAACTCCCAGTTTGGGCCTTTCGCTCAATGTAGAGAATTTCCCCAATGACTCAGCTACCAGTTAATTAAAATCTATAAATCTTCGACTTTATTCATCATATTAATGACAAAAAATTTTATTGTAACAACAATTTAACTAACCTGTTCAACTTATACCAGCACGAGGAAAAATATTTCAAATTCATAAAGTCCACAAAACTATGCTCTCCAATAATGAAATGGGTCCGTTTCAATTTGAATCTTCATCGATTTCTATTCTTCTGAATTATTTCTAAGGACGAACAGCGATTTCGCAGATACTACTCTTGAAGAGAAGTCTTTCTCAGAAATGAAATAAGTACCATAAGTATCTAAATAAAAAATATACTGTGGCTTTCAGAGACTTTCACAGTTGTTACAGACTTTCATCATTTTTCATTTCATTTCACAGAAAATAAATTCTTCTGGAGAAATAGCTAGTGAAAAGTAGGAGGTTCAATATTTTCGGCTTTTTGTAAATGAATTAATCCAGAAAACAATCAAAATGGTGCAATCGGCATCAATGAAACAATATTTAGAATTTTCTCATAATTTAATACAAATACGCAGGACGACGTTTCGAAGTACTACTTTTTTATCAAATGCTGTATTTATAGTAGGTGTAATTTTACAAACTCAATACTTATAGCTATTCTCACAGAACACACTAGGTAGGTTCTATGACTAACTTAGAGTGAGGACCATAGAATACAACTGATCATTAGTATCAGTGGAAGTAGAATCAGTATCAGTAGAATCAGTAAAATTAGTATCAGTAGAATTAGTTGTATTCTATGGTCCTCATTAAAGTTAGTCATAGAACATACCTGATATAATCTGTGAGAATAGCTATAAGTATTGAGCTTGTGAAATTACACCTAGTATTAATTCAGCGTTTGATAGAGAAGAATTATTTCAAAACGTCGTCATGCGTATTTTTATTGAATTATGAGAAAATTCTAAATACTGTTTCATTATGGATATTAATTTTTCTCCTAGTATCGGTCTCATCCATCATCAATCTTCATTGCGTATTAGGTTGTGGCTCCTTTTGAACATGATCAGAACTTTGAATTCGAAAACGATCTGCATATCCTATATTTCATCATATGGCAAAATATCGAGATATGTAATATGGGTAAATTGATCAACTCCTATCTGCATAATTCCACATGCAATGGAACTAAAATAGGGTCAATGAAGTGTAAGGATAAGATGCAGAACACAGTTTGGTGCGAAATTACGTAGACGCCCTTTTATGGTCTGTTAAACGGGAGTATTTTCCGCTATTCCACTAAATTCCTAGTAATTGTGTTAATCTCAACATACGTATAACACTAGAACTTGAGAGTTTCCAATTACATAAATATATTGCCTGTTTCACTCATGTGGTTGTTTATGGAATACTAAGAAGTATTTTGGAATTACTCAGGCTGCATTAGTAACAAACAATATATTTCAGTATCAGAAAAAATGTTGATCTAAATCTGACAAAAATATTGTTTCAGAAATTTAACTCAAGACAGACATTCTACGATGAAAACATACAATAAAATAAATTTAGAGAATCAATATTTTTATTTTAGTTTCAAATCAAAACACTGCTATCTCTTTGTCAAAATAGCATTCTCATGGTAACTACCTGGAAATCTACAAGCTAGTTTCATCTATTAATAAAACAACGATGGATCGAACGATTGTCAAGGATTTTTTTTATTCAAAGATAATCTTGTGGCATTACATTTTAAATATGATTTCTGGAAAATGACCGCTACGGCTGGCTCGGATGTAGTCCAATCTGGACGTCTAATTTTCGATGAATTCTTCCAACATTTGTGGCCGTATATCGGCAACAACACGGCGAATATTGTCTTCCAAATGATCAAGCGTTTGTGGCTTATCCGAATAGACCAATGACTTTACATGGCCCCACAGAAAGTAGTCCAGCGGTGTTAAATCACAAGATCTTGGAGGCCCATTCACACATCCAAAACGTGAAATTAGGCGGTGATCAAACGTGTCTTTCAATAAATCGATTGTGGCACGAGCTGTGTGACATGTTGGGCCGTCTTGTTGAAAACACAGCTCCTGGACATCATGGTTGTTCAATTCAGGAATGAAAAAGTTAGTAATCATGGCTCTATACCGATTACCATTGACTGTAACGTTCTGGCCATTGTTTTTGAAGAAGTACGGACCAATGATTCCACCAGCTCATAAAGCGCACCAAACAGTCAGTTCTTCTGGATGTAACGGTGTTTTGACATACACTTGAGGATTATCTTCACTCCAAATGCAGCAATTTTGTTTGTTGACGTAGCTATTCAACCAGAAGTGCGCTTCATCGCTAAACAAAATTCGCCTATGAAAATCGGGAACAACGGCAATCTCGTTTGGGCCCATTCGACGAATCTAGGCCTTGCTTGATGATCGTGAGTCTATTCATGATGAATTGCCTAACCAAACTGAAAATAAATCACTCCTCAGATGTTGAACCGGTCGCCATTTTCAACAGTAATGCCAACTAAAAGTTTTATACCTCTAAAAAAAAACACCCGTTAGTAGACTAGGTACACTATTGAACGGTTATGTAAACCGTATAGATGAAAAATTTTCTTTCTTTTCTCAAGAATTGATCTCGTTCAAAGCTTTATTCGTTGCAACCGGAACATAAATAAATATAACATAACTATATTTCGTCATGTTCCGAACAATTTTTTTTCGCATGTTGAAATTTTTTATTGAATTTGCTGTTTCGTGCTCGATGCGATTACTTTTTGAATTTATCATATTGAATTAAGAAAAATTATTAGTTTCCTTTGTGGAAATAGTTGTTAGTACAAATAGTAACAGTTTCGCTATATATATATGCTTCACTAATACGTCAAATTAAATTTCTTTCCACTGCGTTTTCGACTTTCATTCGGGCTCCATTTTTTTTCTCAAATTGCTGCTCTGACAAACCTAAGCCGTTCAGCTTCAGTGGGATTTACACATTGTATACATTGCCCACATTCGCCACATTCAGTAGGGAAAATTATCGGAGAGGCAGCAGCTGAATAGCTTAATTTCCTCTGCTAATCCACCTCCCTAACTTGTATATATCTTATCTATTATTATCAGGACATAACTTCAACAGGATAAATTGAATACGGAATAACGCAAAACACGGTACTTCATGCGAATGAAGTTCCTTTATTGCTGTTCAATTAAAAAAACTCTTATATATATATATATATATATATATATATATATATATATATATATATATATATATATATATATATACATATATATATATATATATATATATATATATATATATATATATATATATATATATATATATATATATATATATATATATATATATATATATATATATATATATATATATATATATATATATATATATATATATATATATATATATATATATATATATATAATATATATATATATATATATATATATATATATATATATATATATATATATATATATATATATATATATATATATATATATATATATATATATATATATATATATATATTTAGTTTTCTTGTGTTTTCTTGTGCCCTAATAACCTAAGTGTAAAAACCTTCTTGGGAATGAGCATAGTTTAAAACTGATGGAATAATTGATTATTCTACATATGTTTCGGCTCTAGGCCTTTTTCAAAAATATTACAGGTTCATGTCATTGGGAAATCAACTTCAAATCTTTCGTGAAATTTGAAGTATATTTTCGTAAAATTTAGTTTTACGAAATTGAGTTTACGAAAGATTTGAAGTCGATTTCCAAATAACATGAACCTGTAATATTCTTGAAAAAGGCCTAGATCCGAAACATATGTAGAATAAACAATGATTCCATCAGTTTTAAACTATGCTCATTCCCAAGCATAGTATATATTCACACTTATATATATATATATATATATATATATATATATATATATATATATATATATATATATATATATATATATATATATATATATATATATATATATATTTTGAAAGTTTCCAGCATTAACAGGCTTTTTTAATATTAAAAAGTTTATTTCTGTTGACGTTTCGTTGTTATATTACAACTTTGTCAAAACTGATTAGTTTTGACAAAGTTGTAATATAACAACGAAACGTCAACAGAAATAAACTTTTTCATATTAAAAAAGCCTGTTAATGCTGAAAACTTTCAAAATAAATACCTCAAACAGGCAATAAATCAATTTCAAGATATATATATATATCTATATATATATATATATATTTATTTATTTATTTATATTTTTTTAAAATGAATTTATTGCCTTTTCAATATTATTTTCAATGTTTTCAGCAATAACAAGCTATTTTCAATGATGTTACAAACTTTATTTTCGTTGACGTTTCGGTATATATCACAGCTTTGTCGAAACTAATGAATTAATTAGTTTCTACATTTTCTTAATCTAGTTTCTACATATACATTTGTTCAATGATTGCATTATATTTTTCACCCTTCCGAATATAACAAGTATTGGAATCAAAAACCCAAAAATTTTTCATTGTTCGTTGTCTTCCTATAATTTTTGAGAATTTATAATAATCACAAATTTCCAGTTCTCCATCCTATTCATATTTGATATCGCAATACTTTTCAGAATAATGTATCCTTTGAAAAGGTTTATGGAACAAAATAGAAATACCCAACCGTCGACAGACAATGAATTAAGTTATACGTTCTATTAGAATTTAATTGATGGTTTTAATTAACGTAATGATACGAATACAACCTTATAGTCATAGAATTGGTGGGAGTAACATGTCTTCGTTTTATATATTGAGATATAATTCGAAGAAGAAAAGATTTTCGTTCTCACTCTGTCACGAGTGTCAGTGATGAGGCATCACTCCACTTTCATCTCCAGTCAAAACAGCCGTTCATCAACGATGCCAAGCGGCTTCATTAGCAAATACATATTGTTTACAGCGCTCTATGTAAGAGCTTTGTCTAGTCGCATCAAAAGTGTTTTCAATAATTTCAAGTTTTATATTGATGAATATCATATTTCAGTACTCATTATTCTATTCCGGACTTAAACATATCCAAAAACACAATAATTATAAAAACTGTTCCAATCATTCTTTAGTGATAAAAAATCGTGTAACTTACACGACAGCAAAATTAAAAGTTGTGCGGATATGTATTTTTTCTTCTCAAATCACAAAAATTGAAAAATGAAAATTTCGCTAGAAAACAAATTTTTAGTGGTAAAGTGCTCCTTATCACTTTTGTGCATTAAAAATCAATAACAATCGATAGTCAGATCTACCGAGTATACTTATAGAATTTTATCAAAATCCGTTAAGCCGTTTCGAGGGAGTATGGTAACTAACACTAACAACTGAAACTGTATAGAGAGTGATAGAAAGTTCATTGCGTGAAATAGATCATTCGAGAATCACAGGAGCACTGCGTCTGTGGAATAGCTCAATATCATTATGTTGTGCTCGCTGTTTTTATGTTTGATTTACACGAACTTAAAAATAATCTGATAGATAGTTAATAACTGTAGTTAATCTACCAACTGCATTCAGCTATAATTAGGTTTAGGTCCTGAGAATAAATATGTACTTAGAAAGATATAAAAATTCTAATTGGTTATTCATTTCAAACTATTCTTTCAATTTGATTTCTGAACGACGGGGACACATCGAAGAAAAAACAAAATTGGTGTTTTTATTTAATTCCGAGGATTTTCATGTTTATTCACCTTTCAAACCCTTTCTGAACTTCCACAAATGATTAAAGACCAAAATTAGCCAAATTGGTCCAAACGTTCTCGAGTTTCAGACAGACTAACGAACAGCAATTAATTTTTATATTATATAAATATATATATATATATATATATATATATATATATATATATATATATATATATATATATATATATATATATATATATATATATATATATATATATATATATATATATATATTATATATATATATATATATATATATATATATATATATATATATATATATATATATATATATATATATATATATATATATATTTTTTTTTTTCTAAATTAATTTATGGCCTGTGTGATATATGAATATATTTTCAATCTTATTAGCAATAACAGGCTATTCTCATTGTTAAAAGGTTGAGGTTTTGTTGACGTTTCGTTGTATGTCACAACAATAAAAACTATAAATTATTTATAATTCTGACAAAGATAAAAATAAATTTTTAAAAATAAACCTTTTAACATTCAAAATAGCCTCTTATAGCTAAAAATATTGAATATATATATATATATATATATATATATATATATATATATATATATATATATATATATATATATATATATATATATATATATATATATATATATATATATATATATATATATATATATATATATATATTATATATATATATATATATATATATATATATATATATATATATATATATATATATATATATATATATATATATATATATATATATATATATATATATATATATATATATATATATATATATATATATTCACCGTTTGATAATTTTCAGTGGGTAAAATTTAAGAAACTCTAAGACTAAAATATTTCTAAAATTAGAATATTTTCCTCAGATTAATATTTTCGTTCTTGAAAAATTCTCATATCAAAAAGAATCAATACTTAAAATTTTTCAATGAACTCCATGATGTAAATCGTTACTTCTTTTTTTCGCTGTTTCCTTTTTTTACAAAATTCTTTATTGGTAATTGTAGAATTGTACATCTAAATTATGAAAATAAAAATATGGTTAGACACAATATGTTATAATATCATAATTTTTTCCATATTCATATAAATTCATCTAATATAATATGCATTTATCACGATAGTTCACTGAATGCAAGTTTTATAAAAGTTCCCCGCTACGAACTTAATTATCTACGCTCAAGAAAAGAAAATGAGATATTTATTATACGTAGAATAACCAAATATTATTCAGCAACTCACGCAAGAAAAATATCAGATGCTCATATCAGAAAGCCAAAACTGTTTCTCGCTCCAAATGTTCCCACAATGTGAATTCTCCAATGCGCGTACGGGACGGCACCTAGACCACGACGCTCGCGTGGAAATTTGCCGACACACTGACTGGGCTCAGGCAGTGAGAACGGTGCCTCTAGATTCCCGAAGCGCCGCGGTGGGCCGCCGACGCAAAGGGCTAAACCCGGATGACTATTGGAAATCTTACCACTATCGGACCCCTGTTCCTAGTCCCTAATATCTTCCCCGGGACCCTTATTGTACGAATAGCAATTGCATTTTTCGAATACGTGAATTTGAGACATTTTAAATGGTAGAATCTTTCCAGATTCTTGTTCCAGATTGAAGCTACAAGAAGCGCGTACCAGCAGCTCGAAATCTTCACGATTATTGCCTGCCGCATTCGTCGGTACTTATTAATGTGTGTTATCCATTTATTCATTTAATGGAATAGTGTTTGTATTGATGTTGTAAGGTCGTAGTTTGAAATAAATTCCATTTATTTTACCCAGTGTGAATCACAACCTTAACTTCAAATCTAAAATGATGTCAATTGATGTACAACAGGTATATTAAACACTTCGTTTAATATAACCTGTCATTTGTTGCGGGTTATACGGTATACGGACACAACTTTTGATAATGGGTATAACTTATAACCATTATCAAAAGTTGTGTCAAACTCCTGATAATTAATCAGTAACCGAAACACACGTCAATAACTCAATAACTCTTCGCAAAATCGTAAAACCTCCAATATTAGATGACTAACTAAAGAGTTTAATAGAATAGAATTTTAATAGAATAGACACATAAAAATATATGTAGAAGGGTTTGTAGGTTTTCAAAACCCGGTTTTAAAAATCGGATTTTTTGAGATTATTATGAAATTCGAAAACCGTTTTTTTTGTAGAAAATATCGGTTTTCAATGTATGAATAACACTTGAATAAAATTTTAAAATGACAAATGTAGCCAAATGTAGCAGATTGATGAAAACACTGTTGCAAGCGGTTTGGTTCTTGGAATCATATTGGTCCGATATGATATTTTCAAACAGACGGTATCCGAAATCATATTTCATTAAACAAAAAGATGAATAGAATATTTAAATTTGTAATGAAATTACCTTCGGTCCTTTGCTTAATTGTCTTTAAAACTGAAATTGATTTCAATAAGTATGTATGCATAAACCTCATTTACTTTTGTCTTTCGACTTTGATTATAATTTACATTATATAATACAGAGTTATATATTTTCTAATTGTCTTTAATAAGTATTCATCTGTATCTAGTAATATTGTTTTCTGAAAAAATAATATGGTTATCATAAAAATATGAAAATATATTGTTCTTATTTATTCAAACTCTTTGCTGAATAACTCGTTTCAATATTGTAAAAATATTCACATCTTTATATGTGAAAATTATGCAGAAAGAATGAAAAATTGTTTTTTAAGTTGTTCAATCCTGATCAACTATTATTTCTTTGTTCTTCTAAATTGCATAAAAAATTTTACTATCGATAAATTTGAACAGTAAATAATTTCAGTCAAAAACAGCTTTTAATCACTATAAATTTTCTGTTAAAATTTTTTGTTCGAATTACAGAATATTCGAGCAAAACAATATTCTATAGAAATTCGAAATGTCGGTTTTTGTACATTACAACATTACGAAGAAGAAATATTTGATTGTTTGTTTGCATTGAAAATGCCCTGAAATTACTGAACTGATTTGAGAAAGTGTTTAACTATTGAGAAGCTACGCTATCCCTGGATGACATAGGCCCTATGATATTTTTAAGTTAATCTTATAGATTATTATTTTATCTATTCTTATCTCATTAATTATAGAATCTTATAGATTCCATTATTAGAATCCTGGGATAATGTAACCCAAGGACTGAAAAAGATACTTGAATATTCTTCACATCGCATGCACTGCCAAAAATTATCGACGATAGAATGAAGTGATCAACTACAACTTTGCAGAACACAACATTTTTGACAAAAAGTGTCGGGACAGCATATATCTAACCATTAAGGTTATGCCACAATCAGTGTTCTCTCATTTTGAAAATTACATTGAGATGCCGCCACTAGAAAAAAACTCTTTCTTGGTAACTTGGTAATATCCTTATAGAAATAAAGTACTTCTTATTCACGATTCTTTCAATACCTTTATGTAACTCAATGATTTATTCTGAATTTTCCTTCGTAAAGGGAAAGAAAGTTCCTGAAAGTTCTTCGCCTAATAACCTAATAGAAAGTTCTCATACAATCTTGTAGTGTTGTTTCATTAAAATGACACTCTGTAACACATTTCGCATTACCAAAAAAATTAAACGAACCTAAAATTTAAAATAACAACCAACCGCTGAACACTGAAAGATCAAGAAATAAGGAATCGAAGCGTATGACTCAAGAGTCTCAGAAGGATTGAATTTAAGTCAATTTTGTTTTGTAATTTATTTTGATTCATTCGATTTGCTCAATTTGGTTTGCTACATCTGAATGTTGAAAATATTGGAATGCTGATTGTGATACTGTCAATCAACGCCTTGGGACTTCGAGGACTGTTTAGCAATAATTGAAATTAAAAAAGCATTGCCCTTGAATCTTTTAACATACCTGAAATACTGATACTAAATAGTTTATCATTTGAATAAAACTAAGTAGTTTTCTGATTTTCACTATAGTTAATTCAAAACATGACAATATTGATTCGCCAACACAGTGGCTTCAACAGATTTCGATGATAAACTGAGCTATTACATTGTGTACTGCTTGTATTTATCCTGAAGTGCGTGAAAATGACCATAGAACACTGTTCTTCTTTTGTAGGGAAATGACTACAAAACATATTTCTTCTGAATTGTGGTGGATGATAAAAGAATATGTTTTCGGTTGCCTTTTACTGGAATAAATTTAATAAAAGGAAATTTTTGATCAAAAATTGATCATTTGATAAACTTTTTGATTTCTACCTCTTATTAATTTCCGTGGCTTCTGATAGGGTTAGTTTATAACCTTTACGTTCCTTATGCAAAATTTTAAATTTGTTGTCGAAGACATGGTTAATTTCTGCAAAGCATCTTTGGTGTTCAGATATTCGTTTCACTTTTGGTTATTTGGATATTTGGTTTCATAAATTCAATTGACGATGAATCTACTCTGTGATAGTTCATATTTAAATGAGAGGTAATAATAAAAACTTGTTTGAAAATCACTGACTGAACAATTCTTTATTCCACTAGTTTCGCCTTTTACATTATTATCAAGAAATTCTTGATAATGCTGTAAAAGGCGAATCTAGTCGAATAAAGAATTGTTCAGTCAGTGATTTTTAGACAAGTTTTTATTATTACCTCTCATTTATTTGGTTTCAGCTATCTTTTAGAAGAGAACCATGTCTACGACAACAACTTTAAAATATTGCATAAGAAATGAAAAGGTTATAAACTAACCCTGTTAGAAGCCATGTTTTTTTTTTTTGAAATATCCTTTATTTATTTATTCATACATAATTTTACATAGTCAAAATATTACTTCTAAGCAGTGCCTGATAGCGCTGGTATCGAAGTAGATCAGTATATAGTGTGTATGAAGCCAAATGAATCCAACATAATTATAAATGTAAAAAACAACAACACAAAATACCCTAGGTAAACTCAACGTAATTTTCCTTAAAAGAAACAAACATAAAGAATCATATAACAGAATTAATCCAGAATAACATACAGCAATTAACAGAGGCAAGAGGTAAATTTCGAATAGAACAAGAGAAGGGATCCATCACATTATTTGAATTACGTCATACTCAGATAGTTATTAATATTTTTAACAAATTTTTTAATTCCATTCGTTTCCCTCACTGAGCTCGGTAACTGATTATATATTGTAAATGCCCTCGAGATAGGATTGTTGAGTCCATATTCCGTCCTTACATTAGTTAAATATATGTTACATAACTGTCTGGTCTTATAAGAATGAATATCCTTTAAGAACCTAAATTCCGTATTCGACTTCTGTTCACCATGAATTATTTTATAAATGAGTTTACTTTGTTCCAATTCTCTTAGCTTAGCTAGGTCATATAGTTTGAGATCGGTGTAGATTTGTTTTGTACTTGTCAGTCTATCGATATTGAACAGTATTTTAATAAATTTATTCTGTAGAATCTGTATTTTACCAAAATTTGATTTGTTGCATGTTCCCCACACAGCAATCAGATATCTCACATTTGAGAGAAAAAAGCATTATATATATTGTACTTAGTATTCGCAGATAAATAGTTTCTAGTTCTATAAAGCATTGTGTACATAGGAGCGATCTTATCTTTCAAGTGGTCAATATGCTGTCTCCAGCTCAGCGTGGAATCCAAAACAAGGCCCAGGTATCTTACTACTTCAACTTTTTCCACGTCTACATTGTTGATACGAATGTTGAGATTTTCAATATCTTTATTTCTCTGTTTGAACAGCATGTACTTCGTTTTGTCTATGTTCATTTTTAATCTATTGAAAATTAACCAATCCGAGTATCTTTTCAGATCTTCATCTATTAATTCATTTAATTCAACCTCATTTGTTCCCGTATACAATAATACGGTGTCATCAGCGAATGTAAAGTAATCCGCCCTGATTCCACATGTTTTCAAACTCAGTACGTACAAAGAATACAAGAGTGGTCCCAAAACTGAACCCTGAGGCAGTCCATAGCGATTAGTTCCTAAGTCACTCTCAACCCCATTAACAACAACATATTGTTTCCGTTCCGTCAAGTAAGATTTGAGGAGGTCGTGCATCACACCCCTAAGGCCTAGATTTTTCATCTTATTGAGCAATATAGAAAAAGATATAACGTCAAATGCTTTTTTAAGATCAACGAATATTACAACAACAATTTTTCCCTCATCTAGTGCTATCGACACCCTATTTATAAAATCTACAATGGCACTGAGTGTACTGCTATTTTTCAAAAAGCCATATTGGTAATTATCCAACTCAACGTATTTATCTATAAATGACAACATTCTTCCTTTCAATACCGCTTCCAAAATCTTGGAAAGTAAAATAATAAGAGGAAGAGGAATAATAAATGTAAATTAATAAGAGGAAGAAATTGTTGAATGATCAAGTTCGAATCAATAATTCTCTTTATTTATTCCAGTAAAAAACAATCTGAAAAAGTATTCTTTTGTCATCCTCCACAATTCAAAGGAAATATGTTCTATAGTCATTCCCCTATAAAATAAGAACATTGTTCTATGCTCATTTCATACACTTCATGATAAATATAAGCAATCCACAATGTAAAAGCTCAGTTTATCATCAAAATCTGATGAAGCCACTGTGTTGGCGAAAAAATATTGTCATGTTCTGAATTAATTATGGTGAAAATTAGAAAACTACTTAGTTTCATTCAAATTATGTATTAAAATTTTCATCAAGTATCGGCCCAATCGATTAATGCCTAAATAGTTTACTCATGTTGTAGAATTATGTACTAGTGAGTAATATGTGGTTACTCGATTTCGTATTCATTTTCAAAAATGGAATTATTTATACGAGTTTCAACCAAAACTGTTAAAATAGCAAATAAACATCAAAACTAAAGTCTAGTTCTTTAATTAAGTGTATACATAGTTGTAGCTGCAATTAAATAGCAATTCAAACCAACTCCCTCAGACTCCGTACCAAAAACGACTGCTGGAGGTTGGCCGTAAGGCAAGAAGAACAAGAAGAAAGCAACTGCTTACCCAGAAAATGATGAAGAAACGTTTTACATGGGCCAAAAAGTACCGTGCGTGGACAGTGGATGACTGGAAGAAGGTGGTTTTTAGTGATGAGGCACATTTGTTTGTTCAAAGGTACAAATCAAGTATTGTTAGACGAAGTGATTGGGAAACTTTGCAGCCTGATTACACCCAGCAAACCTCAAACCATCCTTCGAAACAAATGTTTTGGGGTTTTTTCACAACCGATGGCACTAGACGATTAGCTTCTATAACAGGGATGATGAATTCAGTGAAATATATGAAAACGTTTGATGGAACATTTCAGAACGCCCAGGCTCCCTGCTACAATTCCAAACAAGTACAGGCCTTTATGCGTGAGAATGGAATCAAAGTACTCGATTGGCCGGGGAACCCACCTGATCGCAATCCCATTGGGAATTTAAGGAATATTTCAGAGAAACGACTGGCAAAAATGGATTGCACAACGAAAGAAAAAATGATTATATGTGCAATTCAGGAGTGGTTTCATGATGACGAATTGAAGAAAATCTGCGCGAAGCTAGTGAAATCGATGCCTAGACGAGATCAAGAAGTTATTTCTGCGAAAGGAGGACATACTTCATTGTAATATGAAGAATTTACGATATTCTCTATGTATTCACTTCATTAAGGTTAGATTTTACGTAAACATTGTTTTTTATCCTTAGTCCCAATTAATTCGAACAGAATAGTATGTAAATTGTTAATTCAAACTTTTTTCAAGTTTTTTTTTCAGCTCAATTTAAACTTATATCTCATTTGAAGAATACTGTTGATGATTTTTTCTCGAAGACAGTTATAATTTCTGTCTGAGAAATGTGTACAAATAGTTATCATAATTAACTAAACGAAAAAAATCGGAAAAAAGTATCAATTGAAAATAACTAAAAATGGAATTTATCGATCGTACCATCCATATATCCCAAGCACATCGAGCGAACCATCAATCACAAACCCAAATTGAATTAGAGATTATACGTAGCCATCAAATTCTAGGTCCAATATCGGATAAAGATTTAGAAGTTCCTGAAGTCAAATATATCATATAACATCACATTGCTTCTCCGTTCAGGACATCACTCTCTAGAAACAAGATTTATGACCACTTAAGACCCATTTATCCTGCACTCCACAAGTGTTTTGAATTTTTATATACTTTTTGTATCAATAAATTGAGGAGAATAGGTAAGCAAGAGTATTTCTTATAAATAATAAAACAATTCTTAAGTCAAGATTTACACATATATTAAAAAATAATACTGCATGACGCACATTTCGAGGAGATTCACCTTTTTCAAATGCTACGTGCAGACTGATGACATTTCTCGAATACATACAATAGGTAAACTTAAATTATGAATACAGAAAAAACAGGTAGATAACAGGTAGAAGGGATCAATTCATACTGAAATACTATATATAAAACTAAGTAATTTTGAAAAGATTGAGAAGGGGGTTTAAGGTATGATTAATTTGGCTGTTCAACAGGTTGTCAGAATATTTGTATTTATTAAGTTGAAGTGATTCTAACAAATCAAGCTGCATTCCCTTATTTGCGGCATTCAAAATTTCAAAATCAGAATTGAATATATGATTTTCAGGAATCAAATGATTTGCATAATGTGAATCCGTCTTCTGATTATCAAAGCTACGTTTATGTTCAGAAATTCTTATTTAAAAACTTCTAAACGTTCTACCAATATGAAACTTATCACAACTACTACAGTTTATTTAATATACTCCTGATTTTTTATTTTGACCTTAGATTTGTTATTTTTGATATGTTCTCCTAAGTTATTTTCAGTACGATAAGCAATGTTGATGTTATACTTAAAAATAAGAGATTTGAGTTTTTCACTGGAATTACCGATGTATGTAAGACTTTTATAGTTGATATTGTTTTTGACTAGGGGATAAACCAAACCAATCGCCTTTTTGAAGTTTTTCTAATATCATATTATATATAATTTCAGGATTATAATCATTATTCACGGCTATTTGCTTAATTAAATTTTTCTCGGTGTTGAAATTGGTTCTTTATTCTATAATTGGTATATTGGTAGAACGTTCAGAAGTTTTGAATAAGAATTTCTGAACATAAACGTAGCTTTGATAATAATCAGAAGACGGATTCACATTATGCAAATCATTTGATTGATGAAAATCATATATTCAATTCTGATTTTGAAATTTTGAATGCCGCAAATAAGGAAATGAAGCTTGATTCGTTAGAATCACTTCAAATTGATAAATACAAATATTCTGGCAACCTGTTGAACAGCCAAATTGATCATACCTCAAGCCCCCTTCTCAATCTTTTCAAATTCACTTTGTTTCTTTGTTTCCTATAGAGTACTTTAGTATGATGATCCCTTCTACCTGTTTTCTCTGTATTCATAATTTAAGTTTACCTATTGTATGTATTCCAGAAATGTGTTTAGTCTACACGTAGCATTTGAAAAAGGTGAATCCCATCGAAACGTGCGTCATGCAGTATTCTTTTTAATATATGTGTAAATCATGACTTAAAAATTATTTAATTATGTTTATCGATTTACATCAAGTATCGGCCTCATCAATCATCAATTTCTTATAAAAGTAATTGAAGAAATTCAAGAAATTTTCTTATTAATATTATGGTTTCCAACAATGTTCCTCCATGCTGCGGATATGTCGTGTAATTGATATTTCATATTCATATTCATTCAATATTAAATACAAAGAGTAAAAATTAAAATCGAGAGGTTGTTTTCAAAAGTCCTACTCACACATATTTTGTAGATATATGTAAGATAGTATTCGATAAAGAGACAATGTTTCTTTCAATCGAGTAAATGTAGCTAAAGTATAACAAAATTCAATAATTTTCGATTGTAATCAAATCGAATCAATAATGCCAACTATTTTTATAGGCATAGGTTAGTCATAATATACGTTCAGCAAGCTAATTCCATGTCAGGAAGCTACAAAGGATCAATAATCCAATATTTCAAACATATTCTAGAGCGTTATTTGAAGGAATGAAAATTGTCTACTTTGTTTAGTAATATCAATATAGCTAATACATTTGTATTCGAATATTTGAACAATGAACAAATAAAGTATACTATGATACTGAGTAGTTCAAACACTTTTGATTGTGTGTGCTTTATGATGAATATTGAAAATAAAGTCCTTCCCCAGTGAGCGATCAGATGAAAGTATTTGATGAGATATATAGGGTGTTTTTTTAGAGGTATAGAACTTTAAATTGCAATAAAACAACGATGGATAACTCGATTGACAAGAATGTCTTGTGGCATTACATTTTGAATGTGATATCTGGCATATGACCGCCACGGCTAGCTCGGATGTAGTCCAATCTGGACGTCCAATTTTCGATGACTTTTTCCAACATTTGTGGCCGTATATCGGCAATAACACGGCGAATATTTTCTTCCAAATCGTCAAGCGTTTATGCCTTATCCGCATAGACCAATGACTTCACATAGCCCCACAGAAAGTAGTCTAGCGGTGTTAAATCACAATATCTTGGAGGCCAATTCACAGGTCCAAAACGTGGAATTAGGCGGTCACCAAACGTGTCTTTCATAAATCGATTGTGGCACGAGCTGTGTGACATGTTGCGCCGTCTTGTTGAAACCACAGCTCCTGGGCATCATGGTTGTTCAATTCAGAAATGAAAAAGTTAGTAATCATGGCTCTATACCGATCACCATTTACTGTAACGTTCTGGCCATCATCGTTTTTGAAGAAGTACGGACCAATGATTCCACCAGCCCATAAAGCGCACTAAAGAGTCAGTTTTTCTGGATGTAACGGTGTTTTGACATACTCTTGAGGATTATCTTCACTCCAAATGCAGCAATTTCGTTTGTTGACGTAGCCATTTAACCAGAAGTGCGCTAGGATAAATGTGCCATAAAATGGACGTAGTGCGCGATACATATTCCGCAAAAAACCATTATTTTCGGAATAAAATTGCACTGTTTGCAAGCGTTGTTCAGGCGTGAGTGTATTCATGATGAATTGCCAAACCAACTGAAAAGTAAATCACTTCTCAGCTGTTAAATCGGTCGCCATCTTCAACAGTAATGCCAACTTAAAATTATACACCTCTAAAAGTTACACCCGTTATTTGAAACTATTACAAATTTTCCAATTCGAGAAATTGAAATTGCTAATTTAATTGCTATTTCGATATGATATAAAGCATCAATTACAGAACAATTGATTGCAAATACACTGTAAACGTCTGAGATAAGAGCACACAAAGTTTACCGTTAACTTCTCGATGTTCATCATGAAATTAATTTGGATATACTACATTTTAGAATCATAAATTCATTCGTTTCGTTGATTATCCATTTCAGAAAAACCATAACATTCCATCACCTTGTGCAAATCGTTTATTCTCTTGAAAATATAGAATGACTCTGTCAAAATTCGTAAAAGCTGAGCAATACCTAACTAATATGCAAAGGTGGTTACTGAAGCTATTTATATCATTTGAACACATTGAATCATAGTTTCGGAACTCAAGTGGGTCACATTCATTCTGCATACCGAAGTTTTCATGTAATTTAAATAATCAATTCAAAAACATAAAAATATCGTTTCGTCAACACAGTGGCTTCATCAGATGTTGATGATAAACTGAGTTGATACTGAGATAAACAGTTTATCATCAACATCTGATGAAGCCACTGTGTTTACGAAATGATATTGTCATGTTTTTGAATTAATTATAGTGAAAAACGAAAAACTACTTCGTTTTATTCATATTATGTATTTAGATTTCCATCAAGTATCGGCCCAATCGACTGATGAAGTTTTCATGTAATTGACTAAATACAGAATGAATCAAGAATACTCATGATTTACTCATTTGAATACAAGTATTGCAAATGTTGTATTGCAATATTGCATTATGTCGCAAAATATTGCAAATAGCTTGTATAGCGTGGGCAACAATTCACAAGAATCAGCTGATAAAATTAATACTGATCTTGATAGTTTGCCTACATGGCTGTGTGATAATAGTCTTTCATTGATTACTGATAAATCTAAATGTATTGTGGAAACTGAGCTGAATTATATAGATTAGAGTGTGATGTACAAACCAAAGTGTATAATGTACCATTAGAACAAGTCAGTGAGATTTAGTATTTAGGTGTTATTATCGATGAAAATTTGACTTTTAAAAATCATTTTAGGTATGTTATGAGTAACATCTCAAGAAAAGTAAATTTTTCAGCTAGAATAAGTAATTATGTTAGTGACTTCACAAAGTCTCTATTGTATAAGTCGATGATATCACCATACATAAAGTGTTGTTCAACTCTATTATACACCTGGCCTCAAAATGATATTCAAAAGTTGCATAAGATTCAAAATAGGGCATTTAAAATTATTGAATATAAGATAAAATTAGAAAAATTGAACTTTTGATTTACAATTTTAAAATAAAATGTAAATCAAAAGTTCAAGTTTTTGAATTTCATCTTATATTCAATTATAATGGATTTACATCAAGTAAACACCAACACTATTCAATATTTAGGATTATACTGAACTGCAATAGGTACACACCTGTGCAACTTATGTTAGGAAATGCAACCAATGTTTGAATATTAGGCAGCACATAGTATGTGAAACATTAGACCTTATTCATAAAAAAAAATATGGCAAGTTCCCTAACTATATCCTTGACAGTGTAAAATACGTTGAAGATGTACGTACATGGTTACCAAACAAGGTCTAGGGAACAAAATGATTTCTGTATTGATAAGTGCAGTACATCTAAATGCCTAAATAATTCATGTGTGAAAAGAACGACTTCATTTAATAGCCAAGATCAGCAACTTACATTTTGTGAGAATCATAATGATTTTAAAAAATTATTGTATCTTTCTGTAAAAAATAATATTTGAAGCTGAAATATGTTGTTTGCTGTTTGTATAAATAATTTCTCTTTTGTATAGTATTATCTGTTCTAAATAAATTTACTTACTTGAGAATATTCCTTATATTCGAAAAAGAATTTCATTTCATTGAACCGTAAGTTCTATTGGGTTATTCAATTGCATATATTAGATGATATGACGCTGTATACGAGTAGTTTAAACTTTTATTCCTCTTTGAAATGAAAAGGGAGGATTGTGAATTCGTTCAAAATCAAAATTGATAGTCAGGAATCGGAGGTAATATTAGAAAAATGATTTATGTCAATTCATATCATTGAAGTATTATACAATAACTGAACTGAATGACGGTTCATAACGAAGCTTGTTGAAATTATATCGTTGTTCAATAGTTAGTATCTTTTACTCTCTGAAACATTCGTTACATATGTTTCTTTGTTCTCAATAAATTCAAAAAGATTTTTCAATCGAGCAGGAAGGTCACGGTTATATTTCAAATCAATCAATAATTGAACGGCACTGGAGAATTACTTTATATGCTCTTATCGAGAATTAAACTCAAAATTGTATTCACTGACAATAAATCACTGCCAATAAATCCCCTACAACAAGGGAAGCTCATCCATCAGAATGATTATCTGCTTGCTTTCGCAACCCGCTCATCACCTTGATACAAGACATTACACAATTCAAAGAGAAATAGCTTTTTCTTTCATTCATTTCAATACAATCATGTATAGATAATCTCATTTCAGCTTACGAGTAACATAAACAGTGTTGAATGATAAATGTTTCGAAAAAAATATGAAATGAATATTTCTACAACGAGAAGTTTTTCGAAATAATCAAAAATTCATTTCTCAGGCAAGTTTTCATAACAGCTTACATCCGTTTTTTGAAGTACTATTCTATTTGATGGAATATTACGCTTCAAGATTGATAATTTTATGAGTACTATCCATCAATTTCTCAGGAGTAGTAGCTATCTTCCACGATTTAAATGACTATTGTATGACTTCACTTATAATAGAAGAGATAATTAATTTAACTTTTTGATTAAAATTAACAAATTGATGAAAAAAAGATGTTAATGGTTTACTAAATGGTTTAATAAACTAATTAGTTTTGACAAAGTTGTAATATAACAACGAAACGTCAACAAAAATAAACTTTTTCATATCAAAAAAAGCCTGTTATTGCTAAAAACTTTCGGAATAAAATATTTTAAACAGGCAATAAATCAATTTCAAGATATCTATATATATATATATATATATATATATATATATATATATATATATATATATATATATATATATATTTTTTGAAAGTTTTTAGCATTAACAGGCTTTTTTTAATATGAAAAACTTTTTCATATTAAAAAAAGCCTGTTAATGCTAAAAACTTTCAAAATAAATACCTCAAACAGGCAATAAATCAATTTCAAGAGATATATATATATATATATATATATATATATATATATATATATATATATATATATATATATATATATATATATATATATATATATATATATATATATATATATATATCTTGAATATATCTTGATATCTTGATATATGTATGTATATATATATATATCTTGAAATTGATTTATTGCCTGTTTGAGGTATTTATTTTGAAAGTTTTTAGCATTAACAGGCTTTTTTAATATGAAAAAGTTTATTTCTGTTGACGTTTCGTTGTTATATTACAACTTTGTCAAAACTAATGAATAATTGAATTTATGAGTTACTATGGATATCAAATGTCAAACTTAATTTTTTGAAAAATGAGTTTGAAGCCATGAGTTAAACACCTGGCTTACCATGAGTTTTTCAGAGGTTTCCTCATGGTGAAGAAGACTAAAACTTCCGAAGCGAATGCTAAGCCAGAAATATTCCTCTGATAATGAAAATCAATAAGTAAATATACAAAAAAACTAATTTGATTTTTCAAAAAATTAAGTTTGACATTTGATATCCATAGTAACTCATAAATTCAATTATTCATTAGTTTTGACAAAGTTGTAATATAACAACGAAACGTCAACAGAAATAAACTTTTTCATATTAAAAAAGCCTGTTAATGCTAAAAACTTTCAAAATATATATATATATATATATATATATATATATATATATATATATATATATATATATATATTTTAGGGTGGAGCGAAAATTTTTTTCTCGCATTTCCAACTTCTAAGAGTAAAAAGTTTATGCCTTTTAAGCTCAAACATATACCTGTAAAATATTATTTGATATAAATAAATATAACTACCTCCGAAATGTTATTGAACTTTTACCAAATTCAGAATTTATGCAGGAGTTAGTGATTTATTTTTTCTATAACATCTTGATCTTTCTTTCTGTATTACTATAATGATTAATTGTAAATATACTGTATTTTAACAATAAAAAATAAAAAGCAGGTACTGTAAGTACGAACAAGAAGTGCAGGGGGGTGCAAACCGGACAATTCGCGCGTGAACCGCGCGGGGCAGTGCACTATTGTTTTTCGAGGTGAACTGTCGCTCGCGCGCAATTAAAACATAACCTAAAGCATTGTTTTTGTTAAATATGGAAAAAACTCGTAGTGCTTCTAAATGCCCACTATTTGGCGAATGTTGTGAGTTAAAAAAAATGTTCTACCTACCTACGAAGATGTTGTGAAACATTACGAATGGACGAGGCAAAGCATGAAAACGAGCAAACAGGAGCCCAAATTTTCAGAAATTTCCGATAAAATTGTGCCTGAAATCGAGAGCATATGGCAAGCGGCATCTTTACCAACAGTGACTAGTACCAGAATTATACAAATGTTAAAAACTTACCACGAGAAGCGGAAAAATCTTCTTAAGTCGATAAAAAAGAATTCCCAGCAAACTTTAAGAAATTTTATGAAAAATAAAAAGTTACTTTTTGATATATCAGCTTGTAAATGCAGAGATTTTAACTGTTGCGCGTGTCCAAGAGAAAAGAAGGTCCCTAAACGTGAACAAGCTTTTTTAAACGGCTAGTAAAATGATAATTGGCAGAGTTGATGTTACTGTAAGTAAAAAAAATCTAACAAATCAGGAAAGGAAGCTAAAACGACAATATCACTCTGTTAGCCCGGCGATTGCAAGTACGTCCTCTGTTAATTTAGATATCAGCACCTCTTCTCTTCCTTCCGAAACGGATGAGCCACTGAAAAACGATGCCTGCACTGAGAAAATTGAATCCGTTTTTCCTCTAAAGAAAAAGAAAAAAGTGTCGTCGATTGACTTGCCTACGGTATCGAAAACGTGTGATAGATACGGAGTGTCTGACAGGGCTGCTGCTGTGATTGTGTCATCAGTATTACATGATATTGGTTCTGAAGTTGAAGTTATAGATAGAAGTAAGCTACGAAGAGAAAGAAACAAGACTAGACAGGAGTTACAGAAACAGGTAAACCTCAGTGATATTTCTGCGTTATATTTTGATGGCAGCATAGATTAAACTATAAAAATTATCAAGAAAACGAACCGAAATTACAGAAAAGTAATTATTGAGGAACATATTTCGCTTGTTGAGGAGCCAGGATCTACCTACTTAGGTTACGTAGTACCTCACATTGGTTCAGCAAAAGGAATAGTATTTTCTATCACAGCATTTTCAAAACAGCTAAATATTTCTCATGACGGTCTTATGGAAATTGTTTGTGACGGTACTAATGTAAACACTGGAAAGTATGGGGGCATTATACGGCTGCACGAAAAACAGCTTAATAAACCACTTCAGGGAATAATTTGTTTACTGCACATGAATGAGTTACCTTTACGTCATTTATTTTTTCATCTTGATGGTTCAACTTCAGGACCCAAGTCTTACAATGGTCCGTTAGGCAATGCATTAGAAAATTGTGAAGAACTCCCGGTGGTAAAATATAAGATAATTGAAGGAGATATGCTACTTGAAATGCCCAACGATCTAAGTACAGACCAGAAGTACTTGCATAGAATTGTTTCAGCAATTATTACAGGCACTTTTTCTGACGATTTAGGACACAAGTCTCCAGGAAAATTGTCTCATGCGCGCTAGCTTACGCGTGCAAATAGACTTTTGCGCCTTTACGTTCGCAGTCAACTAAGTTGACTCCGAAGAGTAGGCAGGTTGAGACTTCGGAGTCAACAACTAGAAACAATTTGGCTCGTGGAGTAGGCAGATTGAGGCCACGCAACCGAATTATTTCTCATCGTTCCTAGTTTCCCTCATTTGGTTCGTGTAGTAGGCAGATTGAGGCCACGCAACCGAAATATTTCTTATCATTCCTTGTTTCCAGGTTGTATCCAGGTTAACGTTACCAGATACCCTTTCCTCATTTTCCTTCATTCAGTTCGTGGAGTAGGCAGATTGAGGCCACGTAACCGAGTAACCCTTACCTTTACTAATTTATTCCAACTCCTGAAGATGGCTTCACAACGGAAGCCGAAACGTCGAAATTATATGAATCTAGAACGCGGCTCATTCCGAGAACCAAGTTTTATATATATATATATATATATATATATATATATATATATATATATATATATATATATATATATATATATATATATATATATATATATATATATATATATATATATATATATATATATATATATATATATATATATATATATATATATATATATATATATATATTTAGATATAAGGAAATGAAATTTTTTTGTGCTTATGGCACTGAATAAAATATTTAAGAAAATGTACTCTAGACTATTCATTTGAAAAATTTAAATTAATCAAAAAATGTTATAGTAGAGATATATGAACGTGTACGATGTGATGTCTCCATTATCTTTCAAGGGATAAATGTTAGAGAAATATTGAAATCGATGCCACACCTGATGGAAGTGCGAGACATTAATGTTTCGTTCTGAAAGGAATGGTGCAGATGGAATTGTGGAGTTTTCATTGCTCTACGATCTTCCACTTGGAGTCACAAGAAGATGCTTGGAGGTTGAAGTCGTTGCCTCACTTCGATGGACGTGATGCGACTGACGAGTTCCTTGCAGAACGAAACATATATGTATTGCACTTCCATCAGGTGTGGCATCGATTTCAATATTTCTCTAACATTGATCCCTTGAAGGATAATCGAGACGCGTTCACATATCTAGCTCTACTATAACATTCTTTTGGTTAATTTGAATTTTGCAAATGAATGTTCAAGTGTTCAATAATATATATATATATATATATATATATATATATATATATATATATATATATATATATATATATATATATATATATATATATATATATATATATATATATATATATATATATATATATATATATATATATATATATATATATATATATATATATATATATATATATATATATATATATATATATATATATATATATATATATATATATATATATATATATATATATATATATATATATATATATATATATATATATATATATATATATATATATAATAGCAATCCACCTAAAGGAGGACTTAAGTTCGACTTTCCGATGTTTACGCATTCAAACTCTTAAGTTTCTGATATGTAAGAGATTACGGAACTTATCAACCAACTCAAAAACAGCAAAGCAGCAGGAGAAGATTAGATCATTGTGGAACTCTGGAAACTGAACGATTCTATCCTAACGCAAAAACTTCATCATTTAATATCAGAAATCTGGAGTACGGAACAGATACCAGAGGATTGGGAATCCGCGCTGATACATCCATTGCACAAAAAGGGGGACAAGATGGATAATAACAATCACAAAGGAATTTTCTTACTCCTGGTTGCTTACACAATAATTCCTAAAGAACTCTTGAACAGAGTAGAACAGCAAGCGGATCCTTTGATTTGGGAACATCAGGCTGGATCCAGAAAAGGCCGCTCATGCGATGAATAGATTTGGACTTTGAAGACGATATTATAGTTGAGGGAATACATTGTGATCACATTCATTGACTTCAAGAAAGCATATGATCCAGTAGATCGCGAAACTCTTTTCAACACCATGAACGAATTTGTGATCGATCGAAAAACACAAAAAATTATAGAACATACACTTACAGGTACAACTTCCAAAGTGAAATTCATGGCGAAGTATCAGATGTCTTTGAAACCAAAGGCGGGAGGGGGACGGACTATCACCAATCCTTTTCAACATTGAAAATATCATTATGAATGGGTACCTCAAGTGAAGGGCTTACAAGTGGGTATCAAAAATAAAATCGAAGAAATGTCTTGCTTTTGCAGACGATAATGCTATTATCACATACAACAGAGCTGATGACAAGCGAAAGAGAAAGCCATAGAAAAGCCATGCCGTAGAAAAACGACATGAAATTGCGCAGAAAATAGGGCTACAAATTGCTTATGATGAAATCAAATACATGGAAAGAAAAGTAGAAAACGGATCTCCTCTAATGGTGAAATTCTGCAAGTCGGCCTCAGATTCGAACCGAATCGCTAATGAACAGAAAATTATCAAGCTCCAAAGGGCCTACAAATTAACATGGGCGTACAATAATAAAAAGTTCATCTCGAGAGTCTCCAAATTGAGGCATTATAACACAGAGATTCTTCCAGAAGCAATCTGCGCAGCCCAAGCAATGGTTCTTGACAGCCATTCAAAAATTAGAGAAATAGAAAAACAAGAACGAAAAATTCTCAGGAAGATTTACGGGCCAATCAATAGAAACGGCATTTGGATGAAAAGACCTCAGAATGAACTGTATCAAAAGACAAATACAATAACGGAAGAAATCAGAAAACGACGAGCAAAGTTCAATGCACATGTCTACAGAATAAAACAGTCAGGAATAGGTACTCGATATAATTATAAAGAGTGAATACGGAACACAGTAGCTAAAAGAGGTCCAGAAACATCTACAACTCGCACACGTGATCTTTGGGAAAAAATCAACGCGCCAGTCTGTAATAAAATGGATAGATGAACGGAAGATGAAGCGAAACGAAAGAAAACAAACAAAAGCCTCAAAAATTCTGAATTCAAGTTCAATTGCTCCTCTAATGGGGAAGAATATATATATATATATATATATATATATATATATATATATATATATATATATATATATATATATATATATATATATTATATTTAAAAACATAAATTTCATGGTTTTGATTATGTGCCAGGTATCGCCTCCATTCGAAAAATAGGCCAAAAAGTTTTCGAAGACTTGTGAAAACAAAACTGTATCCGTCGAAAGTGATCGGTGGTGACTCATCAACATGTGTAGTGAATATCGTTCATGTTTAGCAAGGCGCTGCTAGAGTTTAGGACCCTCTCATTCGAAATATTCCAAAGCACACATGTGATTTGGAAGTAACCATCACCATGACATCGCATTCAGTGACAGGATGTGACGCTATAAAAAAAAATCGACGGGTTGCACTCCGGGAGTGCCAGCAGAAGTGAAAACTTGAATATTAATGTTGTGCATTTTTGATATTTTGGAATGGTTAGAGAATAATTTTGTACGAATTGCTCTCATTATCAGTATGAAAGTATTATTATTTATGTGGTGGAATACAATATTCATTTATTGCGCTATCGTACCCAAACATGACAATTTATATTACATTAAAATTTAACACTTCAGAACTATTACAATTATTTTACATTAAAAAGTGTATCTCTTAGAAAAATCAACTTCCATTCATAATTTCAACGACTTTTTCATCATCATATTTACCGGAACCATCATCGCTAATCTCTAAAACTGATACGATAGGTTTATGTTAGCTGAAGTAAGAAACGAACAGTTTTGATTCGAACCTATTTAAGTGTCTAATAAAGACCGCATCAATAGTAGTTTTGTATTTCGTTGTGCTAAGATTTCGATCATTTGACATAGTTAAACCAAATTCATTATTTAAAAATTCAATTAATAGTTGATTTTTATCGTCTGCAAAGTTCATGTTGAAATCTCCACTCAAAATCATTGGCAATTCATCAAAGCTTTTTCCAATTTTTTTTTTGAAGCAATGCAGATACGTCATGAGAATAAATGAATAAATTTTCGTACAAGAAGTCTCGTATAGCACGCAATGACTTATCTGGAGAGATGTAAACGGCGACCATAATAATAAACTGATTATCACCAGAGTGGCAACGACTTCTACAAATATCACCGATATCAGAAACAGTAGCATTAAACATGCTGTTGTATTTCACATGCACGTCCATATAATTCGTACAATAATGAACTGTGTTCATATTTTGATAAATAGCTGCTCCTCCCGCTGGACGATTATTTCTTCTGAAACTCGCAACAAAGTTGAAATTCAGAATGTCAATTATTTCATCGTTACCCATATGAGTTTCTGATGAAATTAACACATTCATCTTTTTAACAAGAGCGTCAATTGCTATATCATTTACACGCGCACGTAAACTTTGACAATTGAATGAAAAATACACACGAACATTCGCGCAAGCGCCTTGCGCCGCGCCCTCTCTCCATCCGTCTTACGAATTCTCGATCAGGTCACGTGTCCTGACGCGAGTTAAGAAATTTTTACCCATTCCAAAAAAAATACACAGCGCCGCTGAAGAAGTTTCCACTTCAAAAAATGAAAAAAAAACTACAGGCATTTGGTGGAACAGTTGAAATTCCTAAAAAAATTCTAGAAGTTGAACTCTTTTGGCATTTTGGCAATAATTTACTTTCATTGTGATGTACCGATTAGTGAATCGCGATGCTACTTCTAGGGGTGAAACGAATCTGAAACACAAGCAAGGGATACCATTCTATCCACCAAAAAAATTAAATGTCTGACCTACCATACCGGCGGTAGGGTTATTGGTCATCATTTGAATGATAATGCAGAAAATGTGTGGTTGAATTGAATTCAACGAGTAATGTGAGTATGTTTAACCATTTCTTCATACCAGAACTTCACCGACTGCAATCGCAAAACATGGAAACTTACAAGTCCAATACGTCTGTCTCATAACTACTTGACCATATTTCTGACAAATTGATATGAAAAAGATACAATATGTCACGGAAAACTCCAAATATACACACACTCCTGGTTTGATCTCTATGGACCTTTCCTGTGTGGTTAGGTCTTTGAAGTAAACAACAATATATGGACTTCAGTGCACTTGAAAGATGATTTGAATTGAATAAAGTACATTTTGTCCAATTTTATTGAATTTTTCTTATTGCTCAAGAATTGTTTAGGAATGTTATCCCACTTTAAGTAACTAATCTGGAACAATTACAAAGCAACTGATATAATTCTATGAAACTGAGCCAAGTGGTTTTTAATTCATTATATATTAAACCATGTTTCACTGAGAGATCCGCGATTCATCAATCAACTTCGCGAAAGACGATATTCCTTGCGAAATGGCATTCAGCACCGAGTCGTCTTGCCACCGTCATCCAAAATTCAAGAATTAAATGAATGAGTTCCTCTAACGCGAGGTTCACATTTTAACGATGCAATTTTAGAAAAACAAATTTACATTATGCTATAATGATATAAATGCTTTTTATTAATAGACTCTTTTACTCCAATCAGTTATTGACGAAATATGAACTTTTTTTTTGGAAAGTTGTGATACAGAATGAATTTTTCTGAAGTTGAAGAAGTCTGTTTTCATTTTTCGAGAACTTCGGAATATATGATTTCATCGTTTCTCCAATATATTTCCCAAATATTCAGATTTATTGATGTAAGATATCCTTCTGAGATATTCTAGGAAAATTTTCAAAACAAAATGAATCTGGAATATGTGATTGCTAGAGACCGGATTACATGCATTTGCATATTTGCATATGCATTTGCTTATTTAAGTCATTCTCAGCGGTAATAGCATATTTTACCTAAGATCCAGTTATGTTGCATATTATGGGTACATTTACAATATTTTTTCGAATGCAGTACAATACTAATTCGACCCGGAACACAGAGTCAGTAGCCACGCACGTCTTTTGTTTTGACAGTTACGATAATAAAACTAAAGAGACTCAAGAGCGTCACGCTCGCCTACTACGAAGTCGTTCCACCTATTACGCATATAAATTGTTACTTTTTTATACTTGACGTGCCTGCTCATTGATCTTTAGTCTAGTTTTTTATTTATTTGTGTGAAATTTGAAGCGTACCATGCCTGCTGAAAATAAAAGTGTGTCTTCGTGGATAACTGAATTTCCTGGTACATTCACATACGACGGAAATGTTTTATTTTTTCGAGTTTGCGAAAAAAAAAATCCTCGCACAAAAAAATTCTAAATAGATCAACATATCGAAACAAGTCCTCACATCGCAGGATTGCAAAAGAAAGATCCATGACAACAACTTATAACAGCATCTACAACTAGCTCTAAATGCAAACAAAACAACCAATTTAGTATGGATTTATGTGGAGCATTGCTCGCAAGTAATATTCCTCTGTATCATATTAACAATCCTACCCTCAAACAATTTCTAAAAAAGTATGTCTTAAATCAAAATATACCGGACGAATCAATATTGCGTAAATAATTTACCGACAAATTTATGAACATGTAATGGAAGAAATACGAAATGAACTCAAAGATAACTTCATCTGGATTCCAGCTGAAGAAGCTGCAGACAGTTGTGGACGTTATATAGCGAATTTGACTGTTGGTACATTAAAACTGGAGCCTTCTTCTTCCTATTTTGTGGCCGGCAAACAATAACCTAGGTTTTGAAAGTTTGTGTCAAATTGATAGTTTCATTAATGGGACGACAGAACTTTTGCCAGAAACTATAAGTGCTAATAGAGCACCCAAGATCAAATTCTGCTCAGTTACCTCAGTCGATGTGGTGCGAACCTTTTCCATTTACAAAAATATTCTAAATGATCGAAGACACAATCTTACCACTTGAAATTTGGAAAAATCCTTGATTGTTTACGTTTACAAAAATTTGAAATAATTTTGATGTCATGTAATGTTACTGTACTCATTATCTCCTATCAAAAAACAATTCTTTCGTTCTATGCTGATTTGGAAATAGAAAAAACTTACGTTTCTCATTGTTATTTTGGGTGTTCCTAAAATATGACATTTATTTCGCATATTCTGCCAATTTTCGTGCATATTTCAAGCATTTTTCATGCATATCTGCATGCATATACCAAGCTTTTTATGTTGCATGCAATCCGGTCTCTAGTGATTGCTAAATGTAGCCATAACTTTACTAAATTACATGCTAAACTAATATGCGTTTTGAGAACTGAATCATTCTATTTGTAGTAAAAGTTTGAGGAGTTTTTTATATACTAAATTCAGTCATACTTTTTACTTAATATATGGCGTCATCACTTTAAGTGAACGTGAAATATAAACTTTAGGGAAGATATCCTGCCATCAAACAGTTTACACTTTAATACTACGAATACCATTGATGAACTCTTATTGACTTAGGTTCAGTCGATATCCGACAGCATCGTCTGTTGATCGAACTATTCAATTAGAAATGAACCTCATTCGTCATTATGATAAAATTGCAGATAAATTCGAGATTCTGATCATGTTTTTGGAACAAAAAATGATGTTATACATCAGTTTTTAACAGTAGATTTCGATAGTTGTGCATATTTGGGATAAATGACGCTGAGTTGTGTCCCGAGTTCCCCAGACATTGCATATCAATCAACCTGCACTGTCTCCCGAATTCATAGAATATTTACGTTAGCGGAATCTGCACACTCTCTTCCTAAACGGACCTTCGTGTCTGAATCTTCTGGGTGAAATCTGAAAAATAGATGATGTTGTGTTGCAGATGTGACACAGTTCACAGTTTGAAACGTAGTCAATACTACGTTAATCAGAACAATTTCAAGCAAGTTATTATAAGGAAATTGAAAGAATAATATTAAATTAATAATTGATGAGGCCGATACTTGATGTAAATCGATGAACATAATGAAACAATTGTTAAGCCACAATTTACCATATAATAAAAAGAATACTGCATGACGCACGTTTCGACGAGATTCACCTTTTTCAAATGCTACGTGCAGACTGATGACATTTCTCGAATACATGCAATAGGTAAAGTTAAATTTTGAATACAGAGAAAACAGGTAAATAACAGCTAGAAGGGATCAATTAATACTGAACTACTACTATATAGGAAACTGAGTAATTTTGAAAAGATTGAGAAGGGGGCTTGAGGTATGATCGATTTGGCTGTTCAAAAGGTTGCCAGAATATTTATATTAATTATTTTGAAGTGATTCTAACAAATTAAGCTCCATTTCCTTATTTGCGGTATTCAAAATTTCATTAATGAAAATCATATATTCACTTCTGATTTTGAAATTTTGAATACAGCAAATAAGGAAATGAAGCTTAATTTGTTAGAATCACTTCGAATTCATCAACGTTTCGTCAACATTTTTGACCTTTTTGATCAAATCTAAGCGATACTCATGCTACGATGCTTTTGTTCAAAAATTAGCAACTTCGCTAATTTTTGAAATTCGCTGCCACAGGTTTCAAACATTCGAGAAATTTGCATTTCTTTTCTTTCTTTCGAACGAACCTCGTTTATATATATATATATATATATATATATATATATATATATATATATATATATATATATATATATATATATATATATATATATAAATGACAAAAACACAATTATCGGTATAGCCCGCAACTTAATTGGAAGCAGCCGTTGACACGTGTTTCGAGCTTATTGGCTCTCCTCAGAACGGCGTAGCAAAGTTCAAGGTGTACGAACCTGTAGATGGAATCAACAACAATAGAACACACCTGCAAAGAAAGTCTCCACTGCTAAGCATCCACGTGAACTCTACGGGTTTCGAGATTTGGTCAACCTATCGCCAATGTGGCGACTATTTATCCATGTATTCCATATATGTTGATTCCATCTCCAGGTTCGTGCACCTTGAATTTGGTTACACCCTTCTGAGGAGAGCCAATAAGCTCGAAACACGTGTCAACGGCTGCTTCCAATTAAGTTGCGGGCTATACCGATAATTGTATTTTTGTCATTTGTACTTTTCACCGCAAGAAAATTTTTCATTCCTTATATATATATATATTCATTCATTTATTTGACAATCTATCTGATTCGTGAATCATTTTATTTATATTGTAAAAATTCAAATCTTGGGTTTTTGGTTCAATTAAAACAAAATGATGTTAGTTTATTTCAAAATTACGTTTCGGTTATCATTTTCACCTTTATCAAACTGACATATGTCATATGATCAAATATGATCATATGTCATATTATCAAATATGATCATATGACATATATCAGTTTGATAAAGGTTAAAATAATACATAACTGAAACGTATTTTGGAAATAAACTAACATCATTTTGTTTTAAATGAAAGTTTTGTGCCAAAGCCAGAAACTTTCTTTGGATTATTAACATCACTTTTGTGTTGTGACAACCTTTTTTTTAATTGTTGAGATGTTTGTCCTACATAGCTCATCTCACAATCTTTGACAGAACATGTTAGAAGTACAAATCATGACATGGACTATGAAAATACGTCAATTCTGGAGTATGAGAAGAATTATATAAAAAGATCTCTTTTGTAAATGTTCCACATTAAGAAAATTCTCTCTTTAATGAATTCTCGTTCCGACATCAATAATATTAGTGAAATTTATTCTTATTTGATAAGTCATAATAGCAATGAAATAAATCATACATTGTAGCTATGAATAGTATGAGAGGTCTTTTTGAGAAAGAAGAAGCATTGACATTGTGGTTCTTTGACACTCACAGGAAGCAAACAATTTCAGAGCTAACCTTACTCATTCCGCCTTTGACAGACATAATTGTTTTGACAATACGAATGTTTAGAGTTAAATTTGGTATAAAGTTTAATTGTTGATGCTTTGTTACTGTATGTAATTGAGAGTTTTTTTTAGAAATATATTCATTAATGTTTGTATCCGTTTTTTGTTATTGATAACATAGAAATAATTCAGTTCTTTTGTTCCTTGCCATGTGGCTTATTTTATAATCTCAACTATTTGGTAAGTCTTGATCTTCAGTAATGATTTTTATAACATCGGCTCATATTGCAGAGTCTTGATGATGGTTACGATTGTTTAACCGAAACGTTGACGAAAATAAAGGTAGTACACTAAGTGGCCTCTTCTTCTATCCGTTTACAATGCCTTACACTATATAGTAATAATACGGAGGTATTCTTGTCAGTTTAAATATATATATATATATATATATATATATATATATATATATATATATATATATATATATATATATATATATATATATATATATATATATATATATATATATATATATATATATATATATGTGTATATATATATAATAATAATAATAATAATGTTTATTCATAACGAGATCAATACAACAATTTTCAAAATACAAATAGCAATACATATAAAATTGTCAACGAGTATCCTCGTGACCAGTGCTATAGATGTCGCCAGAACAAACAAAAATAATTAGAGGAAATTCGATTTGAAATAGAATTTCCTGTTGAAATTACCAATATTGAACCTACAACTTCAAATCACAAGAGCCTCAGCACAATACAGGATATAAGTGCAGTATTATCACATACACAATACTTTTAAATCTATGATAATGTCACAAAACTAGGCAGAATCAGGCAAATCGGGCTATAAAGTCAAAAAGATCGGGTAAAAAAGTCATAAATCGGGTAAGTCAGTAAAACGGAATATTGTCACTTCCGGGAACTAAGGTCAATATTGGTTCTTGAATGTTCGAAAGAATGTTCTTCCCATATCAATTATCCATGCTCTGTATTTATATTTAAAAGTTTTAAAACTCCGCACAGTTTTTAGTTCTTCAAGCATGCAGTTGAATAATATTGGGCCCAGGTATTCCCAATTTTTTTGTCCGATGGTTTTTTCCGCTCTACTTGTTTGTAGTCTATTGAAGTTATTTCTAGTGATATATGGGTGATTTACGATGTTGAAATTGTTAACGTTATTGAACATATCCAACCCAAGCCTGTATATATATATAACTGATGTATGTTCATGATACGTGCTTCTCTAAACAGTTCTTCGCTATGGTAAGTCTTCTTTTTTAAATTAATTTCAGGAACCATTTTTGTATGATGTCTATTCGTTTCGTTTCTAATATATATATATATATATATATATATATATATATATATATATATATATATATATATATATATATATATATATATATATATATATATATATATATATATATATATATATATATAAATTATATAACTCAAATTTAAACACTTGAACTTATGATTTACACTTTATTGACTACATAGCATGACGCGTTTCGTCGTTACAAACGACTTCTTCAGATGCTTACAGAATAATGAAAACATGTTTGAATTTAAGTTATATTCAATTATAATGGATTTACATCAAGTAAACGCCAACACTATCAAATATATATATAAATATATATATATATATATATATATATATATATATATATATATATATATATATATATATATATATATATATATATATATATAAATATATATATATATATATGTATATATATATATATATATATATATATATATGTGTGTGTGTGTGAGTATTGAGAATCTAAAAGTTCACACATAATCTATATACCAGCACTCAAACTATTCAGGAAAATTCTGGAGCTCAATAGTGGAATACACATTGAAAACTTCAGCATCTTAGTTTTGAAGGGTATCAGAATTTCAGGTAAAGTTCAGGAAAATAACTGTGTGTCATCACAAACTTCGGTCAAGTTATCTTGTAACTCGTATACTCATTGGTTAAAATTTCAGGGTACCGACTCAACATAACCGTCAAATACTCCAAGGAATATTCAGTTTTAAAACTAGCTTAGATGTAAATTATAGATGAAATTTACATAAACTTCAAAACCAAATTCGAATTCACAGATATGCGGAAGATATTACACTATTTCCTAATTCCTTAAGCTCTTGAAAACACAATCAAGGGCTTTGAGCTGGCAGACTTCAAGGAACGCTAAACCCCGTAAAGCTGCAAGATATTGGAATCTTGCTTCTATGTGCTTAAGCTTTACACAGATGCTCCATTTCGCTTATTCCCACGGAATTCAACATTCGTTTCTACCTTAGTTACGGCAATTCACGAACTTCCGTGAAAATATTATCAGATTGATATTAAGCACGGTTAATTAAGAGTCCTAGCTTGAATATTCTGCTGGAAAGTATTGATGATTTCGAATTCATTCAGGAGGTAGATATTTTTCAATTGGTTTGATGACACCGCCTTCAAATTTTATGATGGCAATGAAGAAAGTGATTCGTTCAATCTTTTCATTGTTTTTCCATTCAAACGTTTTCAGTGTAAGCCACGTGAAAAAAGTTTGTTGTAAGTGTTTCAAACATGTTGTTTCTCATCAGAAGAGTGTAGAGAAGTACAATAGAGAAAGCATTATTCCGCAGCGTTTCTGGGATTTAAAGCTATAAAATAAAACCATTCGAAAACGTTATCGGCATAAATAGCATGAAAAAAGAATCACCTGATGAGTGTTTCAGACATATTGGTTTCAGTTTTAGTTAACAATTTTACCGGATCATTACTTCAATTTTATACTATGAAATGCAACAATTCGAAAATAGTATTCGCATAAACCTCATAAAAAGGTAATCATCTGATGAGTGTTTCAAACATATTGGTATAAAACCAATTTGTTCAAATTGTACAATAAAAGAAAGTAGTTTTTTCAGTTTTAGGTCACCATTACTGGATTCTCAAACTACGAAATCCAACAATTTGAAAACGTTTTAGGTATGAACCGCTTAAGAAGCAAATCATTGATAGGCGTTTCAAACATATTGGTTCTCATTAAAACAGTGTAACCAAGTTTCCAAGAACGGTATCCTCTGCAAGGAGATCGGCTTAGCGTTTGTCTAGGGCTGAAACGTATGTGGAGTGTGTATAATTTTTTTGTATTAACTTCAGAATATATATATATATATATATATATATATATATATAGAATCAAGATTCACGAATCATTCATACTAGTAAATACTGAGACTCTTAATCGAAATATTTCGAATAAATTTCTCAGCGGGCTGTCTGCACAATGTTGTCATCGAGAACGAACATATCACTTTCGAGAGTGAATATTCAGTGCGCTTCGAAAAAATTATCGATCTTGTTTAATGATAATAGGATAAAATTGTTTCATAATTATTATGAATCATCAGTCCGTATTTAATCAATCAATCAAGAATCGATGACTTTCAAAACGCTCACAGGTCCTAGATCCGAATGAGGGGAACAACAATTTGTGAAAATTCACGTTAGCTCCCTCATCGAAGAAAAGACGAATAAACTCTCCCTAGCGTTTTTAATTCCAACCCATGGCAACATAAGTGCGAGTACTTAAGCTTTGTGGACATTTCATTCGAACACCACAGAAATCTGTGGTGTTGGAATCTGGAATGTGTAAGAATGGTCCCATGCTTAACCGCTCCAGATCACGCCCCGGCGGGCAAAAGGATAGCTTATCGTAGAATAGCTAGTGTAGACTGCTCCTTGAGAATTTTATTTGAAATATTTCGATATATCGATTAAGTTTCAGTATTAACTAATATGAATGATTAAAACTAACTATAGTTTTGCTGACCAGGGCGCGATCTGGAGCGATTAGGCATGGTAACATTCTCACACATTGCAGATATATTTCTATGCTGTTTGATTCAAATGTGCACAAAACCTCACGTATCCGCACTAATGTTGTCATGAGTAGAAATCTAGAACGCTCGGAAGCGTTTATTCGTCTTTTCCTTTACAGAGGAAGTTCACGTGAATTTTCACAAATTGTTGTTCGCCACATTCAGATTTAGGGCCTGTGAGCGTTTTGAAAATCAACGATTCTTGATTGATTGATTAAATACGGACTGATGATTCATAATAATGATGAGAGTATTGTATCCTATTATCATTCAACAAGATCGATGACTTTTTCGAAGCGCACTTAATACTCACTCTCGAAAGTGATAGGTTCGTCCTCGTTGACAACATTTGTGTAGACAGCTCCTTGAGAATTTTATATGAAATATTTTGATATTTCGATTGAGAGTCTCAGTACCTATTTACTATATATATATATATATATATATATATATATATATATATATATATATATATATATATATATATATATATATATATATATATATATGTATATATAAACAAAAAGTAGAAACTGACGACATAGCCCACACTCGATACCTGCACTTGTTTCAAGCTTTTTGGTTCTCATCAGAACAGCGTAGCCAAATTTCAGATACATGAACGTAAAGATAGAAAAAACAAAAACGGAAATTCCTGGAAAGAGAGCATTTCAAGCTGCCACATGCAACTTTATTGATTTATAGATTCGATATTTGCTTCGCCAAGGAGGGACATTTTATCTTTCACGGAGCTCTTGGCGAGAGTTCGAGTAATACAGTGTTAGAAAGCGGAAAAATCCCGCACTTGGAAGCTGTTGATATACTGCTTCAATATAAAAAGTATATGTAATACGAAATTCACCATCCAGAATATAATGTGCCACCACATTTTAAGCAACAGTAGATAGCGCTACATTCTCTTAGAAGAATAATTTGTTTGACTCATGTGACCGCATCACGAATGTTGTTTGTCTCGTTTTATTTTTCAAATAAAATTTTAAATGCAGTTCCAAGCACAGAACAAAAACACGTAGAAAGATGTGGTGAGTCATAATTGAGAGATTATAAAGAACAAACGAACTTGGTGATACTAAATATTGTAGAAAAATATGAGAATGGGCATTGAACATTTGTATCAGGAAACACATCATATAAAATTTCAGAAGAACAGATATAAATAGTCGATTGAGGAGGAAGGAACGTGTTGGAATTGCATGTCAGCTTAATGATAAATTGAACACATTTTGAAATTTGCACAAATATTTCATATATTGTCATTTAGTTGATTGAGAAGGGAGATGCCTGTTGAAATTCTATGTCAACTTATTGATAAATTAAACATATTTCGAATATTTCGAAAATATTTCATATATAATGAATGAGTTTAACTTAGTAATAAATTAACACATATAATATAATGAAAATGTCATCATAGTTTAATTTTCCACTTGTTTATATGAACAAATCAGCTAATAATTTCGGTTAATTTCACTGAAGTCATAAAAAGTGAACTAATACAGTGAAATGAGACATCAGATTGAATTTTTTTCTATATTAAATAAAACGCAAGTCACGAAGTTTCGGAGCACAACTTCCTCTTCAGAAGCTAAATTGGCACTAGTAAAATTTTACCAATACAGATGTTTATACTTATTCTAAAGTGCCAGAATATACTATAGCTCGTATGTTGTAACATACGTGAATATATGAAGTGAATTGTGAAATTCACCAATAGAATATAAACATTGCATAAAGCTGGTGGGTATGAATGACGGAAAACTTTTCGATCTATTTTCTTTTGAAAGAACTTTATTCTATAAAAGCAATGGAAAAAAGGAAGAACTAGTACTTGATGAGAAGACGAGATTATTACAATTGTATAAGAGAGTAACATAATTGCAATTATATAGGGATTTTTATCAATTAATACATGAATATCAATAGTTGCTCGCAATGTTTACTATCATTCGATATATTGAGTGAAAATGTTCATAATGCAGTAATAGCGAAACTAGTTGTACAATATGAAGTTTCTGTGACAATTAAAAACATTTTTAATTGGCTCAACACGAACAAAAATGTCTTACTGAACTGAGATCAGAGAGGACATATTAACAAGTTTAATTCCTAATAAGTTGCTATTATGCAATGAATATTCGGATTAAATTGTCCACTAACAGTTGACTGCGTTGCCTGAGCCAGTTATAACACATAAAATCATGAAACTTCAAAAGAATTGCATTGAAGAAAAAAAATATCAGCAATATTGACACAACAGGAATTCAGGTCTTTTATTAGCGGAGAACAAAATATGACACATCATTTCCAATCAGTCGGAGTTATATAGTTTAAAAAGACCTGATATTTATAATATTCATTTAAAATAGCATCAATATAATTGCATGAATCAATTTTTTAATGATTCTTATGCCATAAAATATTTTTACATGTCTATAAAATATTGCAGCAATACAACAAAAATAAGAGATGGAATAGATTCAACAAACCGAGATATGTGTTCGTTAGCATTTTGGGCGAAATCAAACTAAGCTTTCAAATAATATGTTTACATATTAATTGTACTGTTCATTTCTATAGAGTTGGTTCAACTGCTAGTATCGTGTGTACCGTTGTTCTTTCTAGCGTCTATTTTCGTGAAAAAAATTGTAAAAACTTCATTGTGGTATAACAAAGAGTGCTGTTTCACAGGGGTGAAAATAAATATATCCATGAACGACATGAAGAGTTCGGTACAACATCTGGAGGACAACAGTCATAAAGATATCTCTACCCACCAGTTTTTACATCGAGGCAAAAATTTCGAGAAAAAATGTAAGTCTAAAAGATGTTCGATAAATATAAGGATAAATGAATATTCGATAACATGCAATGGGGAAAAATGCTGTCAGTTCATGAATAATGAATTTGCCGAATATGAGAAGAGACTGACCGCAACAAAATGGATATTTTCGAATTCCATTGAGGAAGAATATGAAGATGAAACGACAACAACGAAAGAATTGTTGAGAATAGAGAAAAGAGTGAAGGATTCCAATGTAGAAATTATGAAACAACTGAAAAAATTCAACGAAGAAATTGAAGATATAGGGGAATCTATGAATTTTAATGGTTGTGTTCTGACAGATTCACAAAATAAAATGAAAAAATAATTGCAATTATATAAGAATTCTCATCAATTAATACAATAGTTGCTCGCAATGTTAACTATCGTTCGATATATTGAGTGAAAATGTTCATAATGCCGTAATAGCGAAACTAGTTGTACAATATGAAGTTTCTGTGCTTTCAAGTTGAGCTTTCCTCTATTCGAGAAATATTTCACATTATGATTTTTCAACATGTTTCAAATATATGATATTGTTGTAAAGTATGGTGGATGGGAGTGAAACACGGTGATCATCACTTTATGAAATAATTTATTTAACTCCTGGTCTCCGTGGCTTAGTCGGAAGAACACCAGACTATGGGGCGGCAGGATTCGGGTGCCTCATGATTCACGCCAGCCCCGGTGAAGGCATGGGTGTATGTGTTTGTCTATGGTTTGAGTTGTTTAATGATAATAATGTTGGGTAATGTACATTGATTACAAGCCCATTGGTCGTTCGGAACCGGCGTTAAACTGTAGGTCCACTGAATTATCAAAAAATTATTTAACTGACGCATATAGTGTGTTGTTCACGAATCCAATGATACTAACTATTAAAAAATGTTATAATGTTTCAAGTTTCGAAATTCAAATATTTGGGTGGTACAGACTGAATCTGCTGATGACAGATATATTATATACAATAACTTATCTTCATATTAACATATTCTTGTTAACAAAATGTTGAACAAAAATGATTATAACGAGTATAGTTTTTGCTTTATAATCAAAAGATATGAGTGTGTACCCCCTTCTAAGCACACAAAAGTGGAAACCTGAAATGGTGGAAATGCCTTAGTTATTTCTGGCTTTCTCTTCCTCTCACGAACACCATCAAAATAGCTGTGAATATTTCATTTTACGAGTTTACACTAAGGCAATCGATTCACTACCGTGTTTCACAATGAAATTATGTCCGACCTCAATGTTCAATAATTCATGGATATTAGATCTAATAGGGATGGTATATTCGGATCAATTGGGAAGCTTGGAGCTAATACGTGATCCGCAAGGAAGCGACCGAGGGAACAGTATAGTCAGATAAACATAAAAGAGGTAGGAAAATTCAATTACATCCATAAAGTTTGATCATATGTTTGATAGCTAGACTTCTACACTCTACTTCCACTTGAAAACAATAATGGATTTCATTCTTTACTTTCTTTATCTCTGATATAAAATTTGGAAAATAAAACATGAATGTCTTTCTGCTTCCATAATTCATTCCAAGTAACGCTGGTGATAAAATATATCATAACAGTTCCGTATGATTTTACTTAGATGTATTGATATTTGTTTTCAAATATATGGATATTTTTATATGAGGATATTTTTTTCATTTATTTGTAATCTACAGAGAAGAGTCAACATAGAATAGCTCAAATGAAAATTTGAATCAAAATCTTGGCTGAATGTTTCATAAACATATTGAATTATACAATAATATTACAACGTTGAGTCGACATGTTTCGAGTGGTCAGCTCATCATCAAGACTCGACGTCGACTTTTCAAGACTTATCGACTCAACGTTGTAATATCAGTTTATTATTCAATATATTTGTGAAACATTAAGCCAAGAGTTTGATTCAAATTTTTATTTAATCATGTTTCACCTAGGGGAAAGCGAGAATTCAATCTCAGTTATTATATTGTTAATAACAATTTCTTTTTTTGACTTTAGTGTGTTGAGTAACCCTAAGTCCCTATTTTGAACACCTGTGACTACCACGACAATTAATGCGTTAGGTCAAAAACTCAAAGCTAAATACACTTGTAGAAACGATGAAATACGATGGAAAGTCAGAAAATGTATCAAAGAAAAAGCAGAAGTGATCGGTCACATCAAGAATAGCTCACTTATAATTCCAATTCGCAAAAAAGGCGATCCGATGTTGCTCGAAATCTACAGACCAATAAGTGTTTTACCATCCTTTTCAAAGCTGTTTGAGATGGCCATGTGCAATGGATAATCTTGTAATTGTTTGTCAGGTCTTGTAATTTGCTTAGTGATTAAGTATGACTATGTCAGGGGCAGGTCAATCATAGGCGCAATTAATCAATTCACCAGCAAAATAATGGAATCATTTGAAAACAATGAAATTCTTCTCGGAATGCTTTTGGACCTCTCTAAGATATTCGATTTGATGCATCACCTTACATTGCGGAAACTTGAAAAATACGGAGTAAGAGGTTTGAGATGGTTCGAATCATATCTGAGCAATAGGCAACAAAGAGTGAAAATTTCTGAAGAAGAAATAGTATCGAAGTCTGAAATGAAACCTCTTTGATTAATCTGTAGATTAAATTTGGCATTCCACAAGGAAGTATTTAGGGACCAGTTCTCTTTATAATTTTGATGAATGACATAGCAGAAGTTTCTAAAATAAGTGATGCTAGCGGTCATCTTACCAATTACGCGGACGGCACCAACATATTCGATTCTGATTCGAGCTATCCAGATTTGCTCCGGTCATCAAGAGCTACTTTTGATTGTGTTCACGGATGGTTTCTGAGGATGGTTCTCGATACGGAAAAAACAAAAACTATACTATTTCGGACAAAACAACAACAAATTGATACACCGAGTTTCATCAGTCTATCAGATAGTGAAATCAAGTAAGAAAATTCTATAAAGTATTCAGGAATATACATCGATGAACATCTGAACTGAGATAACTATATAATTGAAAAAACTGAACTCATTTTCGTAAAGTATAAAGATATCAAGTAGACATCTCAATGGGAATTTCTTGAGAGAATTCTACTATGCATACTTCGAGGGTTTGATGAAATTTGGGCTGATTTTCATTCGCATCAGTTCACTAATAAAGGATAATTTTTTGCGCTCAGAAGCGAGTCTTCAGAACAGTTTTGGGACTCAAATGGAGAGATAACTTTGCAGGAAACATTTCTGGAAAATTAACTTTCTGACAGTAGGTATATGCTCATTACATCCTGGAAACTCTCATTTTTTTACACAAAAATGGGGAGACATTTGGTAAATGCAACGAAATGCACAATTAAAGCACACGTCACTTGAATTACCGCTTTCCTAAGCATAGACTGACGGCTTCTGAGAAACATTCAGATTACACTTCTGTGAGATTCTTGAATAAGCTTCCGAATAGTGTAAAGAGATTTGAAAAACTCAATTCTTTCAAAAAAAGTGTTGAAAAATCCTTAATCGAATTGGAACTGTACTCCTTGGATGTTTACTGCAATATGTGTTAAAATGCTAATTTTGTTTGTATTTACTGACATTGTTTCATTTGCTCCATCATGTTTGTTAACTAGAGCATCCTTTGAAATAAATATCATCATTATTGTTATTATTATTATTATATAATAACACATTCATTTTCTCTCAAAATTCCGCGAGTAGTGGTCTTAATCACATAGATTTTTTATTTCAAATTATTCTATCAAAATTGAACCCACGGTATCAAATCGAGCAATAAAGGGATCAATCATAGTGAATGTTCCACGGGATGTACGGCATATGGCACTATCTTGTTGATAGCATATATTTGCACATCAATATCATTCAATTCCGGCAGGAGGATCATATCGCGTTACTGATCTCCAATCGCATTCACTGCTTCAGCCGCCTCATTTCAGTAACAATAATGATGGTAACTTTATTTACCAATGAGCTATAGAAAAAAAATAAAGATAGAAATAATATTCACTTTTACATGATACATTACATTTCAAAAAAAATTTCCCGAAATGTAATGTATCAGTGATTTTCTAGAATCTCAACTAGTATCATTCGCACACTACTATATAGACATTTGCAAATTAATTAATCCAATCAAACTCCTATTATTCGTAAATGTACACATAAAATGTACATTACACCTAATTCACTCGAGAATCTTTTACGATGTCTACTTTCATAATCATTAGATTCCCTAAATAAATCTAGAATATCTCTTAAATAATTCAGAAATATATGTTGAATATATAGCTTAATATTCTGAACATAATTCTATGATTAACATTCATTAACTGTTAAAATTTCAACATGATTTGGATTGGTGTTTGTTTACAACATTTCAGAATTATTATCATACCTCGAATCGGATTTTTTGCAACCTATCAATGCAATTTTTTATTTTTTTTAGTCGGTCTCCGTAGCTTAGTCGGGACAACATCCGACTCTGGTGCGGTAGAATTCGGGTTCGAGTCCTGGTGAAAGGCATGGGTGTATGTGTTTGTCTAAGATTTAAAGTAGAGTAGTGATGATATATGCTGGGTAATGTACATTGATTACAAGCCCAATTTTCGTTCGGAACCGGCGTTAAACTGTAGGTCCAATGCATTGAGAAATTGCAGTTTGAACAAGAAAGAGGGCAATATTCTCCGCGAGGAAGTGCTAAAGATATAAACAATAACAATGTTGTATTCATATTTAAGCTTTAAGCTACGTTCTACTCTGGTGTTGAAATGAACACTCTTTGACATTTTGTTTGCAATACAATTCACATATTCTCCGAAATTTTGATTTTTGTCGATCATTACACCCAGATATTCCAACTTATAGCCTTCAAGAATAATCTCGTCAGTAATTTTTTCGAAAATGAACGGTCCTATGATTCCTCACCCCTGCGATCTGCACCAAGAAGGGAACTTTCTTGTTAATTTCATGTTTTGGCAATCATGTGGGAATACTTTGACCATTCGACCCTTGCATCGATGTTTCTTCTACCGAAAACAGCCGTCAATATATTATTTATTTATTTATATTCGACATCAATACATAATCAGAAACATCAGTTATGATAAACTTAGCTTAATAGACGCTACAACATCAACTGTTAAGGATGAGCATGAAAGCGCAACCCTTTCGATATGATAGTCAATTAAATTCTGAATTTTGTAATTGTAATTAGGGTATTTTGATCTATATTGATGATAAATTGAATGAATCTTCGCAACTACGGTATAAGCAAAACAGGCGAACAATATTATTTACTGAATCTAGAATCTTCACTATTCAACATACATCTATGAAAAAAATTTTTTTAATGGCTCAACACGAACAAAAATCTCTTACTGAACTGAGATTCGAGAGGACATATTAAAAAGTTTAGTTCTTAATAAGTTGCTATTGTGCAATAAATATTCGGATTCAATTGTCCACTAAAAGTTGACTGCATTGCCCGACCCAGGCAATGCATAATTTTATAACACATAAAATCATGAAACTTCAAAAGAAGTGAATTGAAGGAAAAAAAATGTCAGCAATATTGATACAACAGGAATTCAGGTCTTTTATTAGCTGATAACAAAATATGACACATCATTTCCAATCCGTCGGAGTTATATAGTTTGAAAAGACCTGATATTTATGATATTCCTTATAATATTCATTTATAATAGCATCAAAATAAATGCGTGAATCAATTTTTGATGATTCTTATACCATATTCTTACAGATGCAAGTATTCTTACAGACATTCCACGAATACAACAAAAATAAAAGATGAAATAGATTCAACAAACCGAGATATGTGTTCGTTAGCATTTTGGGAGGAATCAAACAAAGCTTTCGGATTATATGTTCCTATATTCATTCTACCGTTCATTTCTTAAGAGTGTGTACCGTTGTTCTTTCTAGGGTCTATTTTCGTGAAAAAAAATTGTGAAAACTCCATTGTGGTATAACGAAGAGTGCTGTTTCACAGAGGTGAATATGATTATATCCGTCATACTTTTTTGAGTAACAAGATATTAACAAATCAAACTATTCAAGAATTCGATCATCCAGAAAATGGTGAATCAAAACAAGACATGACGAGTTCGGTACAACATCTGGAGGACAACAGTCATAAGGATATCTCTATCAACCAGTTTTTACATCAAGGCGAAAATTTCGAAAAAAAAAATGTAAGTGTAAATGATGTTCAATAAATATAAGGATAAATGAATATTCGATCACATTCAATGAGAAAATATGCTGTCAGTTCATGAATCACGAATTTGCCTAATATGAGAAGGGACTGACCGCAACAAAATGGATATTTTTGAATTCCATTGAGGAAAAATATGAAGATGAAACGTCAACGACGAAAGAGTTTTTAACATAAGAGAAAAGAGTGAACGATTCCAATGTACAAATTATAAAACAACTGAAAAAATTTATTGAAGTAATTGTAGAATCATTGAATCTATGAATTTCAATGGTTGTGTTCTGACAGATTCACAAAAGTCCATCAAAGATAATGACCAAGAAAATATGAAAATGTGATTGTTGGTAAACGACCAACACTCACATTTGGTTTAACAAAGAATGCCCAAAGAAAAATGTAACTACCAGGTATATAACAAATATTGTCATTGAAGAATTACAATATTCTACTGGGCAATATATACAATCTTTTGAAATTTTTTTAAATATGTTTCATTTATTGATAACTTGACATGAAATTTCAAAACGTATCCCTCCTGATTTAACTATTTTCGAAGTGAAAACGTGTATTATAAATTACTGAAAAATATAAAATTAGAACATATAGTGTAGTGAAGAATAATTAAATTGAAACTTGCGAACTTATGAAATACGTAAAAATATTTATCATCAAAATATAAAAAGTTTTAGCAGAAATCTCCTCTAATTTGAAGTAAATCTGAATGAGTTCAAGAACAGTTCGATTTTATAATATCAAAGGGTGCTTACAATTACGGGCTGTACCGATAATTTCTTCTTTTAATTAGGTGGATTAAAACAGGGTGAGAAAATACAATAAACTTGGAGCCTAATTCAGAAATGAACGAAAAAATGATAAGAATACAATGGAACGGTGTAACTATGTGAGTTGATATTTTGGCCGATAGTCTAAGATCAGAAAAATTTATAAACGCAAGAAGACAAGGATAATCAATAAAAATCTCATTAGTTTTTTACAAGAACATAATCCCAAAATAGTTTCTACGTGTTTCAAGTAATGGAACATTGAATCTGGTAATAAGTAACCCATGCGGTATACCTCGTTGTGGATAAACCCCATCTGAACGAAATATTTCCAAATAAGTATTTCAAAAAATGTTTCTGGCACAGGTTCAAGATTTATAATATGAAATACGTATCCTGGATTCCCGACGACAACAGCATATACTAGTTTTGACCGTATTATGTTATATGAATTTCTAATTAGAAATTCTGATGTTTTGTGAGAACTAGAAACAATGTTGATTTTGTATCGAAGATTGGTTACTACTGAAGTTCGGAATTCGGTACATCTCTCAATTTTATAACTATTAACGTTATAATCGAAATTAATTGAATTCGTTATAGAATATGTATAATTATCAATACTGAGATTCGTTGGTCGGAATATCGAAAAATTTGGATTAAAAATCTCAGGCAGCTGTCTGCATAAATTGTATCAATGAGAACACAATCTTTCACTTTCAGGGAGTGAATTTTTAGCGCGTTTGGGAACATATCGAATATGATAAAAATATCATACACTGTTGTTTCACTCTATAATGGAAACATCAATGGTATGAATCCAAGCAATCAGAATTCGATATTCTTTCAAATCTCAATTACTTGAAAATGAGGGAAAAGTTCGTTAGTAAACTAATCACATGAGCTCCCTCAATCGAAGAAACAAGACAAACTCTCTCGAGTAGGGTAGAGCGTATTCTCGTGACAAGATCAGTGCGTACTTCCAAACAAAGATGGCAAGCTTTGTAGAAGTTTCATCCTAACACCTCAGAGATATCTCAAGATGTGTTAGAATGTTCCAATGCCTTATTGCTCCAGTGGGCAATACAATAACTAGATTTTTTTAATTTTTAAATATTTTTTGATTTGAAATAATTTGAATTATATATATATATATATATATATATATATATATATATATATATATATATATATATATATATATCATATATATATAAATATATATATATATATATTGGGACTTATATATTGAACTCGACTGGGATCCCAGTCGAGTTCAAAACTTTTGAAATGTAATTTCAATTCTCAATTTTCACTATGAAAATATCAATACAATTATTCATGTCCGCACGTGGTTGGATAACACGGTTAAATTACTGTTCTATATATATATATACATATATATATATATATATATATATATATATATATATATATATCCCACGCCGTAGAACAACGCGTCCATGGTTCTGCTCTATAAGAAAGGGGATGCGGAGGACCTGAGGAACAACAGACCGATAATTTTACTCCCTACAACGTATAAGATCTTAATGAGGATAATTACTAACCTCTTATCGGGACAACTGGACTCATATCAGCCAATAGAACAGGCAGGCTTCAGGAAGTCATACAGCACAATGGATCACATTTTCACCATCCGCGAAGTTATATAAAGATGCAACGAATGTACAATTCCTCTGTATATGGCATTTATTGACTATAAGAAGGCATTTGACCTGCTAAGAACTCTAGCTGCAACAACCTCTTTAATGAGGATAGGAATACCATCTTGCTATACCGAGCTGATCTAGAATATATGCGAACATGCCACAGCAACCATCAAAATAGACGAATACTAGGAAAAATTGCCAATAATGAGAGGTGTCGGACAGAAGACCCGTTTTCCTCAAAACTGTTCTCAGCTACATTGGAATGTATTTTTCACAAGCTGGACTGCAGCGAAAAAGGAATCAAGATAAATGACCGCTACCTTAGTCACTTGAGGTTCGCTGACGATATATTCCTGTTCTCTTACGATGCTTCCGATCATCAAGAGCGCATCAATTAACTGAACATCGGGAGCAAGGAAATAGGCCTGGAAATGAATACCGCAAAAACAAAGATGATGCTGAACCCTTTCTGCACCAGAGAACAAATAGAGATGGACGGAACCCCATTAGAAATAACAGCATCTTACACATATCTGGGACAGATTGTTACGGGAGACGGGGATATTACAACGGAGATCATGCAAAGAACCAGAATACAGCTTGGGGTACAGTTGGTCGATTGCAACACATCTTGAAATCAGATATGCCATTATCCTCAAAATAGCAAATGTTTGACCAATGCGTATTACCAGCGATGATCTACGCCAGCGAAACTTGGACCCTGAAATCTGCTCACACCCAGAAGCTTCGAACAACCGAGCGGCGTATAGAAAGATACATGATAGGCCTAACCATACGAGATAGAATACGCTGCAGCTTGATAAGAAAACAAACTAAGGTGATGTCTGTATGAGAGATATAAGTCTATATATATACACAATATATGAATAATGTTTAATGCAGGGGAAAACTTCAATGAAAAGTAGACACTGTCGGCATATCCTGCAATTAGTAGCAGCCGTGACACGTGTTTCGAGCTTATTGGCTCTCCTCAGAACGGCGCGGCGTAGCCAAGTTCAAAATGTACGAACCTGGAGATGGAAAAACAAGAAAGAAGAGACACTTTACTGAAGGAAGTCGACACATGTTTTTTTAGGCTACTGCATTTTTACTCTCCGGGTTGGGAGATTTGAAAAAACTACTTCGCCCGTGAAGCGACTATTTATCCTTCAAGGATGCCTCTAGCCAACAAATTATCCAATATATGAATAATGTTCAACGCAGGGAAAATTTTCAATCAAAAGTAGACACTGTCGGCATATCGCGCAATTAGTAGCAGCCGTTGACACGTTTTCGAGCTTATTGGCTCTCCTCAGAACGGCGTAGCCAAGTTCAAGTTGCAGTTCAGTTGCAATGTTTTTTAGCAATCACAAACTTATTTCAATGTGATAAACTTTATTTTTGTTGACATTTCGTTGTATTCCACAAATTATTATTACTTAAAGAAATTAAGTTTTGGCAAAGTTGTGATATACAACGAAACGTCAACGAAAATAAAGTTTTTCACATTAAAATAGGCCTGTTATTGCTAAAAATATTGAATATATATATATATATATATATATATATATATATATATATGTGTGTGTGTGTGTGTGTGTGTGTGTATAAATCGACTTGGAGGCAGTTCAGAGGAAATGTTTGAAGTATATGTACTTCAGATGTTATGGACAATATCCTTCTAGAGGCTTCGACCGTTCTATCCTAACCGATAGTTTGGGAATTGAATTATTGAAGTTGAGGCGTGAACGGTTCGGCCTAACATTTCTCTTCAAAATTTTGCAGAATTCGATTGACTCACCATTTCTTCTCAGCAAAATAAATATTCGCGTACCAAGGCCAGGTCTGAGGCGGAATAATACATTTTATGTCACTTACAGCAGATCAAATGTTATGTCACGTTCTCCTATCAATTTTATATGTAATCTTTATGATGTTTGTTGCGGTCGATGTGATATCTATTTTGATCGGCTAGCAGTTATCTTGGCATGCCACTCAGAACAGCGCATTGGGATGTCGTGATATTTTCCTGAACTTCTGTTGTCCACATATGTCTTAGTTATAAATATTATTTTAATTTTAGTTATTTTATTTGTTTATTAGATAATACTAACGCAATCGATTTCAATTTTATTTTTATTTATCAAACATATTTCGTTACTAAATGGTCAACTTCTGCTGACCATAGGTAGCTTTGTAATGGACAATATTTCATTTTTGTTTTTAGTTATCTGGTTATTTCAATTTATTTTGAATCAATTTTTCGTTGTATATATTAGCTTATACTCCCTATTTTTGATTTTTTTTCTTGTTAATTTCTTTTCTTATTTAATATTATTTGCGTACAATTTTGCAATTTTTTGTAAATTGTAATGTTTTTTGTAATTTTTTCTCTGTAATTGGATGTATATCTGTTGGGAATAAATGTCTTATTATTATAAATCAATAAAGGGAATACAAATGTACATGTAACATGGTTGCTGATCACTGACAAAGTCGTAGCTTGCACTAATTCTGAGTAAAAGACGGAATCCTCGCCCTCACATACATCGTTCAATATCAGTGACTCGAGATTACGTGATGCTTCCGTGACCGGTGCTGAAATTGCGGGCAATGTAATTATCCATTTCTCACTTCCTAGAGTTTCCACATTTTCTTGAAATACAGCCGACTTCAGTGAATTATAAGAAATCAGATTACTGTTGTTTACATTACTAACGAGCCCTTGTTTTTGCCACCCAGCGCTCTTATCTTTCCTCTATATATTTTTACAGGTTTTTATATGAGATATTCAAATGCATTTTTATAATATTGTGAAGTGAAGTTTCATTGGTAATTTTTGTGTTCATGTGAAATTAATGTCTGCATCTTATGTAAATTTGATGTGAATAATTTAGGTAAAAACAGTTTCAGAATTTTGATTTCATATATACTCGCAAATTGTTAAACGTCTGCATTATTGATACATACATGATGTTCTTTTTAGGTGCTCCACTTCGTTTCATGTTGAAATTATGTAAATTGCCTCATAACATTCCTGAAATAATTATATTTTAATACGGGTTGTAGAAATTTATGTAAATTTATTTACCTGAATAGACTTTATTGTTGAAAAACAACACTAAAACACACGAAACGGTCCTTTTCCTGATTCTTCAGCAAATATATTTCTAAATGATGAAATAAAGAAATGATGAAAATATTGCTAATACACGACCACCTTTATACTACTCTAAATTATTATTGAAATCGGAATTCATTCTGATTCGATTGCAATTCGGTTAAGTAATTACACAACTGCGCTGTCTCCTTTATTTATCTCACAGTGTGTTAAAATGCTTAACGAATTTATGATGGAGAAGGAGAAGGAGAAACTTCAAAAAAAAATATGAAGACAAAATTGATCTTGAAATGTTCAACATATATATATATATATATATATATATATATATATATATATATATATATATATATATATTACACAATACGCCTAAATACTGTAACATATCGACAGATGCCTTACCAATAAAGAAGGGAATATTTCAGACAGACTGTGTGAGACTGTTTGGTTTTGCTCTATCTATTTTCCTCTATCGCGGAAATTGAACTCTACCAACAACACATTTTCCATCAAACTTAACAACACGGAAGCCATCAAAGCCAATTATCTTATTATATATGGATGACCTGAAGCTAATTAGCAGCATCAAGCAACAATTGGATCAAATGCTTGATATTGTAGATGACTGCATATATTTGAATGCAGTTTGGTATGAATAAATGTCACACCTTAAGTGTTGAAAAAGGCAAAATATATCAGGAAGAATTCCAAATGCGAAAGGGGTCCACAGCGAGTCAATGCAGGAGGTAAATACCTCTAAATACTTTGAAACTAAGCAATCCCAAAAAATTGATTATCGTTTAATGAAGGAAGAAATCTCCACTGAATTCAGGAAGCGAATGAGGGGCGTACTGAAAACAAAACTTAACAGTAATGAGTAGAATTCATGTTGACATCCTTCACCGGAAAATCAGAACATTGCTCATAAAGTTTAATAACCAATGCTCAAAAAGAGCAGTTGAAAAGACTGCTTTAGCAAAACACTAGATTGGTGGAGAATTGTCAGATATCGGTAACTTGCTGAACCAGCAAATAAGAAATCTCCGGGACTATTTTCATAAAAAGTCTGCTGACTCACAGCTGCACAGAGTAAATTACCAAATTGACGACTTAACTTCTCTGAGACTAAGCGAAGGTCGGGCTGCAAGTCATAAGATAATCATAAGACCCAACAACGTCAAGATGAAGGCTTGGAGAGAAAATAGAAAAACCCTTGCACAGAAGGCATATTATGAAACCGCGAAGGAAAATGTCGACAAAGAAGCGTCGACTTACTGGTTGGTCTCAGGCAGAATTTTTCAAAAACCTGAAGGCACACTCTTAGCTATTCAACACCAGCTTACTTCAACCCCTGATTACCTGAAACTGGTGCCAAGCATCAGAGACAATTAATATATAATAGGGAGATGTCGAATATTCGTACCTATGGAATACAAAGAGGACACGACGGCGTAGCAAAGATTGTTCATCAGAATAAGCATTAAAAATGCACCTTCTACAGAAGAGAAAGATATCTTACTTCAAATACACTCCGGAGTCAATTTTGGAGAACGAGCAGGACTATCACAGCAAGGACTGTCAGGAAGTTTCTGGAACATAGCAGAAATCAACGCCACGAAGGACGCCGCCGTGTAGATCGCCGCCATGGGGACCGCCGTCAGGAGTCTCATCAATTTTAGAATGGCTCCCGCAGAACCTTGTTCCTCTGATATATAATATCTGGGAAAAGTTATTCTCCCTGTTAGGGAGTGTAAAGGCATTAAAGCTTGATATAGGGTAAAATTATAATGAGACACCTAGTTAGGCATGAATAACAACATCAAAGTAATGCTCTATATTCAAGAATTGAACAATCGCCGTCAGAAGATAGGTTCAAATTTTCTACAAATAAACAATTATCGTCTTCCTTCTCACACATCAAGGAATTCGTTCAAGTTGTAGGGCTCCGATTTTATCAAGAGACCTTCTACCGTCTTTACAAATTGTTCACTGTTTTTCATCTCTTTGATTTCATTTGATAGTTTAGAAAGGATTTCATGCGAATATATAAAGGATTTTTCTCCGTCAGCATTAGACGGTTTATTGGAAAATTGAAATTTATCGATTTTCATATCACACCATGATGCTCTCCGTGAACCTTACCATGTTAATTAAAAGAGTTCAACAATCTTATGTAAAAACCCAATACTGTTGAATTTTTTTTTCTTTAGGTAAACCTCGACAGGGTTATCAGAACGGCAATTCATAATCATCCACATTAATCTTTTTCGAGCTACAAAAACATCCTCCAAAACTTAATCAATTCCCAAAATGTAACCCCATATCTTAGAATTGAATCGAAATATATATGCGGAATACAAGACTTTCAAAATTTTTCCATTCGTATATTCACTGACTGTTCTTATTGCAAAATTAATTTTGTTTATTTTCTGTTTAACATAATCAGTGTGTACCATCCATTTCTAAAAGTCGTCAATGAATATTGCTAGGAACTTTGAGTATTCTGTAAACTGATATTCTTAACTAGGAAATAGTATGTTGTTAGGTATTGATTTTAGGTTTCTCTCACTACTTAAAACAAGGAAATTCGATTTATCTGCATTAAAGTTATTATAAAACATTTGGGAAGAGTCAACACAACGTTGCAGACGACAATGAAATACCGTCCGGCTATTATGAGACTTTTATAGTTTCTGGAACTACCCAGATAATCTTAACAATAAAATAATTATTCTAAGAATAATATTCAATGCAGGCAAACTTAAATTAAGTGAAGAAGAAACTTACGTTGAAAACCTACACATTTTTTTATATAACAGCCGTTTACATATGTTTCAAGGTTATTGCCTATCGTCAGAACGGCGTAGTTCAAGTTAAAGATGAAAGTACTTGAAGAGATATATAAAAAATTAATATATAAAACACGAAACACAGTTTCGTACACGTTTTATACACCCAAAACATTTGGGAAGAGTCAACACAACGTTGCAGACGACAATGAAATACCGTCCGGCTATTATGAGACTTTTATAGTTTCTGGAACTACCCAGATAATCTTAACAATAAAATAATTATTCTAAGAATTATATTCAATGCAGGCAAACTTAAATTAAGTAAAGAAGAAACTTACGTTGAAAACCTACACATTTTTTTATATAACAGCCGTTTACATATGTTTCAAGGTTATTGCCTATCGTCAGAACGGCGTAGTTCAAGTTAAAGATGAAAGTACTTGAAGAGATATATAAAAAATTAATATATAAAACACGAAACACAGTTTCGTACACGTTTTATACACCCAAAACATTTGGGAAGAGTCAACACAACGTTGCAGACGACAATGAAATACCGTCCGGCTATTATGAGACTTTTATAGTTTCTGGAACTACCCAGATAATCTTAACAATAAAATAATTATTCTAAGAATTATATTCAATGCAGGCAAACTTAAATTAAGTAAAGAAGAAACTTACGTTGAAAACCTACACATTTTTTTATATAACAGCCGTTTACATATGTTTCAAGGTTATTGCCTATCGTCAGAACGGCGTAGTTCAAGTTAAAGATGAAAGTACTTGAAGAGATATATAAAAAATTAATATATAAAACACGAAACACAGTTTCGTACACGTTTTATACACCCAAAACATTTGGGAAGAGTCAACACAACGTTGCAGACGACAATGAAATACCGTCCGGCTATTATGAGACTTTTATAGTTTCTGGAACTACCCAGATAATCTTAACAATAAAATAATTATTCTAAGAATTATATTTAATGCAGGCAAACTTAAATTAAGTAAAGAAGAAACTTACGTTGAAAACCTACACATTTTTTTTATATAACAGCCGTTTACATATGTTTCAAGGTTATTGCCTATCGTCAGAACGGCGTAGTTCAAGTTAAAGATGAAAGTACTTGAAGAGATATATAAAAAATTAATATATAAAACACGAAACACAGTTTCGTACACGTTTTATACACCCAAAACATTTGGGAAGAGTCAACACAACGTTGCAGACGACAATGAAATACCGTCCGGCTATTATGAGACTTTTATAGTTTCTGGAACTACCCAGATAATCTTAACAATAAAATAATTATTCTAAGAATTATATTAAATTAATGAAGAAACTTACGTTGCAAATTTTTTTAAATTAAGTAATCGTCAGGCGTAGTTCAAGAAAGATGAAAGTACTTACGTTTCGAAAACCTAAGAGTCAACACATTTTTACCGTCCGGCTATATATGACAGCCAAACTTAAATTAAGTTTACATATAAAAAGCCGTTTACATGTGTAGGTTTTCAACGTAAGTTTCTTCTTTTACTTAATTTAAGTTTGCCTGCATTGAATATAATTTTAGAATAATTATTTTATTGTTAAGATTATCTGGGTAGTTCCAGAAACTATAAAAGTCTCATAATAGCCGGACGGTATTTCATTGTCGTCTGCAACGTTGTGTTGACTCTTCCCAAATGTTTTGGGTGTATAAAACGTGTACGAAACTGTGTTTCGTGTTTTATATATTAATTTTTTATATATCTCTTCAAGTACTTTCATCTTTAACTTGAACTACGCCGTTCTGACGATAGGCAATAACCTTGAAACATATGTAAACGGCTGTTATATAAAAAAATGTGTAGGTTTTCAACGTAAGTTTCTTCTTTACTTAATTTAAGTTTGCCTGCATTGAATATAATTCTTAGAATAATTATTTTATTGTTAAGATTATCTGGGTAGTTCCAGAAACTATAAAAGTCTCATAATAGCCGGACGGTATTTCATTGTCGTCTGCAACGTTGTGTTGACTCTTCCCAAATGTTTTGGGTGTATAAAACGTGTACGAAACTCTGTTTCGTGTTTTATATATTAATTTTTTATTTATCTCTTCAAGTACTTTCATCTTTAACTTGAACTACGCCGTTCTGACGATAGGCAATAACCTTGAAACATATGTAAACGGCTGTTATATAAAAAAATGTGTAGGTTTTCAACGTAAGTTTCTTCTTTACTTAATTTAAGTTTGCCTGCATTGAATATAATTCTTAGAATAATTATTTTATTGTTAAGATTATCTGGGTAGTTCCAGAAACTATAAAAGTCTCATAATAGCCGGACGGTATTTCATTGTCGTCTGCAACGTTGTGTTGACTCTTCCCAAATGTTTTGGGTGTATAAAACGTGTACGAAACTGTGTTTCGTGTTTTATATATTAATTTTTTATATATCTCTTCAAGTACTTTCATCTTTAACTTGAACTACGCCGTTCTGACGATAGGCAATAACCTTGAAACATATGTAAACGGCTGTTATATAAAAAAAAAATGTGTAGGTTTTCAACGTAAGTTTCTTCTTTACTTAATTTAAGTTTGCCTGCATTGAATATAATTCTTAGAATAATTATTTTATTGTTAAGATTATCTGGGTAGTTCCAGAAACTATAAAAGTCTCATAATAGCCGGACGGTATTTCATTGTCGTCTGCAACGTTGTGTTGACTCTTCCCAAATGTTTTGGGTGTATAAAACGTGTACGAAACTGTGTTTCGTGTTTTATATATTAATTTTTTATATATCTCTTCAAGTACTTTCATCTTTAACTTGAACTACGCCGTTCTGACGATAGGCAATAACCTTGAAACATATGTAAACGGCTGTTATATAAAAAAATGTGTTCACCTGTTAAAAAAAATGTGTATCTTCGTTTGTCATATTATCTGCAAAATTCACAATTTTCTCTCTGTCATTTTGCACAATGCTACATCATTTGATCATTTGAATGAATTATTATTAATAGCGGTCCTATAACACCCCTTTAAGCTACTCCCGTTTCATTAACTAACATGGGAGATCTCACAGTGTGACCATTTTTTGTTATTTCCACCCTTTCTGTTGTTCAGATACATATGATTGAAACCACTTATTCAATTTTCCCCTTATCCCGTATACTTCAAATTTTTTTAATAGATTTTCCTGTTTCATCGAGTCATAGGATGTAAAAACTTCATTACCCTTGAATACATAGTTTCCTCGAAACTTTTAGAGCAACTTGACAATAGACTTATTACCATAAAATTTTCTCGAGTTTGTGATCACTTTTCAGTAGTTTGATAAGCACTTGATTCAACTGTTGTGGAAATATTCGTTTCCTGAAAGAGTTATTAATGATGTACAAAAAAATTTTCTCAATTTCTGTGATAGACATCGCTACTATATTCATAGGCATTTCGTCTTCCCCACTACTGAAGTTATTTTTTAAAGGTCTCGTTAACTCGAATTATTGGATTTGTCGATCGTAAGAATATTAATTGTTTGTTTTTTTTTCTAATGGAGTGACATCAAATTGCATATCTTTTACGTTTTTTAACATTTGTAAGGTTACATTTTTGAGATATTCGTTGAATTTGTTCGCTATGATGATTGCTCTCCCTTTACTTGATAATCGTTTTACTGTTTCTTTTTCCTAACTTCGTTACCAACGGCCCACATCATTTCGTTTTTGTTATAGATTTATTCATTTGTAGTCGTAATTTTATAATTTTGAGAAGCCTGTTACATTTCTGTTTCGTTTTTTATCTGTACGATTCCCAATATTCAAGATTGAGTTAATGCAGAAGAGTTCGTGATGATTGTATTTCGGCAATTCGCAATCACTTTTATGAGAAATGATTCTTGAATTAAGGTTTTGTGATATTTGAGCTATATACAGAATCGTCATTTTGACGAGGAATTTTGTAGGCGACATTTGATTTGAATTCCAATTATGGCGGATGTTTTGTGCGAGTAAATAATGATTGTACAGTTAATGTATATTTTTGGGATATTTTTATTTTATTATGGAATAATTTGATCAGTTTGTGTGTTAGATTCTGTATATGCGGTAAAACACCCAATGGTAGATTTTCGGGGCTGTTGTTGCTGATAATTTCTTGGTTTATTTCCATTATATTACTACAAGTCCACAATAATTTATTGATCAGTTTTAGTGGATTACTATTATCAAGCAGTTAATTCTCCTGAATATTGATTGATGTATTTTTTGGTACAATTAGGGATGGAAAATATTTTCTATACGTCTTTTGAACTCTAGTATGAAATTCTTTTCGGTTTTGAATGGATGGTAGGAAAGGTAATTTATGTAACGACCATGTAAAGAATGAGTATTCTTTTGATACCTCGTACTTATATTTGAAATTCAAGAAAGAAATGTACTTTCGGACTAACTTCACAGTAATTGTAACAGAATTTATAAACTGTTAATATTGTACAATTTTAACCCTGAAGAAGAAAATGAACATTTTCTAAAGCTTGGAAAATAGTAAAGAGGTAACTTATTTTCCTGTCCTGGATTGCAATACCAATTGAACACTGAACTAGATATCTACAGTCGCGAAACATTCAAATATATATATATATATATATATATATATATATATATATATATATATATATATATATATATATATATATATATATATATATATATATATATATATATATATAAGGAAATGAAATTTTTGTGCTTATGGCACTGAATGAAATATTCAAGAAAATGAATACTAGAACATACATTTGAAAAATTTGAATTAACCAAGAGAATGTTATAGTGGAGCTAGATATGTGAACGTGTACGATGTGATGTCTCAATTATCCTTCAAGCCATAAATGTTGAAGAAATATTGAAATATGCCACACCTGATGGTAGTGCGAGATATATATGTTTCGTTCTGCAAGGAACTCGTCAGTCGCACCAAGTCCTCGAAGTGAGGCAACGATTTCAACCCCCAAGCATCTTCTTGTGACTCCAAGTGGAACATGGACGTGGTGCGACTGACGAGTTCCTTGCAGAACGAAACATGTATGTCTCGCATTTCCATCAGGTATGGCATCGATTTCACTATTTCTCTAACATTTATCACTTGAAGGATAATTGAGACATCACATCGTACACGTTCACATATCTAGCTCTACTATAACATTCTCTTGGTTAATTTAAATTTTTCAAATGGATGTTTTAGTATTCATTTTCTTAAATATATATATATATATATATATATATATATATATATATATATATATATATATATATATATATATATATATATATATATATATATATATATATATATATATATATATATATATATATATATATATATATATACAAATATATACTTATTTTTCTATATTCAAAGATCCTTACGTATTTTCGGTGGAACATGAGTTCCATCTAAAACAGAGAATATTTTGCCTACTTACATAACGTTTTATTAGTCTTTCACTCGAGAGGAATTCTGAATTGACGCTCTATTCATACCTGTGAAAACAAACGCTGACTTCCAATATTCCACATACAAACATATCATAACCAAACGAAAATGGGAACTCGACTATACTCGACAAGATATTGATTTATTGTTCTCAAAGCGAGAATCTCTTCAGAACACCAGATCATCATCATTTCTGCTTTTTGACAAAGCAATTTCCCCACTAGCTGGCAGAATATGATCGACAGGTAGATAAACACAGCTGTCTATCCGTCACGGAAGCGGGAGGGCGAATAAATTCAGAATTTTCTCCAGGCAAAAGGATCATTACGCGTGTGTATATAATTATATTATATATTTCTTGAAATTGATTTATTGCCTGTTTAAGATATTTTATTTTGAAAGTTTTTAGCAATAACAGGCTTTTTTTGATATGAAAAAGTTCATTTTTGTTAACGTTTCGTTGTTATATTACAACTTTGTCAAAACCAATCTTCTAATAATTAATATCAAATATAAATCAAAACTAATAATTATTTTGACAAAGTTGTAATATAACAACGAAACGTTAACAAAAATAAACTTTTTCATATCAAAAAAGCCTGTTATTGCTGAAAACTTTCAAAATATAATATATATATATATATATATATATATATATATATATATATATATATATATATATATATATATATATATAAAAATTGATTTATTGCCTGTTTAAGATATTTTATTTTGAATGTTTTAGCAATAACAGGCTTCTTTCAATATGAAAAACTTTATTTTTGTTGATTTGTTTCATGGGTTTTTTGGTTCAATTAGAACAAAATGATGTTAAATTTTTTCCAATTACGTTTCGGTTACTATCTTAACCTTAATCAAATTGACACATGTCATATGTCCCGAAAACAAAAATGAATATGAAAATAATGCCTACAAACGCACTAATGATTTCAAATCTTACCACAAACATAAAAACCTCAGACACAAAAGATGACTGAAATAAGAATTATATTGACAATTTTACTCAAAATATCTAAAAAATTTTCCAGAGAACAATAACACGTTCATCTCTCAAGGAATATTGTGAATAAAGACTCGATTTGGAGACTAATCACGACTATAATATCACTCACATCAAACAATACATCTTTATGTTTTGCCGCGCGCTCCTATGCGGTTAAAATATTGTTGTGCATTTTACTCAGACCAGTTATGTCAGTTTTATCGTTGATGGAATCTGGATTTTTTTTATATAGATCATTTCCTGGATTTCGAGTTTTTTTTATGCTGCTTGTTTTGAGGATTTTTCTAGCCGAAAAATCGAACTTATGGCCTAATGTTTATTGGTGTTTTGTGAGGACGTGGTGTTTGTTATCATACCTATGCCCATTTAACCTATATTTCAAGTATTGGCTAGTTTGTCTAATATATATTACTGCACAGTTTAAACATGGACTCTATTATATTGACTAATTATAGTGAGGCGACTATGACAAAGCTTTCAGGTTTTAAAGGTTCAAATGAATTTTAGTAATTTCAACTGACATCTCAACAAAGTTGTAGAAATTATCTTCATATAACAACTTATGTCCATGTCTTCTATTCTTGGTACTAGTTCGTCAATATCTATACAAGATGCAAGTTGAAGGAAACAATTTTCAATTTACAAAGGAATAAAAGAAAATAGCTGAATTACGGCGAAACAACAAATAGAATATTCGAATATTTCGAAGAGATATCGTAACAATTGTGTCATAAAGATTTTCAACGTGTAATAAAATAAAATACATTTCACATGTTGCTGATCCCAGACGGTTTTAAAATGAAAGAGAAGAATAGGTGTCGCTCTCTAACGTATGTATAACGTACTAAAACACATTCTCCATTGCGACATTCTGTTTCCCATTGTCTACCTACAAGCCAACGTAAACGCATTTCTATCTGAAACATCCCACATTCGGCTCGCTGCCCTTTATGGTTCAAGTCAATTCCAATTAATCATGAATACGAAATACTTCTTCCCAATTCATATATATATATATATATATATATATATATATATATATATATATATATATATATATATATATATATATATATATATATATATATATATATATATATATATATATATATATATATATATATATATATATATATATATATATATATATATATATATATATATATATATATATAGCTTGATATTGGTTGGATATTCCATGTTGATCAGTTATACTAATTCAATTTGAAAATCGTTTATACGTTTCAAAGGCGGTACCTTCTTCAGTAGTCTATAAAAGAAAAAACTTCTCTACATACTGCATTGAATACAATATTACATGTTTAAAAAACGTTACCCTGGTTGTATAAATATATGAGTGAGACATCCAATATAAAACACATTACTGTCACAAACAATTAAAATAAATGTATGAAATGAAATCTCTGATGTATCTGCGATAACATACATATGTTATGTTATGTCAAATTTTTCAATATGTGTTTGTTTAAGAATTTGTGCTTGTTTAAAGCTGTTGTTGCTGAATTTGTATATTTGTGGGCATTAATACGATCTTATAGTCTTTGTGATGTTTGTCCTGTATATTGTTTTCCGCAACCTTTACAAGGAATAGAATATATAACATTCGATTTTTTTTTCGAGGGTGTTGTTTCCAATTTGCTAAAAATTTGATTCACTTGATTTTGTGGTTTGTGGACTGTTTCAAGATTGTGACCTTTTAAATATTTTTTATTCTGTATGAGAGGTTTCCTATGAATGGGTGTGAACTTGTGTTGTGGTGGTCTCTAATTTCTCTTTTGTTGTTTCCGTATTGTACAATTTGTTGGTTCTCTACTTTATTACATTTGCTATTTGTTTTTGTGGATAGTGGTTTTTCTTAATAGCTCTTTTATTTTTTGTAACAATGTGTTTGGACGAAATTGTGGTGATGTTATTTGTAATGTTCGATGTATGTAACCTATTCATTTTACCCAAAAAACAATATAGTGATGATGATATATTATGGAATGAAAGTGTAAGACGACAATTAACCTTGGCTGGCTAGAAAGCGGTGTTGCCAGGCCCTTAGAACAATCAGTACGTCAATGAAATACCTCTTGAAATAATTTCAATTTATTAAAACCTATTCATCGTTCATTGTTATACGATTAACAAAATTATCTTAAAATTCTTCCAATTACGTTTCGGTTATTATTTTAACCTTTATCAAATTGATACATGTCATACGATCGATAAAACTAAAATGAATATAAAAATAATGCTTATAAACGCACTAATGATTTCAAATCTTACCACAAACATGAACACCTCAGACACAAAAGTTGACTGAAATAACAATATATTGACAATTATACCCAAAATATCTAGAGTTTTTTCCAAAGAACAACAACACGTTCATCTCTGAAAGCATATTGTAAATATATGACTCGACTTGGAGACTGATGACGTCTATAATATCACTCATTATGCGGTCAAAATATTGTTGTATATTTTACTCAGACCAGTTATGTCAATTTTATCGTTGATGGAATCTGGATTTTTCTTCATATAGATCATTTCTTGGATTTATCGTTTTCTTTTATGCTGCTAGGTTTTGAGGATTTTTGTAGCCGAAAAATCAAACTTATGGCCTAATGTTTGTTGGTGTTTTGTGAGGGCAGTGGTGTTTTTTTATACCGATGCCCATTCAACCTTTTCTTCAAGTATTGGCTAGTTTGTCCAATATATATTCCTGTACAGTATTAACATGGTACTTTTTATTCTGGTGAAATTGTTTTGTAACAGATTATACCCCTTACGGCACTCCTCTATGTCATATTTTTTGATAGTTTGTCCAGATTTTCAGCAATATTGGACTCTGACCTCCGCTCTTAAAACAATGATGAAAATAATAATAATATTCATTCAGTTTGGTTTGTAGACTCCCTTATATTCTAGGAGGGCGCCCCTTTTTATTCACTTTTTCAAATATAATTGCGATATAAAATGGAAAGTTCATCTCAAACAACAAAATTTTCCTAGTGCTATATTTGCGACTCAAGTGTTATAATACTATATATGTTTCAATTTGATGAACAACAATTGCAATTTACTTTATAAATGATTTCATCAATAATGAAATGTATAATTTAAAAACCTACTTACTCCGTAAATGCACTAAAGGCTCAAATTCATTGTCCTGCACAACGAGACGAATCTCAGTAAATCATGTGAGAGAAACGCCGTTCTCATGCCTTCTCGAGATTAAGTCCCGGCGGCTTCGTCCTCGCTTGCATCTGTCGCCTCCGGGTGGCGTTGAGAGCCAAGCTTACCAAAATACCCGAAATATTCGAAAATATCTATAATCGATAATACTTATTGTAGGTTTCTATTTCAATGTGGAGAATCTGTGTTCAAAATACAAAAATATAAACGTGATAAATTTATCAGAATAAATTTTTATAGAATATCTTGTAGTGCCATTTATATTGTTCAATAAACAATGAATAAATCTATAATTATTGTAGGTTGACATAGGAGCTCAATATTTGAGTGTGAAGGACGATATTTTGATGCAGTGGCTTGAAGGAAAATAAATTCATCATTGAATTAAATTGAACTCTTGACTTAATGTTTCACGATTATATTTAACAACATAAATTTGTCAATATGTTACAAGCGTGAGCTTATTTTCAAGACTATCAAGCATCTTGAAAATGAGTTCACGCTCGAAACATGTTGACAAACTCATGTTGTTGAATATAATAGTGAAACTTTAATTCAAGAGTTTAATTTAGTTTAATATTTAGTTATGGTTCATCAAGAGTTGAGCGAGAATTCAATCTCAGAAATTCATCATTATTTCATAAAAAAATTGAATGTGGAAGAAATAATTGAAATATATATATATATATATATATATATATATATATATATATATATATATATATATATATAAAATTATGGTGTTATGAATCACCAATATCCTCGAAATAATTATTATTTTAGTAGTAGGATCATTAAAATTGAACTCATCGCCTCTTAGACATCAAATACTTGAAGGAGTTCTTGCACTAATCATTAAAAAAATTATCCGTTAAATATAATACAGAAATTATAGAAAATAAAATTCACAAATTCTTTTTTAGTTTTTTTATCGGATCTATTTTCTGTTTTCAATCAACAAAAAATGGATCCGATGAAAATAATTTCATTCCTTAACTTTATATTCAGAAACTAGGTACAATATTGCAGAGGTCTGGAAACGTAATGGTTTTTTTAAGAGAACACGTTAATCAAATTAGACGAATACATAATACAATGTCAATAAAATACATTGACCTAAAGATGACGTGAAATACGAATACGTACAATGTCAAAAAAAGACATTGACCTAAAGGTACATAATATTTTGTATGGGGGGGGGGGGGCAAGACCAAGATTATGTAATGTAATTTTGGTAATAAAAGAGTTATATATACTCAATGTTTCACGTTAGTTTTCATGGTCAATTAGATTATTTTAATATTTCTTTTAAACGGTGAAACAAAGTGCATACCAGTAAAAAAAAGTTGTGTTGAAATTCTATGTCAGCTTATTGATAAACATTAGACACATTTTCAAAAACTTCGAAAATATTTCATATATTGTCTTATATGTTATATATTATTTATCAGGTGGTTTTTATCTGTCGAAAATATAGCGAATATCGAAATAATATTGTGGTGGCGGATATATAAAATGTTTTTGAAATTTTTTGAAATTTGTTTAATTCATCAATGAAAAAAGGTCAAAAAAATTATATATCACAAACACTTTTCTAGATGAACAATGTTTACAGTCGAAATTTTATCAATAACTTTCTGGTCACCTAAAATAAGATCCCTGTAGATGCAAAGTAAAGCTAGTCCATTCAGCCTATTTTCCGATATACTGTTGCTTAAGTAGGTCTTCAGTCTTCTCAGTCTGGAGAAAGATCCCTCTATGCTGTCATTGGAAACAGAAAGAACTGCTAGAAATTGCAAAGGAACATAAATGCTGAGGATGAAAATCACAATGCGCAGTTCTTGCCGCAGGAAGAGGCCAAAGATAACGTTGAATTTTACTAACCAAAACACTTACCGCTCACTGGTGACCAGCTCATTTATTAAATATTTCAAATTATGCATTTAAACAACTAACTCATGTTATAAATGAGAAAATAGAGATTTCCTTCCCACTCATTCACACTATTATCTCATCAAAATTCCACTTTATCCTGGACTCAACGTTTTCACATAAGTTAATTTTGTACTACACTAATTTCGGCGGGATGGCTGGACTCTTATATTCACCCCTGATTCAGTTATAATATATCATCCAATTATCATAATAACTACTATACAGCTTCAACATCACAAAATTTACAAAAACTAATTAAAGCACATAAATATGTAAAAACTTCAATCACGGTCCTAAGTGAATGTAAAATAACTCAAAAAGCGATTTTGATTATAATAATACAACTATCAAAGTTATCAACGAATAGAAATTTTGAAAACATCTCAATACAACCTATAACGATTTGATAAACCCTTCAAATAACACGAATGGAATCAACACACCAAAACCATGAAGCAACATAACTATCTGAAATGTTATATTTTCTGATCTACCATTAATTTTAAATACTTCAAGCACACACCTTACATTGAAAATTTCACATGTCCTTAACAATGAACATACTACATTTTATAAATTAAGTATTCTAACAATTTCATGTAATGAATGTGACGTAACTGAAGAATACCTTGTAGTACAAAACACTGAACTGTCTTACGTTCCCAATAAACGTAAGCACCGAATATATATATAAATATTCTTTAACATATATTCCTAGAAGGATAATGGAGACATCACGTTCTTCATATTCCACAATAACAGTGTTCTAATGAATGTTCGAACAAATGTTATAATGTTCGTTTAATTACTTCATCGAAAAATGATCGAAAGAATGTTAAATTATACTTTTATTATCGAATATTCTCAAGTGCGATGATATGAGCACGATAAATTCAGAATTCTTTTTCTTATTGTCTATTTCAACTTGTCATACATCTACTTGTAGAAGTTTTTACAATAATTATTCATAATTCATCTCTACAGTACCTAAAAAATTACGAAAGAAAATATCTTTATATAAGGCCGGAAACTAGACAACACTAAGTTGGAACAATTCTCCAGCTTCAATGGAAGAATTTGGCAGAAATGCACATTTGTAATGAATAAAACGTAAAATTATTTAAATCGACAACAAAAATTCATAAAACTGGATATTATAATGGAAGTACACAAAGACTGAATACCTTTTCATCACAAAATACCTTCAATACCTGGTGGAACTATAATATAGTCATCTTTTTGTTTTCATGAAAAATAATTTGATTTCGTTTCAAAGCAGTATTGTTCACGAAAACGTAGGAAAATATTTTTGTTTCCACAACATCTGTTTATATTGATTTATTTTATGGGTAAAAATTCTTTACATCAAGGAAAGTTTATTCATTCTTCATAAAATAAACCTATTCAACAAATTTCTTATAATGCTAACAACCTTAAAAATTTACATCCAGAATGAAGATGATGTGCATTCCACCTTTTAATATGTGGAAGGTTAGTAGCAAAAACTTCATCAAGTTTTTATTTGTATACTCATAACAAAGTTCCTTCAACCGTTTGCACTTATTTATACATCCAGAACTATATATTTAGCACACCTATCTCAGAGAAATCGCACTAATATTGATCTTACTCAAAATATCTAAGACATTTCTACTACGAGTATGTCGAAAATTGAATTATGTTGATGGTAGAAGAGGTATTGAACTAAATTATAGTTCATCATATTTTAATTCGTCTATTATAATGAATTGTGCGCAAACTCGAAACTTTACATCCAAATTGAATTAATGTTATAAACATTCTACTTAGAGTAGACACTACTTGCTATGGTGTTTTTCATGATTTTGCATGCAAAATTTTACGAATTAGAAATTCCTTCAATTGAAAGCAATTGGATAAAAATTTGTTTCGAGATGTGATTATGTGACTAACTGTGGAATAATAGTTCGATGACGAAGTGAATTTGTCTCAATGTCACAAATTGTCACAGATGTTACAGATACAGTACAATGTTACAAATTTTGCTGAATTCTTATCATTTTCATTTCGAATGGAATTAATTTTTATCCATTTTTTTGTTTGTGAAAAGAGGAATGCTGAAGATTCAATCTTCAATCTCTTTCTTTTTTTAATAGTGGTGAAAATGTGGAAATTTTATAAAACTGTAATTTATGTCAATATAGGCATAAAATATTTGAAGTTATTAGAAGAAGTTGATGAAATAGTGAACAATGTGAACGTTTTCTTGTGCAGATTCTACCGTATCCTATTCTACCACCCAATGTGGAATTCTTGAAGAATCATCTCTATCTTTTTCTTGAATGATTTGAGTATCTATGATAAGTAATTCATTTAAACTTACATTCATCATTCCCTTCATAAAAAATTAGAATATTCGCATTTCATTATTGTACTATCAAGGTGAGATATCACCTCAGTTAATAATAGTTTCAGAAATGTTTCAGTAATTCTTAGTAAAAAATGAAATTTAATGTTAATCGATGAAAGTTTTATTTCCTACTCTCTCCAATATATTGTACCTAAATATCATTGAAAAATTAGATTCAAAGATTAATAGGTATACATACTATAAAATGATAATGTGCAATATAACCCACACCATCGTAGAAAAGCTAGTTTGGGATATTCATGAATTGTTTCCAACATCAACAGTCTAATCTCCTTTGTTCAACAAACTGTACTAATATGTTAGAGCCCTTGTCATTTTGAAATGTGAAAAAGCTGAATTTTAATATTTTAACAAACGGAAATACAAATTGCGGGATTGTATATAGGTGACACGTACAGGCACACCACATTTTATTCCGTTCAACATTTTGCATTTTGCATTTCAACTATCACGACATATGTGTCAAAGCGTACGAGGTTCATATGATGAATTCGAATTCATATCACAGAGACCAGTCGTGTGCAGTCAACAAGAAACGGTCTATATTAAACCCCTAATGAGTCTTTGCTTGTTAGTTTGAGTTGAAAGTGGCTGAATGTTCCTATTTATCTATTTTGCTATCGCATTACACCAAGTTGGTAGATTCCATTACATTACGATTAAGAACTGGAAATTACGTTTATAATGCACTTTTTCAATGTCTACCTTTGATTTACGTTTCAGCTAGCTTATGATGAATGTATGACGGGATCTTAATACAAAAAATGAGCATTTTCTGGAATTATGAAAATGACTTATGAAGTATAAGAATAATACTTTCGGGGTAAAAAAATATTCTTGTTATATATAATCGTGAAACATTAAGCCAAGAGTTTAATTCAATTTAATATTCAATTCAATAAAAAAATATTCATATTTTCCTTACTCGAAAAATTTTGTATTTTCTATCATCAATCAAATTGATATGATGAAGTAAAACTCTTATAGAATTATGGAAATTTATTGATACAGATCTAATTCGTAAGACGAGTAATGAGCTTCTTGACCATTATCAGAGCTATTTCGAAAATAGGAATCTTCTGATTAAAAAAGAAATTATATTATTATTATTAGTAAAGTACGTTGATTTGAAACTATAAAACATGATCACCACTGATGGTATCAGAGGCGTTGTATTGAAAATCTTTGAAAGTTACATGATGGAGAGGCAACAAATCTTCAAAATTGGTGATGTCTTGAGTGAACCTTTACACCTGAAAATAGAAATACCACAGGGCACCGTTTTGGGTCCAATCATCTTTCTTGTATATATAAACTCCTTAACAAACTTACAAACTTGGTTGTTGATGGGGGTTCCCTAATCTCATATGCAGACGATACCGCGGTAGTTTTTGTGGCAGACTCTTGGTCACGACTAAAAGAACTAGCAGAAAAAGGACTAACCAAAGTAAAAAACTGGCTGGACTCCAATCGGCTAACAGTCAATGTGGATAAAACGCATTACGTGGCGTTTTCTATTACTTCTGCCAATCGTCCTAGTTTTGACAGCATTTCAGTCGAATCGACGGTAATTAAAGAAGTCACATCGACTAAATATTTAGGTGTTACAATAGACAAGAACCTAAAATGGGACAAACACATAGAGCGCTTAGTAACTAATATCAGAAAACTTATTCCTAGATTCTACATATTGCGAGAAATTTTAGGTAAAAAACTCTTATTGACTATTTATAAAGCTCTTGTAGAATCATTAATTGGTTATGCATTAGTGGTATGTGGTGGATTATATCATAACCTTCTTCACTCCCTTAGCGTTACGCAGAACTTTATTCTTAAAGTTATCTACAAAAAAAAGAAAAGATACCCAACGAAGTTCCTATACTGTCAAGAGGTGTTCGATGTGCGTTCTCTCTACATACTACATACTTGCATATACATGAATAATATGGAAAACAGGAAAAATTATATAGAATATAATTATACTACGAGAGGAGTTGCAAACATGCATGTGAAGGTTCCTAGTGAAAAGAAAAATATTAGCCTTCGATCTTTTGAATACTTGTCAGCAAAGTGTTATAATAACATATCATTAGAAATTAGGAAGATCAAAAATAAGAGAAAGTTCAGTAAATGTTGTCAATGCTTTATACATCAGAATTTAGATAAGTTTGAATTTATTACGACTTGACTCGTTTTTGTGAAATTTTTTTTTGCATTGAGGGGGAGAGAGAGAGCAAATTCCATGCATCCCTTTTATTTAGCTTGAATCTATAAATATACTAACGTGTAGAATAAAAATAATTAGATTTGTCGAAAGTAATGTACACATACAGCTATTTAGTTAGCTAGGTGTGCTAATTTTGTTTATTCATCCTTATGAATCACTTTCTTTTCTTTCTTTTTTTTTTGTTAATCAAAATATTGGTAGACTGTAATGTGATTGTTAATCAATTTGGATGAAATATATCCATCTATCTATCTATCTATGATTAATGTTATGCTATGTGTGTGCTCTTACACTCTTGATAATATTTTTTGAAGTACTTGGTATTTTCTCAGTAGTGGATTTCGTAAACAGCATCTGTACTCTCAGTCCTGTTTCAATTTGTTTCTTAGCGTCTCTATATTGAATATTTCCATTAATATTGAAATAGCGCTGAAGATTCATAAAATATGCAACGTTTCGGAGGTAAAACTCCTTCCTCAGCCTAAAATATTGATCGGGTGAACAACCCACAATGCAAACATGAAACAAACAAGCATGAACAAATACTATCACATTAAAAACATGTGTATTTCAAATAACAATTAGTAAAACAAGAAACCACAGTTGACCAACGCTCATCTCTTTTTCGGACTAGATGGCCTGCCGATTTCCACTTCAACCTTTTTACACACTCCACGATATCCCTCACCTTTATTTGACCTCTTATCCAGCTGCAGGGTATTCTATCACGTATGGCTAGGCCCATCATGTATCTTTCTATAATCAGCTGAGTTGTTCGAATTTTCTGGATTTGAGCAGATTTCAGGGTTCAAGTTTCGCTGGCAAAAGTCATCGCTGGTAATACGCATTGGTCAAAAACTTTGCTCTTCAAGGATAGTGGCATATCTGATTTGAAGACGTATTTCAGTTGGCCAACTGTACCCCAAGCTGTTCTCGTTCTTTGCATGATCTCTGGTGTAATATCCCCGTCTCCCGTGACAATTTGTCCCAGATATGTGTAAGACTATCATTATTGTCAATTTTTCCAAGTATTCGTCTATTTTGATGGTTGCTGTGGCATGTTCGTATATATTCTGGATCAGCTCGGTATAGCAAAATGATATTCGTATCCTCAGTAATGAAGTGGTTGCAGCTAGATCTCTAAGCAGGTCAAATTACTTCTTATAGTCAATAAATGCCATATATAGAGGAACTTTATATTCGTTGCATCTTGATTTCACTTCGCGGATGGTGAAAATGTGATCCATTGTACTGCATGACTTTCTGAAGCCTGCCTGTTCTATTGGCTGATATGAGTCCAGTTGTCCAGATAAGCGGTTAGTTAGTATCTTCATTAAGATCTTATATGCTGTGGGGAGTGAACTTATTATTCTGTGGTTCCTCAGGTCCTCCGCATCCCGCATCCTTTTTCGTATACAGCAGATCCATGTACGCTTTGTTCCATGAGGTGTAAATGTTTCAGTTTTTCAAACTATCACTGAAGAGCCTCTGTAGAATGCGGTGAAGTACTGGGCTCCCTGTCTTGATTACGTCCACTGTGAGATCGTCCTCGCCTGAAGAGATGCCGGCTTTCGAGGATTTAATTGTAGTTCTCGTTTCTGATGCCAGAACTTCATGCCGCTGGCTCTACATCCGATAATATCTCAACATGAATACGGTTATCGCTCTAGAGTATTTTGTAGAACTGATTGTCGACTTTTAGAATTTCGGATTTCTTCGTAATTCTGCCTGCATTTGAATTTTTGAGCGCGATTATCTAATGTTTCCCAATCATGTTCCTCAGGGTAGCTTTCTTATTGCTTCTTGCATCTTATAAAAACCTGCCTCACTGTTCTTGTGTTGTTTTTCCGCACATCCCCTTCGACTCTTCTCTGTACAAGTGCATTCAGTGTCGTATATTCGTTTTATGGCTTCTAGTTCTCAGTGAAGCTCTCATTTTTCTTGGTTTATCTTGAAGTGCTTTCGTTCCGTCCGATAATTTGGAAACTTTGTGACCGGTTTGATATCCTCCCACCTTGGGAGCCGCTGATTTAATAGCGTTTAGCAGCGCATCTTCTGTATCTGCCGGTCCGAGAACCAGCTAGTTGGAGATTTCCCTGTCGAATTCGTCGGATTTCAATCTCAGGTTTCCGATGTTTTATCCAGCTTGTCATCAAAGCAGACTGCACATTTTGCTATGCGTGATCACTTGCATCAAACTGGTTCATCACAGCACAATCGTGAAGGCTCCGTCTTCTGTTCAGAAGTATGTAGTCAAGTTCCTTTTTGTTGTTGTTGGGTCCATACCAAGTCCATTTCCGGGATGGCTTCTCCTGAATCATGCTATTCGCCACAACAAGAGAACAAGCCTCCGCAACTCCATTACTCTGCTTTCTCGATCATTTCGCATGCCATATCCGAATCCTCCAACCAACCAGTCTCCGGTTGTTTTTCTCCAATTTGGTCATTGAAGTCGTCTAACCATTTTGAAGTATGCGCCGCTGTTTTCATAAAGAAGTTGTAGCTCTTCGTAGAACATCTCAACATGATCGTCAGTGTAGGAACCCGTTGGGGCATAGACCCTGAAGAATTATGAGGTTGTATCGCCGTGATATGGTCATCTCGATTTTGGAGAATCTATCTGAGGCGCTCTCGTAGCTGGTGATGAGATGTTTCTTTCTTCGATTCACAATGAAACCCATTTGATGGTACTGAGTTCGTTTTCCAACTATAGAAGTTTTGCTTCGCTTGAAAGCGTTCGACAGTTGTACGTGCAGATGTTGAGATGGGTGTGCTGCTCCTTTTTCGTACGTGGACTGGAAATCAAGTTTTTGCCTCCCCCAGAATCCCTAAGGCAGACTGAATTATCAGTGTACAACTGAACTGGTTCAATTGTACACTGATATTCTGAACTGGTTCCACCAGCTCTACCTACCTGGGATATTTTGTGTTTCAAGCTTGACATTCCATAAGGGGTATTTCGCAATAAAACGCCACGCTTGCCAGGTGGGTTGGCGAATTTAACTTCAGCCAACCAATGTGGCTACAGACGTAGCTGTAGCCACCCAATGTGGGTGCAAACGCTACTAGCGACACTGGCAGTACTGTTTAGGCTATTACAGTAGCAGAGAAAGACCCTGGCCAGACTCCATATATATATATATATATATATATATATATATATATATATATATATATATATATATATATATATATATATATATATATATATATATATATATATATATATATATAAAATATATAAAAAAATGAAAAAGAAACCTTTTTAAATTGAATCGAAGCTTTCGGAAATATTTATTTCCATCCTCAGGGATAATGTTTTGAGGTTGGTACTAGAAGATGTTTACACAATTTGCAAATGGAGTTACCGAAAGCAATGGTCAAAAAATTAATTAATCAAAAATTAGTTTTTCAATGTTTCTCAGTACAATATTTCTGAACTACCAGTGGTTAGTGTTTCAATTCATTACATTCGATAATATGCCAATTAATCAGGAAAAAATTAAAATGAAAAAATTTCCAGGGCATACTAATACCGTGACAGAAACCTTCACAAAATGAATAATGGAAAGAATAAACGTCAGGGATATTATATCATTTTATTTTATCAAAGCGTTTTGTATATCTCGCTATCTCTACCTTCTCGGAGTACGCTCTCCAAAAGATTACTCTACGAAAGTCTCGCTTACTCTCCACTTTCCTTCTGTTTCCTCTGCTATATAACGAAATGTGAATGATATGGCTGTATATTTTTATAACATTTTCGTCGGAAATCATCAAATAAATAATTCAAAAAATGCAGAAATTCAACTTGATATTAGTTCACATCGTTACACTCTATTCAAGTTTCAGTACTTCATTGAATTTCTGATGAATTATACCAACTTTTCTGAAGTTTGTACGCTCTTTTATATTTATAGTTCCCCAGATTCAAAACTTAATGTAATGAGGCTCGATAATAGATGAGAATATATAATACATATGGTCAAGAATATTTTATATCTAGAATAAGTCGTACAAATCGATTAGAATATCTATAGGTCATTTCAAACACTTGAATTACACTTTAATTGTATATTACGTGACACGTTTTGTCAGGTTATCGAGTTCTTTAGACCCTAGCAGAATATGATTTCATATTCATATTCATTTTATATATGAGATCATATTCTATCAGAGTCTGAAAAAGTCGGAAACTTCCCGAAACGTGTCACGTTATATACATTGAAAGTGCTAATCAAATTCATGCATTATCATTTAGTTAATACAATAATATGAACAATTTGATGTTTTTTTGAGTAATAGTGTAATAAAACCCTTTGAATATTATTGATCAATATTAAACATGATGTCCGTCTTTCAGAATTCTCTATTGACAAGTCGGAAAAGGTGTAGGTTGTTTTAGAATTCTTGAACATTCTGAATTGAAAAATAAACTCTACTGCATCAAAAAGCATTTAATATAACTGTTATATCAATTCCGTCAAACACATTACATAACATCACAATATAACAAGAGCTTTATGTTCGCAATTACGTATAAAATCACGTCATATCTGAAAATTTCTATCGAATATTTACTTCAGTTGATGCAGTATATGAATGTATACCTCCAAATGCGCATATTTCTGATGAATTATGTATATCTGGATCAGTCAATTCTCAAATAAGTATAACTTTCCTCTGTCTATGAAAATGTAGACGATATATCACAAGTAAATTATATATAATACAGTCTGAGGCAGTGGTATTCCGAATTATTTGAGAAACAGATGACTTATGACAAATATCCTAAAACACTTATATAGGATATAAAATTCGGTATCATCCTACTCATTGGGAGATACAGCTTGGAATCGGGTTAGAGATGGACTTTTTTTATTATCTGAAAATGTGACTCAATATGATTGAAATAGAATTGACCAAGAGTAATGTATTGATTACATGCCTATTTCCGTTAGAAGACAAATTAATTTGTAGGAGCCAGACAACTCACCTTCGAATTGATTTAAAAAATAAATAATTTTTGAGCCTATCAGTGTTGGTGAATGGATATTAGGAATGATGGTCATTAACTCCATCTGTGAATATTCACATCATTATTTATATCAAAACAGTGATCAATAATTGTTCGTCTAAATGAGAGGTAAAAAGAAATACTCTTCTAAAAATCACTGTCTAAAAATCACTGCTCGAACAATTCTTCATTCCACTATTTTCGCCTTTTACTACATTATCAAGAATGCCATAAATGCATTCTTGATAATGCCGTAAAAGGCGAAACTAGTCGAATAAATAATTGTTCAGTCAGTGATTTTTAGACAAGTATTTATTATTACCTCTCATTTAAATATGAACTATCACAAAGTTGATTCTTCGTCCATTGAATTTATCTGATTCTTCGTCTATAATTCTCAAAACTATATTTTCGAATAAATAGTTTGGTGATTTTCACTATATTGAAAACATATCAAAAATAACAAATCTAAAGTCAACAAAAATAAAAAAATCCGGTGTATATAAAATTAACTGTGGTAGTTGTGATAAGTTTTATATTGGTAGAAGTTTTAGAAGTTTAGAAGTTTTCAAATAAGAATTTCGGAACATAAACGTAGCTTTGATAATCAGAAGACAGATTCTCATTATGCGAATCATTCGATTAACGAAAATCATATATTCAATTCCGACTTGAAATTTTGAATACCGCAAACAAGGGAATGAGGCTTAATTTGTTAGAATCACTTCAAATTAATAAATACAAATATTTTGGCAATATTTTGAACAGCCAAATCGATCATACCTCAAGCCCCCTTCTCAATCTTTTCAAAATTACTTTATTTACTATATAGTAGTTCAGTATGAATTCATCCCTTCC